>JBCNJP010000015.1:17818452-17971907 GCA_039602395.1 Deinandra increscens subsp. villosa | reverse complement strand
GCTAAATTTGTTGCTTTGACCCGTTTGAGAATAAATGAGATAAAACACAACCAAAATTATCATATTCATAATTAAATGGGTCCAAATTGTCACGTGTACTCATTAGCTTACTTCATGCTTACATTTCAGGACATTATGGTGGAATCAAATATAGAGAAAGATAAATGCAGAAAGCGTAAGATTGAACTACCCGATATGAACTTAGAGATTTCTGCTCAACCAGCTGCATCAAGCTCAACTGATAAAGCCGAGCCAGGCACTTCAAGAACTCAAAGTTTAGATATGAACACACTACACTTGAATCTTGACCAATCCACTAACTCTAACTCAAACTCAATCTCAAACTCATGTTCAAACAGTAACCCGGATTTAGATCCAGGAAGCAGATGGATCAAACGTCTCAAATTGTCTGAAACACCATCATCACATGGAAGAGTAAGTCGATTCTTCACGACAGTCAGAGTGATGGAAGGTATACCAGAATCGGTGTTGGATAAAAGTCATGGTAAAGGTTCAGAATCTGAGGCAGGTGACTCATCTTCAGCAGAGACAAAACGCGGATGCAAGGATATAACACTTTCACATTCTTGGATTCAAAGGTGGAGTCATAAACAGAGCCAGAAGAATCCCGAGACTGGGGGCACTTGCCAGCCGGATAATCCTAAATCTGAAATGGAAGAACTTCAGAAAAAGCAGTTTCCAAGCATTGCTGCAATGGCGCTAATGGGTAAGGCCATGACTGGATTTAAACAGTTTAAGTTGCAGAAAAAGGAGTCTTTTGTTGTTTGGAACACCAAGGCTATCGAATAGTCTATGTTGGTGGTTTAACAACATCTTCTAGGCGTCGATTTCTCCAGAAATCAAGTATCTAGGGTAATCTATCCGGAATCTAGGGTACTCTATCCGCAGTCGTAGTTTCGATATGCTTGTATTTTGTACCTAATCTATAGCTTGATTTTGGCTTTAATTAGTGTGTTCTACCTGCTTTAATGAATCAAAGGTTCTGTTTCCTCGTCATAAAGATAAAGTTGGATGTCGTACTCGTTAGTAATGTTTTACTGTTTATATTTTTCAACAAGTTACTAAGATGTGGCATAATTTTATTAAATCTGTATATGAAGTCGTGGGTCTAAGAGTAGGTTTTTTCATTTTATAGAAAAGAGCTAACATTTACATTCAATTCCTTCTAAATCGTCTACTGTTTGAGTTTGAGTAATATTTAGTTACGGTGTAATTTGCTTTTAACAGCTAAATCATCATACATGTCTTTTATAAGATTTGAACTCACAACTTTTTAGTTGGGGAGCCATCATTTTACCATCAAGTTATCCTCTTCGGGATAAATGTTGTAATTAGATTGTTGGTGATAAGTAAACAAAAAGATTATAAGTTCAAATAACAAATCGGTGTTTTTAACCTAAAGAAAAAGACGTGAAAACCAAAAAGAGAAAAAGAAAGCAATACTAGAATAAGAATAGTAAATATGATAAGCTGTGCAAGTGAATAACTTCTAGCGTGAGGAGTTGAGGAGAAATAAGAAAACTTCAGGGGCCGAAAGTGAAAAATTGGGTAGCGTTGTGAAAAAATTCAGTACAAACTTAAAAAATTAAAAAGAATTCCGTTGCCGGGACTTGAACCCGGGTCTTTCGGGTGAGAGCCGAATATCCTGACCAACTAGACTACAACGGATTCGTGTTTGTAATTATGACCTTAACTAAAATTATGTCATCCAGTTAAGCAGATCACCAGAAAACACAGTACCCCTTAGTTGAATTTGATAAATACCTAGTCTATAGGGAATTGAATCATTAACTTTTTACTTATGATTTCAATTATACATGATAATTCTAGCCTATAATCAAGGGTTAAAACTAACTCAAATGATTTTCAACGTGTATATACTTTTGGATCAGGTTGTATATCTTACAAGTTGGAATGAGTAATTTAAAGTATAAATGTTTAACAGGTCAAGCGAGATTGTATATTAGGCAATAAAAGGGTTAAGTTGCACAAGTTGATAACACTAAAAAACAACTTTTTATACACACATATATAAGGGTTATCTTGAAAACTAGAAGCACCATTAATAGTCTTTTTCTACACATGTTTATACATATGTAAAAGAGTTCTATATCTTACATTTACGTTCGAGCAAGCAGTTAGAACGTTGGGCTCGTCAGTTTGCTTGATTCGACCTTTATTTAGATTCCTGAATTGATTGGATTACATGCTAAGCTTTATGCTAACTTGTGATGTTTTTCCAGTAAATTGTTTTATAAATATAGTCTTTGGTCTAATGATATCTTAGTGTTGAATAAGACTTTGACTTTCTAAATAGCGAACTTTTGATGCACAATTTGCCGTTCAAAGAAAAAGTAAACTGTTTTTATAGGAATAATACAAAATTGTGTAGGAAAATCTAAAGACAAAAAGACAACTTCATTGGTTGAGTAATTGTGCACCTTGGGGATTTCGTTTTGTATTTAAACATATTCATCCCTATTGGGAACTTAACCTCCTGTGATCCAACAACTTCAAGATCCAAAAATATGTATATAAATATAAACTAACCTAATAGGAGTTGTTTTGTAACCAAATGATTTCTAGCTCAATCGTATTCATAGCTTTGTTTGGTGGCTCTTTCCTTTGAAGGTCGAAGGTTCAAATCGTGCAGTGAGCAAGTTATGTGGTTTTAGACAGGTTAGGTGCCGTTCAAAGAAAAAAGCAGAGATTTTGCCTCTAGACTTCCAAACCCGGAAATATGTAATATTTTGGTGTAGTTTAAAAGTATGATAGATTAGGCAACTTCCAACGCTAGTGCCCTTCGGTGCACGTTGCTCAGGTGGAACAGTGCCCATCCGGCGAGCCACGAAGTCCGGCTAAGGGCTGGACGCACGTGGAAGTCAGATCCGTGGGGGCGTGTGATGGTTGCTTCTTCTTCTTTTTTTCTTTTCTCTCCTCATCTCTCACACACACATATATATAGTATTTATCCTAATTTAGTCCGAACCTAAATCAGACTCCGAACGAGCTCCGAACCTTGTCCGAATCAACTACTAGCTCCGAACTCTCACCTAACCACCTCCAAGCCTTCACCGAACGAGTTCCGAACCTATGAAGACTCCGATCTACCTCCGAACCTCAAATCTCACCGAACCTAGACCGATACACCACCGAGCTCTCGCCGAACACTCTCCGAGTCACCTCCGAACCTCAAGTTCGGAGCGGTTACTCCGAGCTTGCCCAGTAACCTCCGAACCTCGAAGTCATTTTTCGAAAACTCGTGAAAACGGACTGATTTTGATGAAACTTGATATGGTGAATCAGAAAAATCAAAAGAAAATGGTTTAGAAACAGTTTTGACACAAAATGCACGTCAGAAATGATAGGAAACACGTAATGAAACTCGAGAAAACTTCAAAAACGTTCAAACGTCCGAAAAATCGCAACCACAGATCAGTAGAATGAACCAGAAAGCTCTGATACCACTTGAAAATGCGTGAACATCGGATCGTCTACTCGATCTAGCTATCCGGACATCGAAACGTAATTAACCGATTGTTTTATTGATCAAAACGAACAATTACAACCAGTGTAAACACAGAGAATTGACACAGAGATTACACACTCAGAAACACACACTTAAGATTCGCTCACACGCTCAGAACTACTAAACACAAAGACCAAACTACTATATATACCCGACTGGCCGAACTCCCACCGAACCCCAGGTTCGGCCGGTCCGAACTTCAGGTTCGGACCAGGTTCGGCCAACCCTATATTGGCTTGAACTTGGTCTTCGTTCGATACTTCACACGACGCACATTTCAGGTATCAACAGTTCTTCATTCCACAAGTGTCATTTCCCATGTTCATAATAAGTGCGTCTACCTACTTGTGAAGAATCACCTGCAACATCTAACCATGATGAGACTTAATTATGATGGTGCTAGATGTGTATCACATCCGATACCTATATACTATCATCACTTTAAAGTCATTAAAAGAAATTTAGAGTTTATTATATTTTGAATTTCTATCTTAATTATTTACTATATATTTTTATTCTCATGGCAAACGTGTGCATATCACAAATAATTTTGCCGACCTTCTATATTACTATAAAAGTGTAGATATCAAGATCCATATTTATCACTTTAAAGTCATTAAAAGAAATTTGGAGTTTATTATATTTTGAATTTCTATCTTAATTATTTACTATATATTTTTACAAGTTTTTGATACCCGTGCCACGCACGGGCGGTTTTTAATAAAAGTAATCCAATAATTTAAATATTATAATTAATGTAATTCGATAATTATAAATATATGAAAATACGAAAATTCGATAATATACAAAATTCACAAACTTGAAAATACAGACTTATAAACAACATTTGATGTTTTGTTTGTCACTTTTCCGTCTTCATCCAATATGAGAAGTTTTAGTCCATCTCTGCTTTTGACCCTTGACAATGCAACATAAAGCTGACCATGACTAAAGCATGGATTCTTCAAATAGAGTCCAACTCTTGAAAGCGACTGACCTTGGCTTTTGTTAATTGTCATTCCGAAACATACTGAAATCGGAAATTGCCTCCTATTAAACTTAAACGGGATACTTTTATCTGAAGGAGACATTGAAATTCTTGGAATAAAGGTTCGAAAACCAATATTACTTCCTGATATTACTTCTGCTTCTATGATTCGTTTCCCAAGAGCCACTATCTGAAGTCTAGTACCATTACAAAGGCCGTTTTTTTGGTCAAGATTTCGAAGCAACATAACAGGGGAACCGATCTTTAGAACTAACCTGTGACTTGGCAAACCAGAAAACTGTAATCCATTAAGGAAATCAGGAGAGTAAATATTGGTAGCAGCGTTTTCCTCAACATCGTCTGATTTGCAAATAGAGTCAGAACTCAAGTACTCGTGTTCCTCACCTGGAATGATTGATAACAAATTGCTGTTAATCTCATAAACAATTTCATTGGTAGGGGCCAGAATTGCTCTTTCTTTCCAATAATATGGATCTTTGAAATTTTCAATCATATGAGGATATACGAAATCAATAAGCTGTTGAAAAGGATTGGCAGAATCTTTGATAAGGAGATCATCTGGAATCTCTATATCTGCATGACCGTCATTTTTGCCCCCAAGTCGACCTTCTCCCAACTGTAACAGCCATTCAGCAAACTCACGAATACTATCAATATCGGCCAAATTATCTCCGGTAGTAAGTCGCATGTTTCTTGTTAGCTTTAGAACTTTGCATTTGCTCCAGATGAATGACGAACATAACGATGAATTAACTATGTCTTCGTCCGTTCCACCCGGTACAACAGGCAAAATCTGTCTAAAATCACCTCCGAAGACAACTACTTTACCACCAAAAAAAGATTGATTGCTTGCTTTAGAATTTTTTTTTCCAAGAAGGTCATTTACGCTTCTATCAAGGGCCTCGAAACAGTGTTTGTTGGTCATGGGAGCTTCATCCCATATAATCAAACTCGTTTCTTTGAATAGTTTTGCGGCATCGCTGTTTGGCTTCATACGACAGATTGAATCTTCAGTTATATTTATAGGAATCCGAAATCTGGAATGTGCAGTCCTACCTCCGGGTAGTAAAAGAGAAGCAATACCACTGGACGCAACATTTAAAACAATTTTGCCCTTTGATCTTATGGAAGCAGACAACGTATTCCACAGAAATGTTTTTCCTGTCCCACCATATCCATATATAAAGAAGACACCACCTTCTTTGTTATGAACCGCGGTCATGATCTGATTATAGATATTCTTTTGCTCGTCAGTAAGCTTCACAAACATATCTTCAAAATCTTTAGCCATAATGTCTTTGTCATATGAACGTTCCTCGTTAATCAAAACATTTTCCGAAAACAACAAATCATCATATTGCGGATAAGGCATTGAATCAAAATTTTTCAATGAAGAGTTGTTCAGAATCAAGATCTTCTCAATCTCTAATAATGTGAGGTTTTTTAATTCATCCTCATTAATTGAAGATCCTGAAAAGAAACATAATATTATCATATAATGATAAACTGAAATAAAAATAGAATAAAAAATAAAGCATACCTTGTGTATTTGGATTATGTTGACGTTGGTAAAGAATACCATCTGAAAGTGTTTTCCAGGATTGGTTCCAAACGTGATCTGGCCTTGACAACGCACTACATACTAACATTGTTGCAAACAGATTTCTTAGAAAATGACCAGTTCCGTGATGGCTTGCTTCTTTGATAGCATCGATGTATTCATTGTCGTCATCTAGTAGACCAAGTGCATAGCAAGCATCTCTGAAGGTTCCATGCTCATGTCCATTCACAGTTCTAATATCTTCAAATCTTGTTGGACCTTTTACTTTATTTAATAGAACTCTTAAAAAATATGGCTCCCCAAGAGCAGGGGAGACGGTATGTATTCTTCCAATAGAGACGCCATGTTTTCTTGGTTTCCAGCATCTATCTTTACCATGCCACACAAATTTAGAAGGGAACTGAACATAAGTGAGATCTTTGGCCTGTTGATACATCTCATTACATTTCATCCATGATTCAAACATTGAGGAACTCACTGATGCCGTTTCAATAACATCATCGATATCATCTTCTTCACCAAATATAACATTTTGTTGTCCGGGCATATGAAAAGGAAGCCTAGCCACAGAAGGATATCTATGATGAACATCAAATGCATATATACGCCATGATGCCTCACATGCAGATACGTATCTACAGTCATAATAATCTTTGATTTCATCAATAGACTTGAGAGGCTGATCGTTCTCGTCGCATGGCTGTAATTTCAATGTTGTTCTGTCTGGACCTTTATTTATATACTTGAAAAGATACTTGATTGCGTTGCCCTTGTTGCACCACTCAACGTTTATGTGTGCTTGGTACTTTTTCAAAAAGTACTTATTGTAAGGCACAATGAATCTTGTATCTATATCTGCACCGCACTTGAAAATGGTCGGACCATCACGTCGTCTCCTATACAAGGGAAAACCATCTGCATCTGTTGATGTTCTCTCCCGAAATTTCTTCGGGAAGTTTTTGGAGCATTTATCCTTTAGCATACATGGTGACTTTTTATTAAGATCACCGCATGGACCATGGATCATGAATTCTCGCACAAGTAAGTATAGTTCTGGATCTTCCCGCGGATCAGGGATTTCGGCAGATATGACACGGTCAATGTGATCAGGTGTGGGTAACTTTGAATCGGGGTGCATAAACACACAAATGTGCGCATGTGGCAAGCCGCGCTTTTGAAACTCAATAGTGTAGACAACTGAAAACATTTAACAATAGTTAGTAAAAAATAAAAATGTAAAAGGAAGAAGCATAAGTGACAGAAATGAAGAAAACCAACATGCATGATTCCTTAAAAACATATAGTATTTAATTAATTTCTAACTAATTTTTTTTTAAGAAAATAGATTGCAATGTAATTAATTGAACATACCCGCTTGAATCTTCCCAAACAATGACTTTTCCTTTATGTCCTTTATAAGAGAATCAAGCTTCATCTTAAATATACGACATAGAATATCTGGACGGTCTTCTGGCTTAATAGTTTTGTCGAGTAGAACTCTTATAACTTCAGGCCATCTTGGATTACATGTTATTGTTATGAAAAGATCAGGATAACCATACCACTTGCACAACGCCATAGCGTCTAGAAAATTCTGCATCATAAAACGTGCACCTCCAGTAAAAGAAGATGGTAAAACAACTCGTTGTCCAGTAGATGACAAATCTGTTTGGCCTTCACTTTTTGCATTTTTATAACCTCCAATGTTTCTGATCTTAGATTAGACTGCTTGCCACGTATAAAATTTAGCCTTTCGCTCTCAATCATCGTATAAGCATCGACTAAAAACTGTTGATAAAGACGTCTGGAGTTCAAAATCAGAGAAAATTCATTCAACCTGTCTTGAATTCTGAATGAAAAAAACTCCCTCATACTGAATTTTTTTTTTGTGGTGTTCTGCAAACTTGTTACACCTCTATGGAGGATATTTATCATGTAGCCATCTTCACCATTAGGAAACAACAAAGGATACTGCAGTGATAGATACGATGGGTGCAACTCGCTTATGCGTTGTAGATAGCCAGATGTAGAAGTGACGACAATATCACAAATAATTTTGCCGACCTTCTATATTACTATAAAAGTGTAGATATCAAGATCCATATTTATCACTTTAAAGTCATTAAAAGAAATTTGGAGTTTATTATATTTTGAATTTCTATCTTAATTATTTACTATATATTTTTATTCTCATGGCAAACGTGTGCATATCACAAATAATTTTGCCGACCTTCTATATTACTATAGAAGTGTAGATATCAAGATCCATATTTTTCCCGTGTTCATTTAACTAAATCTCAGTGTGATATATGTACGGGAGTAAATACAAACTCTTTTTGTATAATACAAATTGTAAAAGAACAATAAAAATTAATCCTGTGAATGTTAACTTTTTTTAATAAATGTTAGTTCTAATTAGGGGTGTTAAAAAAATTCGAATAAGACCGAATATCGAATCGTATCCAAAACCGAAAAAGCTAAACCAAAATTCTTATTTGGATTTCCGGTTTATTTGGTTCGGAACTCTCAATTTTAAGTTTTACAATATGTTTAATAATTTTTTCGGTTATGTTTAAGACTTTTTAATATTTTGTGTGTTTTTTGTGTGGATGCAAACTCTTGATTTAAGGACATGTTGGAAAATATGTTTTGTTATTTGTTTGGTTGTTGCGATTGGAAAGATAAACCGAAATTGATTTATTCTGATATAACTGAATCCGGTCCGATTTGGAGCAGATAAGATGAGTGGTTTATTCAGATCAGATCCGATTCGGATTTGGCAAAAATAAATTCATATCCGAATAAATCAAATCGAATAAACCAAAATCCGATCCAATGTACACCCCAAAATATATTAACTTTTTAAAACTAAAATAGCTTTTATATACTTATTATATTCTATAAAATTACACCGTGTTATTTTATGTATATAAATACACTATGTTATTTTATAAAGATAAGATAATGTTATTATCGTGTTATTGAAAATATTATAAATATATGTGAAATTTATAATAGCTCTATATAAACTTTATAATAGCACCTTATAATTTATAATATTTATAGCAACAAAATAATAGTTATTTTAGCTATCCGAAGTTGGTAAAATTAATATTTATTGGAAAAATAAATCAAAGTTACCTAGTTGTCATCATGTCTCTATGTGTTATATACACATACAGAGAGGGTTATTGTAACATCTCGAAAATTCCACCTAGATAGTATATGTCTATATATATATATATATATATATATATATATATATATATATATATATATATATATATATATATTGAAAAGTTCATTGTATATACCTCCATAAGTGTAGACACAATTTTTCACCATTAGATCTCTTGATCTAATGGTTATGATTAATTTCTTTTTTTTTTCTATATTCTCATTGTTCAGAAAATTTCACATGTGAAATAAAGTAATTTCACATGTGAAATAGGGTGTCTACCTGTCTACACTTATGGGGGTGTCTACAATGAACCTCACCCTATATATATATATATATATATATATATATATATATATATATATATATATATATATATACACCTTTGATAGTACGCGGGGATACCTGTTAGATATATGTATATTGATATACACGTGTTGATATTATAGTAATAAATACGTATGATAAACGTGTTTCGATAAATCAAGATGTTAGCATACGTGTTACAAATAATCATTATGATTAAAATATTGATCGCTATATATTTTTATAAGATAAAGATTAATAAAATGCATATACATGTTTGCTATAGTCATAAACGTAAACTGGTAGTTAATTTACGTAGATGAAAAATAATAAATACACAAATAAATATATATATATACGTATGTATATTATCGTACGTGTCCCGAGTCTTAGAAACCATGAGAAATAATCCTAAAATTGTTTTAGAGCAAAAAAATAACAGTTCTGTAAAAGTTTAGGGGGGGGGGGTCAAAAATGTAATTAATAAAGTAGATGGACTAAAATTGTTAAAAAGTGAATTCTGGCTGGAACAGGGTGGCTCGCGGACCGCGAACAAAGCCTTTGTCACTACTACAAAAAATGTCTTTCTTGACGCGCAATGCGTGTCAAGAAAGGGGTCAGATGACGCGCATTTGCGCGTCAAGGAAGGCCATGTCAAGAAGCTTCTTGACGCGCAAAATGCGTGTCATCATGTTCTTGACGCGCAAACGATTATGCGCATTTTATGACGCTCAAAGCGCGTCATAAAATGCGCGTCAAGGAGGCCCCCGTCATAAAAGGAGATGACACGCATTTTTGCGCGTCATGGGTTTAGAAAAATTAAAAAAATATTTTTTATATTATCACTGATTTCTACATTAAATAACCATTAACCTGATAATGCAAAATAAAATACATATATGCAAAACAATGCATTTCATATATATATATAGCAACATTACAAAGTTAATATGAGTTTACAAATGAATTCGGTATGCTAACAATAAACCTATAATAATAAATCTAGTTAACACAATATCATTTGCCGGAAAACAGTTTTTCTTCTATCTTTCTCATACGGACTCCAATTGAGGTGATTCAAAAGGCCAGGGACTCGTCTCCATGTCCTTTACCATATCATCCAGCTAAATCGATCAAAATCAGTTGCTACAATTGCCAGAAATCGCAGTTGTAACCTGATGGGTGCGTTTTGACCCGTAAAGCTTGTTTTGGTCATATCTTGGTCACACAAACTCGGATTGGGATGATTCAAAAGACCACAAACTTGTCTCCATGTCCTTTACCATATAATCCAGCTAACTCAGTCAAAATAAGCTGCTAAAGTTGCCAGAAAATCGCAGCTGTAACCTAACAGCAACCTAAAAGATTATAACAATTAAATAAAAATATAAACTCTTAAGTCTCTAACAAGAAGAGCAACAATTCAGCAAGAGATTAAAACTACAGCAACCTAAAAGATTATAACAATTAACAACAACCTAATCCTCTAAATGTCTAATACAAATCATAAAAAAATAAATATACAGCAACAATTAAGAAAACAAACCTACATCTGCTTGGACATTGTTTGCACACTAACCATGGTTTCTAACACTAGATACAACACCTCACTAGACACTGCAAATAATTAATTATTTTGTTTCTTCTTTCAGTCAAAGAAAGAAAATAGCCTAAATGTTACAGAAAGGTGTGAAAGTTCTACAAGTTTTTGTTTATCAGTTAGGATCATACCTTTTTGCGTCTCAAAATACAAAGTATGTCGACCACTTACAGAGGTCAAAATGGAGACGACATTTAATGACATCAAAACAACATTATTTGCAATCTGCAACGCCTCATCTAAATTTATTAGATCTTTTTCTAAAAGTGCATCAGCATCAATCCTGTAGTGCAGAAAAAAACATTAGTAGATACTTAATGGACTAGAGAGATAACTACAATATTACAAGCATAGTATCCAACTTTAATAACGGATCGAAAACAAGCTATATAAGTCTTCTTTATGTGTCAAATTAGAAAAAATGGAAATTTGGTTACAATAGAGGCTTCAGAATGATGGTTACAATAAAGCCATTTGCAAGCTATGTTGCTTTAAGTATATCATGCACCATAGTAAGATCAGATCCATAAGATGCCGGTCACATAGAGGAAAGAGAGAATGACATACATAGATACAATAACATGAGCTTTAATGAAACAAGTAATTTGTCTTTAAATTCACTATATTCTTTATCAAAACTGTGGCAAACAGAGACTTTATGGACGTCCAATCCTCTGCAACTGTTTTGCTAAAATCTGTCAAATAATTAGAATTTCAAATAAAATAGAAGTTGTGAATGATCTACAAGGATCCTAACCTTCAATTCAGTACATACATAATAATCACTCTTTGTACGTCCTTCTTCATGGTCCGCGACAACAACAACAGCGCAACAGGTTGGGATTTGACCACGTTGTTCGACTTGTTGTGCACGAATTCACCTCCTACACATCAAATTCAGCTTATTACTCACCATATCCATTGAAGCACCCTCCTGCGACCTTTTTGAGTATAAATACGGCTTCAGTTCGTCCATAACAACTGGCAAATGTTGAGATCTTTGATCTAAAAACCCTAAACCATCCGGATCTTGCTCCTTCAAATTCGATCAATCCAGGAGGAGTTAGGAGCTGAAATTCTGTACTCCACCACTATTTGGTATGCTTTTAAAAATCCCTCTATCAATTTCTATTAATTTGATGTTTAAGTTAGGTTTCTAAAAATATATAAAAATTAGGGTTCTTGAGCTTGTTTTGTCAAATTATTGGGTGATCTAGTTGGAATTAGGGTCTTAATTTTTATAGGTAATCCTAAAATAATGTGTTTTAAGGAACCCTTAAGTTAATTTCATGATTAGAGAAGGTTTTGTATCTATATTGAAAACGGATCAAAATTAGGGTTTTCATAACGTTGTTTTGCCAGAATTAGGTAAATGGGATTGAATTAAGGTTTGATATTTTAAGTTATATTATAAAATGTTATAATGGAAACCCTAATTTTATTTCATACTTAAAAGAGTTTTGATAATTATTTATTAAATACATGAAGTTAGGGTTTTGAAATATAGTTATTTAATAATAAACAATCCGGAAGGTATTGGGACTTGGTTTTTTATATTAGAAAATTATATATATATGTATATATATATATATAATAACTATATATGAGTTAAAATTGATAAATAATAAAGTATTAAAAATACCGAGCTCTTCTGATACTTAAAAGTTCGTGCGGACCGGAAGGGTAAGCGTCTGTACTATGGGGTTTCTGGCATAGCGGAGGTGTCGCATAAATCCCAACTGAGACCTGATAGGGTTGTAAATGAACCGAACGAACACGAATGAGACATGTTTGTGTTTGTTTGTTAACATGTTATCGGACAATCGAACGAGCACGAACAAATAACTGAACAAGATTTTCCTTTTTTGTCCATTTGTTAACCAAATAGCGTTGTTCGTGTTTGTTTGTTAATTTTTACATTTGTGGTCAAATGAACCAAATGAACCAAACATGCCAAACAGACCAAACGAACCAATCCAAACATAGTCACAAACAAACCAAACGAACATAAATGAACCAAACAAACAAACAAATCTATGCTTACATAAAAGCAAATCATCTATCCAAATATCATAGAAGAAACCCAAAAGCTATGATTTAAAGACAAATCATCCATCCAAAGTCCATATGTCAAACATAATCTCATGCACATTGAAGATTAAAAAAAACAATCTAAAAGGAAATTAGATATTTGCGATGGTCATAAATATTTTTAAAACTAAAAGAAAATTACCAATATTTTTAAAAAATATTTTAAAAGTAGGAATGTTAACAAACAAACACAAACGAACAACACAAACAAACAACACAAACAAACAAACACAAACAAACACAGGCGAACGTACACAAACAAACGTTCACGAACACAATTGAACGAACGAGGACTCTTTTCGTTTTCGTTTGTTAAGCTAAACAAACAAAATTTTGTGTTTGTGTTTGTCTATTTAGTAAACGAACGAACTCCTGCCCGAACGGTTCACGAACATTTCGCTGAAGTTTCGATTCATTTACAGCCCTAGGACCTGACATACCTCACTGGATGATCCCGGGATGAGCGTTTACTTATAGAAATGCGCGTCTTCATATTATCATTAAATAATATATTTTACTTGAAAGGGTAATATGTAACCTAAGTAATTGCATAATCTTAATAATCAAATATTATTAAGGTTGTGAAACATAGAAATAAACATAAAAGGTATTTATTGTAAAACATTGTGTTAATGCGACTCGATACGCGACTAGGTTTAATTTGAGGCTTATCGTGGACATTCCGTCCGAGTTATTCAAGTAAAGATTTGAGGTGAGTTTCTCACTTTTAGGCAAAATATTTATAAAACATAATTACCTTGGATTTAAATTATATTTGTTTTAATTGTGACTATGTGAGTTTCTCACACCGGGCAAAATTACTTTTACTCTGCAAATAAATTATGTGTTTTAACTGTGAGTTTCTTCTCACCGGGGAATTACTTATTTTATAAAACGAGATGGACTAGTTTTGTACTTAAATTATATATATATGTGTGTGTGTATATATATATATATATATATATATATATATATATATAAATATAATATAATATATAGGTAAAAGATCCGTGTAGACCACTTATTTTTTTATAGACCCCGTAGACCCCTTATAAAACTCAATAAAACTCATTAAAACTCACTAAAAATAAAACTCAGTTTTGTTAATTTAGTTTTTTTTATTTGCGATAAGCTTTTAAGAACAAAAAAAGACAATTAAAAAAAAAGAAAAACGAAAAACATTAAAAATTGAACATTTTAAGACAATGAGTTTTAAAAATCAATGAGTTTAAAACTCAATAAATTCAATAAAACTTAGTGTTGCGTTTAAAACTCATTATTTTAAAACTCATTGTCTTAAAATGTTCGATTTTTAATGTTTTTTGTTTTTTTTAATTTATTTATTTATTTTTTTTGGTTCTTAAAAGCTTATCGTAATAAAAAAAATCAAATTTACAACACTGAGTTTTATTTTTATTGAGTTTTATAGGTCTACGGGGTCTACAAAATTTAAGGGGTCTACACGAAATCCCTTCCAATAATATATATATAGGGTAAGGATCAATGGAAAACCTCACCTTTTTGGAAAACCCATCTTACACCATTGATTAGTTAATCTATGGTTGAAAATGAATGTGTCATTTTTGGAAATAATTTGAAATCTATTTAATGGACCAAGGGCATAATAGACATGTCATATTTTTATTAATAAATGTTCAAATCAATTTTCTCTCTCCATCATATATTTCCTAAACTCTCTCTTTCCTTTAATTTTAAATTTTCAGACCAAATTTTAGAGAAAAATAAAACCTAATTTACAAAAGAACGAAAAATCGTTGATCATCAGCTCATCACCAGCGTAACGATTGTTACATCGTTGTAACAATAATTTTATTTTTTTTAAGAAAATAAACGATGGTTACATAGGTAACAATAATTTTTTTCTCAAGAAAATAAACGATGGTTACATAGGTGTAACAATTCAGGAAAGTTTGTAAATTGTATTCGTGGTTCTATTGTTTCTAGATCTGATTACACGTACGTAACACTTTTATTTCACATGTTTTCAATTGATGTTACACGAATATAACACCATGTATTTTCTTTCTAGAACGTTATGAAATTGTTTCACGTGATTACGCATATGATAGTTATTACATAAATGTAAGTAGTTATTACACGTATTTTAATTCACATGTTTTAATTGATGTTACACGAATGTAACACCATGTAAATTCTTTCTAGAACGTTATGAAATAGTTTCACGTGATTATGCATATGATAGTATTACATAAATGTAAGTAGTAATCTCCTATCAACTTGTTTCTTTCTAGGTAACTTTTCTGAATGGTTACACTTATGTAACTATTGTTTATTTTCTTGAAAAAATACCTAAAATTATTGTTACAACGATGTAACAATCGTTGTGCTGGTGATGAATTGTTGATCAACGACTTTTTTTCTTTTGTAAATTAGGTTTGGTTTTTTTAATTTAGACTGGAAATTTAAAATTAAAGTAGAGAGAGGGAGATTTTAGGAAAGAGTATATGAGAGAGAGAAAATTGGTTTAATCAATTTATTAAAAATAGTTTACAAAAATAGATTATGACAAGTTACCATATTGCCCTTTAAATAAAAGAAAAATTAAAAACAAAAGAAATAATGTGATTGGTTGAAAAAGGTTTTCCAGGTTTTCCAATAATTAGAGGGTTTTCCAATGATCTGTTTTTACTACTGTTAGTATATGTGAATATGAGCCAATATGTTTAAATGCTGATTGGTAACTGTTTACATGATATATACCCTTGTTGATTAATTACTTGAAACTCTCTATTTCCTTATTATGAGACTTAATTGAATTATGTGTTTACTTTGAAAGATATATATTTTATTATGGCCAATATTATGTCGAAGCATTACCATAGACCAGACCTAACCATTGGCCAGTGAACCGTTATTAAGTGGTATGTATATACTTTGACCCGACTAACGAATTGACCATTATTTGTCTGATATATTTCTGAGATCTGTTAAATAATGAAACCGATAGGATTAGATACGATTCAGGATGTGCTCCGGTAACATATAGAGATAGTATCTACATAGGTAGACCTATTACTGAGTATTTTCAGACATATAGACCTAGTTTCTGGGTGGTTTGAATACACATAGACCTGAGGGTAGTTTCAGATGTATAGACCTGGTCTCCGGGTAGTCTGTAAACATATAGACTTGGTTTCTGGATAGTGTACATACAAATAGACCTAGTCACCCGATGGATAATCTCTGTAATCGGGTTCATCTATTTCCTTATCGTTGTTTTATGGATGTTGTTGAATATAAGGATTCGAATATTTTACCTAAGGATTCAAATAAACTATTTTGGTAAAACTGAATTTGAGGATTTAGAAATTTTTAACCTAAAAGGTTCAAATATAATCTGTGATTTTAAATATACTATTTTTGAAACTCACCAGCATTGTTACTGATCCCCCAAAAAAACATTTCTTTTTGTTTTGTAATCACCCTAGGTATCGTATGAAAGTAGGTTGCTAGGATTGGAAGCTTGAAGAATAAGAAGTCTAAGTTAGTACAAGTTGAAGCCCAAGACTTCAAGAATAACATAGAGCTATAGTATTGTACTTTTGATTCCCTATAATTAGAAATCTTCATAGTTTGAATAAAAGTTTAAAGACTTCCGTTGTAGATTTTAAAAGTTTACCAAGTGTTTTTCTTAGCTATCCGACACGTGACATCCCGGGAGTCGGGGTGTTACAAGTTGGTATCAGAGCCTTGATTTTAGTGAACTATGTACATGTTAGTATCTAGACTTAAACTAGGATAGATACTCTAAGATAACTTTTAAGATAGATGTCTGAGTTAGGGCAGGAAAACTGGGTTTGGTGTACCATGGAAGGCGATGACTTGAACAATCTTAAGTATAATAGATAAGAGATGGCACCTGGCCAGTGTAATTTCTGATCTATTTGTACTACATTGTTCAGAATCATAATTTGACATTGGGATATTAATACCCGCTCTACTTAAATGTAGGAATTAACTGTGGTTAAAATAAGAAAATTGCAGGACGTGATAGATCACTAGTTACTAGAATGCAGACTACAATTAGAGCACCCAAGGATAATGTTGAACATGACGGTGAGCCGCAACTTCAAACTACAGTAACTCAAGTTGTCTAAAATCTGTTACCAGCGCTGATTACTGAAAGAAGACGAGCCGATGGGAATGCTGGAATAACTAGAGGTAAACGAGATGTTTTGGCTACACTTTAGTGGATCCGGGAAATGGAGTCAGCAATAGATGTCAGCGAGTGTACAGATAGGCAAGCTGTCCGATATGCTACTCACACATTTCGGAAAGCACTATACTGGTGGGACAATGTTAAAATAGCCAAAGGACGTGACATGATTGCAAAAATGAATGGAACCAACTGAAGGTGTTGGTACTGGAAAAGTTTTATCCGAAAATCAAGAAAGAAAAACAGGAGCGAGAATTTCTACAACTACAAGCAGGAGGTATGACTTATTGTGAATTCGTGAAAATGTTTGACCAAATGTCACAATTGCTTCCACAACAGGTCGATACAGAGGAAAAGAGAGTGAAGAGATTCGTGCAGGCTGTACCACCCCGCATTCGACAACTGGTCATACTGTCTACTCTTTCAACTTACGACTCGACAGTTCACCTGAGTGCCATAGCTTATGAAGAGGATGGCTTACTGAGGGTTGAAAAGAAAAGAAAACAAGCTGAAGATGAGAAACGCACCTCGAGACTAGGTAAGAAAGTACTAAGACGTGAAGGCAGTAATAAGAATCTATAAGGAAAAGTCAACAAAACCAAGTCCGGTGACCGATATCAAGATGTGAAATATAAAGAATGTACGGAGGAAAATCATCTTCGAAAGATTTTCCTGAAGATTCAATTTTATAACTACAAGGAGTTTGGTCACTTCCACAATAACTGCATGGAACCTGCTCAGCCTAAGCCAGCAAGTAATCCGAACCCAACAAAGGCTCGTGTCTTAGGTTATAAACGAACTGAAATTTTAGCGAAATGTTCGTGAACCGTTCAGGCGGGAGTTCGTTCGTGTTCGTTCGTTTACTAATTGGACGAACACACAAAACAATTTTGTTCGTTTAACTTAACAAACTAAAACGAAAAGAGTTCTCGTTTGTTCAGTTGTGTTTGTGAACATTCAGTTAGTGTGTTCGTGAACGTTTGTTTGCTAACATTACTACTTTTAATAATATTTTTCTAAAATATTTACAATTTACATTTTATACTTAACAACATACAGCTCGAATTCTCCAATCTCCTTTTAGATATTCTCTAATTTCCTTTTATTTTAAAAATATTTATGACCATTGGATATCTCTAATTTCCTTTTAGTAAATTGAGTTTCAATTCAGCTTGCACACATGTGTTTGTTTTGTTTGTGACTATGTTTGGTTTGTTTGGTTCGTTTATGACTATGTTTGTTTTGGTTCGTTTGGTTTGTTTTGTTCGATTGTCCGATAACATGTTTAGTAACAAACACAAACATGTCTCGTTCGTGTTCGTTCGGTTCGTTTACAGCCCTACTCGTGTCTTTATTCTGAATCAAGTCGAGAATAAAGCCCCAACCGCTACATATCTTACATGCTAGAATTTTATGGTAGAATTGATAGAAGTTTCATGCCTTAGTGCCTTATATGAAACTTGTGCCTTGAACTTTAGGTTATGCGTGTAAGCTAGAAACGACCTTACTTGAACAAGATGGTGTTCTATAGGCTCGTACCTTTGTATTCTTGATTCCTGAGTTAGGAAATATTCGTAACAAAGTATCCTCACTGGTTCGAGTGATATGCGAATTTCGTGGACGAAATTCTTTTAAGGAGGGGAGTGTCGTAACATTCTGAAAGTTCCACCTAGATAGTATATGTGTTTCTATATATATACGTTTGATAGTATGCGGTAGATACATGATATATATATATGTATATATTGATATACACGTGTTGATATTATAGTAATAAATACATATGATAAACGTGTTTAGATAAATCAAGATGTTAGCATACGTGTTACAAATAATCAATATGATAAGAATATTAATGGCTATATATTTTATAAGATAAAGATTAATAAAACGCATATACATGTTTGCTTTAGTTATAAACGTAAATTGATAGTTTACGTAGATGAAAAATAATAAATATATATACGTATGTATATTATCGTACATGTCTCAGGCCTTAGAAACCATGAGAAATAATCCTAAAAATGTTTTATAGCATAACATAACAGTTACGTAAAATTTTAGGGGGTTAAAAATGCAATTAATCAAGTAGAGGGACAAAAATGAATTTTTGATCTAATAAAAAAGAAAGGATGGACAATTTGGTTTTAACCATCTGTGTTTGGTTTGTTTTGTTCGATTGTCCGATAACATGTTAATAAACAAACACAAACATGTATCGTTCGTGTTCGTTCGGTTCGTTTACAGCCCTACTCGTGTCTTTATTCTAAATCAAGTTGAGAATAAAGCCCCAACCGGTACATATCTTACATGCTAGAATTTTATGGTAGAATTGATAGAAGTTTCATGCCTTAGTGCCTTATATGAAACTTGTGTCTTCAACTTTAGGTTATGTGTATAAGCTAGAAACGACCTTACTTGAACAAGATGTGTTCTATAGGCTCGTACCTTTGTATTCTTGATTCTTGAGTTAGGAAATATTTGTAACCAAGTATCCTCACTGGTTTGAGTGATATGTGAATTATGTGGACGAAATTCTTTTAAGGAGGGGAGTGTCGTAACATCCTGAAAGTTCCACCTAGATAGTATATGTGTTTCTATATATATATATATATATATATATATATATATATATATATATATATATATAGTGAAAAGTTCATTGTAGACACCCTCATAAGTGTAGACATGTAGACACCTTTTTTCACCATTAGATCTCTTGATCTAATGGTTGTGATTAATTTGTTTTTTTCTTTTTTTCTTTTTTCTCATTATTCAGAAAATTTCACATGTGAAAATGAGCCATTTTACATGCGAAAGTGTCTACAATGAACCTCACCCTATATATATATATATATATATATATATATATATATATATATATATATGTTTGATAGTATGTGGTAGATACATGTTAGATATATGTATATATTGATATACACATGCTAATATTATAGTAATAAATAAGTATGATAAACGTGTTTAGATAAATCAAGATGTTAGCATACGTGTTACAAACTAGATGTTGCGATCCGCGCTTCGCGGCGGATTCAATTCAATGGTTTCTTTAGAAGCCCGGATTTGAAGCCACTATGAAGAAGAAATAGATATAAAAGCACATTTAATCTCGCTTCAGGAAAAAAATTACAAATAATCAAGCAACAAACCCAAAATTCATAAAGCAAAATTTCATAAAGCGGTAATAATAGTGGTTAAAGTAGAGTGCGAGAACATTAAACTAATACAATGAACAGAAAAATACAAAACCGATAGAATAGCAAGCATAGGAGGCGCAAACTTAATAAAGTGCAATGGATATATGTATTTGCACTCTGCGTACCAAATGTATCTTGAAATGGACCTTCCTATTCTTCATTCCTCCATTTTTTTTTTATATCCGAAGTTTCACCTGTCCAAGTATTTGGTATACTGTTAGTATGGGACTTTAGTGTTTTGCATAGGTTTTATTTTTGTATGATAGTACGTCCTAGGTTGGGGAAGAGTCTTCTTTTTGCATCCACATTTGCATTGTCACTGCTTGATGATTGACTGTATGTTCTTCACCGCTGATGTTGAGCTTACTGTTCCTTTGATTGTGCCTAGTAGTGTTTGTTGGGAGCTGATGGATGGTGCCGCATTTGGGTTGCTGTTGCTTTCTCCTGACAACCATGAGCTTGAGTTAAGTGTTAACGGGTCATGGGAGTTCCCAAAGGACTTCTACTACAAATCCCAAAAAAATAAAAAAGAAACTTGCACACACGCAATACCTTCCAACAATATATGAATTAGTTTAAAAAACTACCTATAGCAAAAAGAGAAACTGTCCACACCTGCAATGGTAAAAGAATAAAAAAAGACATTATATGTTACAAATGACATGTATAATAAAATAACAAACACATGCACCATCCATAAGCCAAGAAGACAATACCTGCAAATGAGTAGAAAGAAATGGAAATCTAGCACTAAAAAGAAAAAGAAACAAATGTTAGAAGCTAACACTTTTACTACCATTCAAATAGAGAAGCTAAATCCGTTGGTAAAAAATCTATGCTAAGTATGGCAACTCAAACGGGTCAGATTTCAAATTTACAAATTAAATAAGAAGTTCCATCAAGTAGACCCTAAATTTTACAAATATAATACTAACCCGCTCTACAAATCTTACACTAACTTAATACAAATGACCCATTTGACCCATTAAAAAATGCGAATACAATTATATTTAATTAGCTCTAAATCTATTAAGAATGGTGCTTGTGCATCTAATACAGAAAATGAAACTTCATTTAAAAATGAAAACAAAATATTTGGTTTAATTTAATTAATAAAGCGTAGTTTTCCGAGGCTCTAGTAAATCGAGGCTTACTTGATGGTTGTGTATTGAGCTCAGAAACAATCCTTTCCCTTGTGAACCACCCCAGAACCTGTGAATTATTTATTCTTCAAACTCAGTTGTAGCTCCCTGCATATTGTTGTATACTAAGCATTGAAAACATATTAATCAGATATAACACATATAGCAATATAGTAATGAGATATAAATATATAATAGACAACATGTTTTACTTTGTTAAGGTATATAAATATAAATTTAATTTGGCCAATCAATCTTAGTTGGGAAGCATATAACCCAAATAGCAACCTAAACCTATCACACAAAGGATCACCATTAATGTTATAAAAGTGTAGATTCTGATGAAAATAGCATTCAAAATGAAACAAAGCTCATAAGATTGAAAATGAATGATCTGTAAGAAGCTTAGTGCACGAAAATGTCAAAAAGACTACTGGGGTTTAGATACCTTTACCAAAGAATTAGAGTTTAAATTAATAATTTTGTTCGTCGCTATTTTTTTAAAAAACAAATTAGGGCTTCAACAATAAGCAAAAATACTAAAAATGCAAATAACAACTCCAGAAATTAAAATTAGAAGTTACCAAACATCAAATCAAAACTGCAGATCTAGACGAACATAAGCAAAAATACTAAAAATGGCATCACCTGTTGAAAACCCCAAATGTTCAAAAACATTCAATATGAAACCCACAAACGAAACCAAGTATCG
This sequence comes from Deinandra increscens subsp. villosa, assembly GCA_039602395.1. NCBI lineage: Eukaryota > Viridiplantae > Streptophyta > Magnoliopsida > Asterales > Asteraceae > Deinandra > Deinandra increscens. The sequence continues at coordinate 17,949,345 of JBCNJP010000015.1, read as the reverse complement.
TTACCAGAAAAATGATGTCAGAGACGGAGCAATAAACAGACTTCAGCCTCAGTAACACACCGCCTAGCGCCACTTCGACCTCTAGCAGCTACGGCGGAAAGGAGCACCGAAAGGCTGTGTTTGAAAGAAGAGAGAACATCTGTTTTTGAGAGACTTCAACCTCACAAAAACACATGACCGAGCGCCACTTCAGCATCCGACAATTATGCCGTAAACGGAGCATCAAACGGTTGTGCTTGAGAGTAGAGATCGAACATGTTTTTGAGAGAAGAAAAAGATAGCGCATCGAGAGAAGAGTTTACGTACAGTTAAGAAGATGGTACTATATCTAAAGCTGAGATGAGGTTGTACAGTGAAGATGAATTAACACGCAAAGAATATAGAAGCTAGCTGTGTAGAGAGGAAACCAAGACTTGTACATCATGCTTAATAAATATAATAATCAACAATATTAGCTTCATGAATATAATAATCCATTATATTTGATTTGTTTTTGAGAGAAGAAAAAGAGAGCGCATCGAGAGAAGAGTTTACGTACAGTTAAGAAGATGGTACTATATCTAAAGCTGAGATGAGGTTGTACAGTGAAGATGAATTAACACGCAAAGAATATAGAAGCTAGCTGTGTAGAGAGGAAACCAAGACTTGTACATCATGCTTAATAAATATAATAATCAACAATATTAGCTTCATGAATATAATAATCCATTATATTTGATTTACCCATTGTATTTTGTTTAGGGTATATAATAATCATTATGATAAGAATATTGATAGCTATATATTTTATAAGATAAAGATTAATAAAATGCATACACATGTTTGTTATAGTTATAAATGTAAATTGGTAGTTTACGTAGATGAAAAATAATAAATACATATATATATACGTATGTATATCATCGTACGTGTCCCGACCCTTAGAAACCATGAGAAATAATCCCAAAAATGTTTTAGAGCATAAAATAAAAGTTACGTAAAATTTTAGGGGGTTAAAAATGCAATTAATAAAGTAGAGAGACAAAAATGAATTTTTGATATAACAAGTTGGGTACCAACCTCGCGTGTTACAGCGAGGAGAAACAATTACATTAGTAGTACTTTCCAAGTAGTACGACTAACGACCTTGCGGGTTGCAACACACCAAGGAAAAATCTACTAACGACCTTGCGGGTTGCAGCACACCAAGGAAAAATCTACTGTTACAACAATACATGAATATATTTAAATTTGCCACAAAGTGATCCACTTTAAGTGGACTTTAATTCCTATTGTAAAATGAACCCGAATTCTAACATCTCAAACAATTATTATGTTATCTTAAAAATGTTATTGATGCCTGCCAATCCTCAATTGCTTCTCACCATTCACCATTATGGAGCTCATTAATTGAAGACAATTTACGGGTTTAGTTAAAAACCACTTTCTGTAATCACAATAGGCAAAAAAAAAAAAAGGTCAGCCAAACAAAGAAGATTGATGGGAGAAAAATAAGATAAATTGGCTCAGATCTGTATGAAATTGTTCATAGAAAAACTAAGAGTTCATGGCTGCAAAGATCATTGCCCTGCTATAGAAAGACAAATTTTTCATGGCTGCAAAAATTATTGCCAAGCCAGAACATTAGTTCTCATCAATCCAAATGTACATATATAACATCACAGCCAAGGGTCCAAATGTACAGATTCAACATCACAGCAAACGGTTATTAACTTTTTGACACTACATAATGTACTAAACAGAGGTGAAAGCACACAACCACCACCACCTTCATCCAATCAAACAATAAAAAGACACAGATGTGAAGCAACTAATGGTGGAAACGATGCACAATAAAATGTGAGCAAGGTCAGAAACCGTTTTGTACAATACAGTACAATTTAATATGGCTCAGACCATTAACAAAGAAAAAATGGGACTTAAAATTAGATGGCTGCAAAAAATAAAGAAATTTGTCATGCCAACATAAACAAAAATCCCCTTTACATTCTTCACTTTGGACCAACATCATAGCCAAAGGAACATGAAGCTTCAAAGAACCATACATCAGAAAAGAAATTAATCCCATCAGATATGAAAACGTAGAAACCTGAACGTAAAAACCAAAAACAGATCTAGAATACTAAACAATCTAACATGGCTCAGACCATTAATAAAGAAAAAAAGGGATTCAAAATTAGATGGCTGCAAAATATTTAACAAATTGCCATGCCAACATAAACAAAAATCCCCTTTAACACTCTTCATTTCTGGACAAACATCATAGCCAAAGGCACACCAAGCTTCAAAGAACATACATCAGAAAAGAAATTACATCACAAGCTACAAAGACCACATATATATTTGGGGATATTAAGAATCCCTAAATTGTGAACCCACAAAATGAACAGACATGTCCATTAGGATGTGAAATATCATATGTTTGGGGGTTTAAGAAACTCTAAATCACGATTCAGGCTAAGCCATACAACAAACCCACAAAACATACATACTAAATCGTCATTCATCGCAGACCATCCGGAAACCCCCAATACGAACAGATTTGTCGATTAAGATGGAAATATCACAAAGAAATAAGCAAATAAAAGAGGGCTAGGCTTAAGAGCGGCTACGATAAGAACGCGCCGCCGTCGAAAAGTCATCACCGACCTCAAAAAACCATATAGAAAACCCCAATATGAACAGATCTGTCGATTAAGATGGACATATCACAAAGAAATAAGCAAAATGAGAGGGCTAGGCTTAAGAGCGGCTGTGTTAAGAACGCCCCGCCGTCGAAAAGCCATCATCGACCTCAAAAGCTCATAATCAAACGATTTCGATGACGAAATTCCACAAACAGAAGCATAAAACCTCATGATTGTAGAGAGACAAAAGCATCTGCACGTACATGTAGTGAGAGAAAGTAGAGAATTCAAGAATTCTACAAAAAAGAGTGGAGAGATGAGCCAGCGGTATTAGAAACACGTGAAAGGGAGGAGAACATATAACACGCGTGAGATAGCCACCGCCATCTTCAGCCAATCACTGTCAATAAGGACTATAAATGTCAATAAAAAAATGTGTGGTCAATTTGAAAGAAACAAAAACACCACTATTCATCTTCACATTTACATTGTATTATATAATAATAAAAAAGGAATGGTGTAGTTTTTTAGATAAATGATGTTGTATCTAAGAGTTATGAATGTTTAAAAGATGAGGGAACTTGATAAAAAGTCAATAATGTCTTTCTATCTTTTGTTTTTCTCTCTAATTCTATACAGAAAAACTTTAGACCATAGATCTTCATTTAATTGAATATCTAATGACTATGATTTTTCCTTATCATTTTTACCCAGACCAAACTTCTCATAATAATCTCTCCATCTCCTTCCCTCCCCCCCCCTCTCTCTCTCTCTCTCTCTATATATATATATATATATATATATATATATATAATATTATAATATATATATATATATATATAATATATCATGGATATTCTGAAAACCCACTTGAGAAGTGAAAAACTTGAAAACCCTGTTGCATATGTATTTTAAAATTTTACATGTGTAAACTTTTTTTTTCTTTTGGATGGATTCTACTTTCATTTTTTATTAGTTTCGGTGAAAAAATTAAAAAACCATCGACTGGATTTTTTTATAATTTTTTTAGAAAATATAAATATTTTTTTTACATATGTAATATTTTGTGTTTTACATATGTAAAATTTTATGATTTACATATGTAGTTCCGAGAACGAGATTTTTTTATTTTATCGGATATTTTTAAAACTAACAATTGGATCATCATCATTTTTTAGATCTTGTGCCGGGGATATGTGTAGAACATTCTAATAAATTTATTATATTTTTTCCAAGGGGGCATAAGGGTTTTTGTTTTCACTCATTTTCCGCGCGGGGGGGGGGGGGGGCTCAAATTCATTGGAGGGGATTTTTTTATATATAACTAGTAGCTTAGAATGATTTTTAAAAGTTTTCAAATGAACCTCCCCTGTATATATATATATATATATATATATATATATATTTATATATATATATATATAGAGAGAGAGAGAGAGAGAAAGGATATAATGAAAACCTCTCCGAGTTTGGAAAACCGTGAAAACCAAGCTAAAAAATTCGATTTTTGTTCCGATTTTTTTTATGGTGATTCTCTAAGTTAAAAAGACCCCATTTATGCAAAAAAATAAAAAAAAACGCCTAGTCAAATTTAAAAAAAATATATATTTTATAACCGATGTTACATTACCCTGTTACATATGTAACCTCGGTTATAAAATATTTTTTAAAAAAATTTGACTAGGCGTTTTTTTTATTTTTTTCATAAATGGGGTCTTTTTAACTTAGAGAATCACCATAAAAAATCGGAACAAAAATCAAATTTTTTAGCTTGGTTTTCACGGTTTTCCAAACTCGGAGAGGTTTTCATTATATCCCTCCCCTATATATATATATAGAGAGAGAGAGAGAGAGAGAGAGAATTTGTTTTGAGAACTTTTGAGTACCATTTTAAATATCTAATGTTTGCAGTGTTCTATTTAACCAGACTTCTAAGTTTAATATTGTTGCATTGTATATTTTTTATTTTCGTTTTTTTCATGTTACGCTTTAGTAATACAACAATTTTCCTAAATCCTTACAACAACGCATGGGTAGTAAAATTTAGTAGATAAACAATATGTAACTTCAAACAATTATATATAGTATAAGTTATAATGTAATATAATACAATTCTATATAATATGATACAATACGACGTAATATGATATAACACGATACAAAAAGTGTAATATGATCCGACACAATGTGATAATACATTTTTTTTATGAAAAATAATACATTAGGTTCTAAAAAAAGTCTTTTAAATGTTAGAAATCCAAAAAGGATTCTAGGCTTGCCACATGTCTTTTTATTATTTTTAAAAGAGAAATATTTAATCATTGTGTTTTACTGTTTTACGTTCAAATAATTATATCTTATGTTCAGATCATTATATCTAAAGTTTCAGGTTATTGTGTAATATGTATTATTCATTGTATTTCATTTTATTTCGTTATTGTTTTTTATGTATTTGATAAATTTATTATTATTTTATTATTGTGTTTTATATATTAGAAAATACACAATAATTTTATTCAGAACTGATAATTTTAGATAGACACATTGACTAGCAAAAAGACACAATGACGCACTAGAAAAAACCCAAAAAGTAATTTTTTTATTTTATATATCACAATACTGTACGTGTTTTAAAGATAAAAACTATCTTTTTATGGCTATTTAAAAAATGTCGTCTGTAAAGGTTATGAAGGTTTAAAAATGGGAGAACTTGATAAAAAAAGTCAACAATAATAGGTAAGACTAAAATGTTTCTCCAACATTTTTTTCTCCACTAATTTAATCTCAACCATTAATTATCTTAATAACAAATCTAATAACCTCAAATCCTTCTTAGCTTTCTTAGAATTACGATACTTCTTAGAATAACTCGACTCCTAAACATATGCCAATTTTAGGTGCTGCAAAATGAAACTCGGCTTCTGTGTTGTGAAATGAAACTCGGATTCTATGGAATTTTCAAAACAGAAATTTGATATGTCATGAATAAAATTTTGTGTGATTAGAATAAAATAAACTTTTGTTACATTAAAAATACGAGGTATGAAGTTAAAATCCTACCTCTAAAAAAATAGAGGTTCAAATTGGAACATGGGTTTTCTCGTCAAAGAAACATTTAATCCAATGATATTTGGTGTGTTATACTAACCCAAATGATACATGTTTAAATCCTACAAAGCCACAAAGTTAGTAATTTGTGGATTTTAATTATGTATATATTATTTTAAAAAAAATCTATGATGGATTTTCTTATGAGGGTACAATAGTAAAACCATACCCTATATCGTATAATATAATATAACTTAATTAATTGCAAAAACTGAATTTATATAAAAATATATTCAAGGAATTTTTATAAGAGTACCTATCATATATATGTATATATATATGTATGTATAGTCAACTAAAATATTCGTTTTATAACATCATGGCAAAAGTTACCCTCTCATTGTGTTTCATAGTTTTCTTTTTTTGCTCTATTGCCTGCTCCACTTACGCACAGGTAGCATATTTATTTAAAAATAAAAACAAAAAACATAAACGTTAAATTATTTAATTCAACATGATTTTACGTTTTTTTTGTTACATTGATTGGAAAGGAGAAACAATGGTGCGTAGCTCGAGTCAATCTTACAGATTCAAGGTTACAAGAACTTCTTGACTATATGTGTGGTGGGATAGTCAACTGTGCAGAGATCCAACCCGGCACATCGTGCTTTGAACCCGATACCCTGCAAAATCATGCATCTTATGCCTTTGATCTTAACTATCATAATACGGGCGCTTGTGATTTGAGTTACGCCACATTTGTTATAAGAGATCCATGTAAGTCGCTTTAATCAATAGTAAATTAAATAGAGAAGACCCATATAAAAATTAAGGGTTTTAATGTATTTAATTGTAAAGTGGTGTTTTAAATTTTAATAACCAAAAAGTTATGAGTTTGAATCTTAAAAGATGTAACTTGTGATGATTTTCTCCTACAAAATTTATAGAAATTGCTTAAAAACACAACTATCGTAGTCCACCGGTTCAAAATGCCCTCTTAATTAAATTTTTTTTTTTTAGAAAAAGCTATAAATTTTAGGTTGAGAACTCATTTAAAATCATTTTCTTTTATATGACTCATTTTCATTAACAACATGAGAATTAAAGCATATTTCTTTGTTTTTTTTGTTTAACACAGCTCATGGAAAGTGTGTCTACCCGTAAGCTCGCTCGTGAAGGGGAAGAGTTGAAATGACTAAAATCGCTATCTAAATTTTCGAAAGGGGAACAAGAATGTAATAAAATGTTTTATTTGATGAAAATAATTTTAGTGTGATATTCACAATAATATTTACTCTAATAATAATTAAAAAAAAAATATGAGGTTGATTAATTATACTCTGAATTTATATCTTGATTATTAACTGATTATTCTTATTCTCATGGCCATCTTTTTATTAAGGAAAATTGCCCTATATTAATCCCAGTTATCATTAATTGGCCGATAATAATCCCAGTTATGATTTTGGCCTACAATAATCCCAGTTAATAACATGTTGACTTATATTGAACCGCCTTTAAGTTGTAACTAACGGTGTTAGTTTCTTACTTACTGGACATCTCAGTAGGATCCTAGGTGGCATTTGAATTAAAAAAAGATCCTAGGTGGCATTATATTAAAGAAAAGCTTTTAATAAAAAATAAAAATAAAGAAAAAAAACCTAAAGAATGTATGTCACGTAATGGCTTTTGTGGCCGGGAGGAATATTGTGGATGGACCCCTTATCATTAACGAAGTGTTGTCGTGGGTGAAAAGGTGCAAACGGAAAACCATGTTCTTCAAAATCGATTTCAATAAGGCTTACGATTCCCTCGACTGGGATTTTTTGGATTCGATTCTTACTCAGATGAATTTCCCCGAGCTATGGAGAAAGTGGGTTCGTGGGATTCTCCAACTATCTAAATCCTCGATTCTCATCAACGGGTCTCCGTCTAAAGAGTTCAATGGATTCAAAGGGGTGAGGCAGGGCGATCCCCTCTCACCCTACTTATTTATCATTGCTATGGAGGCTTTCCACCTTATGATGACGAAGGCGGTGTCTACGGGGGTTTTCAGGGGTTTGAGTCTTCCCAATAACGGCCCGGTACTTTCTCACCTCCTCTTCGCTGATGACGTGATGGTAATGGGCGAGTGGTCTAACCAAAACTTCATTAACCTTAGAAGATTACTTTGGGGTTTCTTTTTGGTGTCGGGCCTTCGGGTCAACTTATTTAAGTGTGGGGTGGCGGGGGTCAATGTCTCTCCTGCTGAGACGAGTAATAAAGCCGATATAATGGGTTGCAAGGTTTGTAGCTTCCCTTTTGAGTACTTAGGTATGGTTGTTGGTGCAAATATGCATAAGGTTAGACATTGGAATAAGGTGGTGGACACATTTAAAAAGAGACTGTCGGGTTGGAAGGCGAAATGTCTTTCAATTGGGGGAAGACTCACTCTTATTAAGGCGGTTTTGGACAGCCTCCCTACCTACTTTTTCTCGGTTTTTAGGGCTCCTAAAGCTGTCCTCAATACCCTGGAAAGTATTAGAAGCAATTTTCTGTGGGGAGGTGACTTAACTCGACGCAAGGTTCATTGGGTTTCTCGTGAGAATGTGTCGAAGCCCAAGGAAGCAGGGGGCCTGGGAATAGTGCCGTTTCAAACGTCCAATGTGTGTATGTTATCAAAATGGGCTTGGAGGTATCATACTGAGCAGGGGCGCTTATGGCAGAGAGTGATCTGCAGCATCCATTCTCGGGCTGGAACTGTGGCGTTTCTTCCTCTCCGATCGACGGCCTCGGGTACGTGGAAGGCTATTGTTAACTCGATGTCGTTCTTAAATAATGCGGGGGTGTGTTTTGAGGATCGGTGCATTGAAACGAATGGGGTTTGGCGATGGACAGGAGATTCGTCTGGGAGTTTTTCTGTCAAATCTGTGCGCAAGTTGTTGGATTACTCTTATGGGAATCTGGGCTCCTTTCCATTGAAATGGTGTAAATCTGTCCCCGTCAAAATTAACATCATGGCGTGGCGTGCGATCCTAGATCGACTTCCGACTAAAGATGCTCTGATTTTGAGAAACATTCCAGTTAGTGATGCGGATTGTGCCCTATGTGGCGATTCGGCGGAATCTGTCATCCATGTTTTCACGGGTTGTAGATTCACGGATTCGGTGTGGCAAGTGGTGGCTCAATGGTGTCGCATTCCCTCGATTTTTGTCTTTTCGGTGGAGGACATCTTCAATCTTACCAAAGACATGAATAGTCTGATGCACAAGAGGAAGGCTTTGGAGATCATTTTCCTCACAAGTGTTTGGGTTATTTGGGCTGAACGTAACAAGGCGATCTTCAACCAACGCCCTCCGTCGATCACTCGGGTGCTTTTGGAGATTAAAAGTTGGAGTTTTTTGTGGTATTCTAATCGTTGTAACGTTCTTTCCATTAGTTGGAAGGATTGGTACTCCTTTTCATTGTAATGTTTTGTTCGTTTCTTCGGCTTCTAGCGTCTTGCTAGTTTGTCCGGTTTTTTAATGCATTCGGCCGTTCAAAAAAAAAAAGTTCAAACCCTAATTTAATGTCGCAAGGTGATAAGCAGATGATGATCGCAAGTGGAGGCTCAAAATTGATTGTCACAAGTTGAAGAATTGAAGAGGGCTGCGATTTTTTTTTTTTGGGGAATGTGGCATTTGGTGAAGATTGCATAATCATTACCTGTGGGCTTTTACGTGACATACATCTTTAGGTTTTTTTTTTCTTTTTTTTATTTATTAAAAGCTTCTCTTTAATATAATGCCACCTAGGATTATTATTTTTAATTCAAATGCCATCTAGGATCCTACTGAGATGCTCAGTCAGCAAGAAACTAACACCGTTAGTTACAACTTAACGGCGGTTCAATATAGGCCAACATGTTATTAACTGGGATTATTGTAGGCCAAAATCATAACTGGAATTATTATCGGCCAATAGACGATAACTGGGATTAATATAGGCCAATTTTCCTTTTATTAATTATAGTATCATATGACACTAATTTAAATGAGTGTGACAAAGTAGATCACTTTTAGACGCATGAGGGATGATCATGTACTTATAGGCATAAATTAGTATATATTAATTATCTTAAAACTAATCAACTTTAATTTCAATATGTTTAAACAAGATAAAACGCATGCATATCACAAATGATTTTGCCGGTCCTATATATTACTATGAGAAGTGTGGATATCAAGATCCACGTTTATCTCATGTTTGTTTAACTTGACCTTGTTCAAAAAAGCTCGGTCGTAAATGAGATGCACCTTAACAAAGGGAAGTCTGATTTCTTGATTTGTGGGTTATATATATATGGGAGAGGTTCAAATGAGAATTTGTTTGAATAAGAAAGATAAGAATGAATTTGTTGACTTTTTACCCGCTTCTCTCCCTTTTTTTAAACATTCACAACTTTCACATACGGCATAATTTTTTTTTTAAATTACACCATAAAAACGATCATTTTTTATTTTTAAAACGCGTATAGTGTTGCTATATAAAAAAATATTACTCTTTCGATTTTTGACACAATGTTCAGATCATTGTGTCAAAATATTCAGTTTATTGTGTTATTGTGTCAAAAGTATATATAGTGTTGCTATATTTAAAATTAAATACGCTTTCGGTTTTTTGACACCATATGACACAATGATCTGAACATTTTGACATAATATGACATAATAATTTGAACTTTTTTGACACAATGACATAATGATCTGAACATTTTGATACAATCGAAAGAGTAAATTTTTTTTTAATTTTATACATAACAACACTGTACGCGTTTTAAAAATAAAAAAACGCTCGTTTTATTGTGTAATTTTTTTTAATTGAAGATATAATGACTATAATTCCTTCTTATCCTTGTTATCTACACTAAACTACTTACAATAACTTCACACGTATATACATATACACAATAAATATGTAATTATTTCCGTCATGTGTTATAATTTTACAAGTTTAAGATTCTATCGCTTCTTTTATTCCACTCATTTTAATTTCTTTATTTTAAGTAATTTATCATAAGTAATTTTACTTGTATCTTATTACAGAATCTCACTTTATAAATTTTAAATCTTAATTACTAATCAATTTATATTTTTTTATTCAATTTAATACGTGTAGTAATCATTTTATATCTTTTATTTAATTTAAAACGTGTAACATTAGAGTAGATATTTGCGAGAATGAGTCTTAGATGCTAAAATTATTCATCTTAATGTATTTTGTGATTTTGTGCATTATGTGTATTTAAGGATAATGTTTTTTTTTTAGTGTAGGAGGTAAATTATTGGTGATTATTTAATCAAAAGTTGTGGCTTTAATTCTTGTAGAGTGTAAGTGTGGTGAAGATTTTATTATTAAAAGTAAAAGAAAAAAAACATATTGTTTTACATATATAATATGTAAAAAGTATAAAATTTATAAAGTAAGTGAACCGTTTCGATAAGCCATGAGTCGACTCAAACTTTTATAAGTCAAGCTAAACGTTTCAACTTGTTAAGAAAAACAAGCTATCGAGCCCAGACCTCAACTCAACTAGACTCATTTACTCTTTTAGTTAGAGTAAGTAAAGTTGAAAGTTGATGACGTATGTCCACCCGTGATGACGTCACGGCCGTCTCTCAACACAAACCTGTCATACCGACCGGTAACCCACAAGGCCACTCGGTCGAGCTCGGCAACCATTTACACAGACGGTACAGACCAAAGCTCAAGACCACATGACCGGCCGGACACTACACCACCCGGCCGGGCTCACTGATCAAGGATTACTCGAAATAGGCACTGTAGCATGCGGCGCTGCCTGACAGCCCTGTCCTGCAGGTCGCCTATTCGGGAAAGACTCATTAATGGCACATCAAGACAAGGGTTGAGGGCTATAAATACCCCTTAACCACCAGGTTAGTTGGCATTCAATACAACATCACTCGCCCTTCTTTTTTTTCTTGATCAAACAAACACTTATCCTCACGCCGAAGCTTGGTCGCGGGACACCCCGTCCCGCCCCCAAGAACAACGGTGTTTCTTTGTCTTACAGGTTCTCAAGGTTCACAAGCATCTCAGTCGGCCTCCCAACTAACCCCAGACTCACCTGGTAGATCTGATATCCAAACGTGCCGTCCTAGGGCCCGTCCCAGTATACCCTATCTGCCCGTCCGGGATACCAAGATTCTACAAAAGTCATAATGAGATGATTTAGTCCTTAGTTTTACTAGGGTTATTGGATTTAAATAATCCCAACTATTAGTAATTGGCCGATAATAATCCTAACTCAGGAAATGTTTTCTAACAAGCCAAACTTTTCCCCTAATTTCTTCTGGCAGTCCCAAACTAACAGAATGTTAATACCGTTAACTTTTGATGACGTGGCATGTATAGGTGGCGGTCCATGTGGCATTCTAATCTGACGTGACAGGTGGATTTTTTTTAGTTTTTTTTTAATTTTAATGCTATTTTTAAGCTTATGTGGCACCACCACCACCGCTTTGCACCACCACTACCGCTCCGACATCACCACCACCACCGTTCCTGCACCACCACCACCGCTTTGCACCACCACTACCGCTCCGGCATCACCGCCACCACCGCTCCCGCACCACCACCACCGCTTCCCCTCTCCACCGAAAAGTTAGGCTTCTTTCTTCAATTTCTAAACCTCCGGCTGCGACCACCACCACTATCACACATCGATTGGTGTTTCAGATCCGTTCTAGATCGACGAAAAAGAAGACGAAGACGTACCCTAATCTATGGTTCTGGTTGAAGATGAAGTCGTTACCTCTGCCGGAACCGACTTCAACAACGTCGCTTACTGGCGGAACCCTAGCGGAAACTGCGACTGTTGTTGCTTTTCGTCGTACTTCGCGACCGAGAACGACCACGAGGGTCACACATTTGGTGCCGGGAAAGAAGAGGCAGAAATCCCTCTTTGGTGGAGCCGTCGCCGCTTTGGCCGGAATCGTGGCTGTAACTGGCCTGCCGGAGACCAGGCATGAAAGCCCTCTTTGGTCTCTTGTTGTCGATGAGTAAAAAAATTAAAGAAAAACAATTACTTAAATAGACCTCATCTTTATTAATTTACACAAATGCCCCTCATTTTGCCACGTCAGCAAAAATCTAACACCGTTAGTGGTCAGTTAGTTTGGGACTGCCAGAAGAAAATAGGAGGAAAGTTTGGCTCGTTAGAAAACATTTCTTGAGTTGGGATTATTATCGGCCAATTACTGATAGTTGGGATTATTTAAATCCAATAACCCTTAGTTTTTCTACTTCTTTTATTTTTCATGAACATAGCAAATGAGTGAAAACGTATCAAATAATCCTAATCAAAGTAGAATCGTGCCAAATGACCAGAAAGTGATGAGAATCTTGTCACATGAAAATAACAAGCCTCAGGTCCTCATACTTTTACGTTTTAAGTATATGGAAGTTCGTCATTTATTCTTATCAAATTTATGGTGCATTTGAAAGTCAAGATACATATGTCCTGCCTCATATACCATAAACATTATAAGATATGTCCGGCTTCGAATACCATGAACTTGTTTTAGATGCATTAGCTACCAATGAATAAAAAATAAAAATTAATAGTTAAGCATTGAAAGTGAATAAACACAGGCAAAAGTGGGGAGAATGGGAGATCCATTTACAATAGTCCATCAGTACAAATGTTACAATGCTGTCTGTTGTTGCAAGGGAAAGAACAAATATGCCCACATTGGGGAACAAATCATCAACATGGGTGTGTGTCTCTCTCATAACTCAACTATATTCTAACATGATAGCATATCATACAAAAAACACTGAAGGACTGTCTTTCAGTTACACTCGGTCCCTTCCTTCGAAAAATCCGTTTGCTTAATACGAGAACTCATGACCTCTAAGCGAGATGTATTTCTTGACCCATATGGCAATATCATCTGCACAAGCTTGTGCTTCGGGTGTCCTAAGAAGCATGTCAAGAGTCGCAAACTCATGAACACAGTCTTTGTAATCCAGAACCGGTGCATCTACATTCACCTTCTTTAGCTCCTGGGCGTAAGCAATAGCACGATCCCTCATCCAATCGTGTTCGGCCACAACAGTCAATGTAGGGGGCATTCGTTTTAGAGGGGGGCCACCTCTGTTGGGTATCAGGGGATTTGCTGCAGGATGGTCCAGGTTAAACTCGTCTTCTGGGAGGAAGAGTCTCCATGCAAGTATGCCCATCGCCTTGTCAAAGAAATAAGAGTTTGATAGTTTGATCTCAGAACGTGTGGGAGCGTTTCCGATGAAGAAGGGATACATTAACACTTGAGCCACCACTTTGAGTGGGGCCAGTAGTGTACCGGATTCGACTGATTTTCGAGCCACATAGTCAGCAATGTTTGCACCACAACTCGCCCCAAGAAGAACGCATCTGTGTACATGGTCCATCAAGATTGAAATCACAGTCAGCAATGAAAGATTTTGATTTAAAGCTTCATTGCTCTAAGTAGAAAAAACAAACTTGTTAATGTTCACAAACACTTTCATTTATCATTGCTTGTTGCTATAATAATTAATTAAAATATTAATGTCCTTAACAGTATTATCAAATGTAGCAGAAGATATACAAAACTACACCAACAATTTGTTTTTCATATACTATGATGTGGCATGTGCATATCTAAAGCTCGCCAAGGCCCCTCGGTTATTCAAAGGTTGGGAAGGGATATCTTTATGAGGGTCCTTTCCCTCGACTAAAAATGGCCTGAAAATTAGATAAGAAAAGCCTATATGAACATGGCTTTAATTGCCCACAGAAGCTAACATACTGGTATTTTACTATTTAGAAGTGCACAATCACCTCATATGTACCAAAGAGATAGTCATGGAAGTTGTATGTGCAAATGCACAATCAGAAAAGCATTTCATAGGAACATCAGTTCTAATTCACTAAACTACTTTCAAAACCCATTCACATGTTTCTTACATATGTAAATGCCAGTTCAGCTTCTAAGTTAGTTAAAATCAATAACAACTTCCTCTTCATTAATGTGCAGGTGTTCTTGCGGCATATTTATAACGAACTTTTCACATAATTCTTCAATTCTTATCTTTTTGGATCACCACACCATCTACACTACCTAGGAAAAATTTGTGTTCTAGATTGATTTCTGCTGTCATTCAAGTCAATCTAGCTCATTTAAGTTGTGATAACTGAATATTCAAGTATTATCATTTATCTAAGATGAAAACAGAAAGCAACCTGGATGGATCTCCATGTGCAGCTAGCCAAGGCTCCACCAAAGAAGCTCCAAACGCATCCGCAATATGCCCTTGAACATCCGACTTTCTCGAATCAAGTTTCTTCCCCAACGACTTCCCACATTCCGCCAAATTCGCTTGCTTCGCCAGCCAATGCAGCACTTTCATCCCATCCTCAAATGCCGCCGGATACCGATTCTCCGGCGCAAGCCTGTACCCAACCGCCACCACAATCACATCACACACTTTCGCAATCCTCCGGCAAAAGAAGTCGTTAGCCACCGAATCACAACTCCCTGCCACAAACCCTCCCCCATGAAACTGAACCATTATAGGCAGTTTCCGACATCTTTGAGTGAACGGAGAGTAACCTCTATAAGTCTCCGATTCCACACTCAAATCATTACTATAACTACACCTCCGGCTACTTGCAGTCGAGGTAGTCGAGGTAGGATTATACATCTCTGAAGCACCGTAACTATTCCGCCTAGGAATGCCGCCGGATTCAAGTTCAGATCTCCTCGTTCTAACCCTATCGGCACCGGAATCCGGCGTTACGAGACACGTGTCAGGAAGGAAGATGCGAATAGAGAGACAGGAAGAAGGATCTATGTGGATATCTTTGGTGGCGACGCCGTCGGTGAACGAAGGATTTGCAGCGGCGATTGTTTCTTCCGGACGTGACGTAACGCCAAACGAGCTGCTCATCTCATCGTTTGAATTAGGGTTCTGGATTCGGTTCTGTAACCGTCGCTTTAATATCAATTTGAAAAACAGACTGTATAATTTCACAGCAACGCTAGGCATCTCAGATTTTCTCAATCTCGTTGTTCTCCAGCTCTGTAATGATCGGAGAAACCCTAGAAGCACACAGTCCACCCCCCTCTCTGATCAATTCATCACGGATCAAAATCAAACAATGTGAGTTATCGGATCGAATTGATTTTGTTGTTATTGTTCCGATTGTTGAGTGAGAATGTTCTCAGCAAGATGATTCAATGATTCTTCGATGGCGGATGAAGAGAGGGGGGATGAAAAGAAAAGAAAGGAAAAGAAAAGGGTGGAAATGGAAATGAATGATAGTGCCAGGCGTGCACAAACACATTTGCGTTGTTGTGTCGAATTTAGGGATTTGTTTTTGATGGTGTTGTTGCTTTGAATTCGTGAGTAATTCAGATGCTGCTAGTGGAAGGGAATGATAGGCTACGTCGCACGTCTTGCGTGGTATCGTGGTTCGCGCTTTACGTGTTGTACAATTGAGCTGCCTTTGATGAGTGTACAAGCCTTTTTTTTTTACTTTTTAATTTAGTGGCGCTTTACTCTTTTTTACGGTGATTTTTTAATTAGTATTCGACTCAAATTATATAATTGTTGGTTTAAATTAAATGTGAGCGGTGCCCTAGTTTTGCATCCGCTTGTCCTCCGGATTAGAGATTAGTGTCTGCTACCCTTTTATGCTTGGTATCTAAATGATGGTACGATTATTGGGGACGCTAAGGAGGTTTCTAAAGCTCTGAATATTATCAGGTTCAAGGGCCTTACGCTTGATCTTGTTTTAAATATCTCCAAAACGGAGGTTTTTTGGCCGTCGTTTAATGGGGTAAAGGTGTTTGATGGGTTATTCCCTCTAGGATTGGGAGGCCGAGGCTTGAGGTGAAACTTCTGGGGGAGCTGTTAGCTGGGATGTTGGGTTCATTAGTAGTCTGACTGTAAAAAAGGCGTCCTCAGCCGTGGAGCTAATGCGTTGTCTTCCTCGTCTACGAGATCCTCAATGTGAGCTCTTACCGCTCCGGTCTTGTATGGGTGTTACTAAATTGTTATTTGGTCTTCGGACCTGTCACCCGACGCATGTTGGGGGTGTTGTTCCTATTTTTGACAAGGGCCTCCGGGGGGCCATTAAGGACATTGTCGTTGGAGGGGGGGGGGGGGGGCTTATTTCGATGACCTCCAATGGAGGTTGGCTTCCCTCCCGACACGTTTTGAAGGGCTGGGGTTATTCTCGGCGGAGGATGTTTCTCAATATGCTTTTGTGGCTTCGAGGGCGCAACCTTGGAGCTTGTAGGACCATATCCTTCGGGGGTGTGACATTAATGGGATGGATTCCAATTTTGTGTGCGCGGTTGATCGCTTACGCACTTCACTTCCTGATTTTGATCTTGGTGGTTTTTCTAGCAATGACACTACCACCCACTAAATCTCAGGATACTCTGGCGAGTGACCTTTTTTAGTAAAATTGTCCAGAGTTTGGAAGTGGAATTTGCCCTATCCCCTCGCCAAAAAGCTGTGTTTGCATGTCTTTGTGCTCCTCGGGCTCAAGATTTTCTGAACGTCATCCCCATCGAAGGTTTGGGCCAACATATGTCAGCTGTGGAATATCGTGCTATCCTTAAGTATATACTTATGATCCATATCTTCCCTGATGATGAACCTTGCCCCGTATACCGCAAAGCTTGTTTGGAAACTTTTGGCGAGCATGTTGTCCATTGTAAGAAACTGCCTGGGTTCAAATACAGACATGATTGGGTTAGGGATGTTTTGTCTGATGTTCTGAAACGTGCAGGGATCTCTGCTAAAAAGGAGGCCCCTGTGAACTTTTTGACCGATCCGCGTGAGGGGAGATCTACTTTACGACTGGCTTTGTGTTTGGTTGGGCAGGGGGAAACACGCATGCGTTGACCTTACCGGTGTGTCCCCTCTTGTTGGGCTCCAGGACAATGGGTTCACTGCGGGACAAGCGGCTTTGAAAGCGAAATCTGGCAAAGTTGCTAAACACGAGAAAGCCTGCATTGAAAATCAACACGTGTTATCCCCTTTGCTTTCGACACCTTTGGGTTTCTTGCCCCGGAGGCGGTTAAATTTCTGCGCAGGGTTCAGCGGGTCGTAGATTGTAATTTGTCGTCGTCAAAGGCTCAAAACTTTATTTTGAGTAGGATTGGTTTCGCTATCCAAAAGGGGTTTGCGGCACAGCTTGTTGCCCGACTACCCCCACTTCTTTGTAATTGCTTTTCATAATCAAAATTTTTTAAAAATGAGTTTTTAAATGTGATCACCCAGCCACCTATGTGGACAGGTTAGGACAGACCTACACCGTCTCAATGGGCATGATTTGAACGTTATGTTGTGAGGCGTGATCCTCACAACAAGCATGATAAAATTGTTCGTGTAAATGTTTAAAAGATGTAAAAAGTTATGATAGAAGGGTTTATAGATGAGATGGAGGGCGTTAAGAGTGTTCACAACTCATTATTTTATAGATTTATCATTTAGTTTTAAAAACGTCTTACATCTCATTCTTTATTTTTATTCTTATTTAATTAAATAATACTTATTTCTTCATTTTTAAATAATTTTTTCTCTTTTTATTTCTCACATCAACCTACGAAAAATATAAAATAATATATATAAAGTTGAATTGTTATCCATAAATATAAAAAATACATTTTTATTTTACTTCAAATTATATTAACTCCTTACCCACTATAAATAACCTAACGTATACTTTCTTGTAAGAGTTTTAAGCCTATTTTGCTTGGGGAAATGTCACTCATTTCTTGCTTTGTAGCTCTTCTAGAAGCCAATCCGTGAGAAAACTCACATCAGACCACCTCCATCGCCTGCTCTTTGCTCCTATCTGCTAAGGTTCCTAGTTGCTTTCTTCTTTTTGTTTTTTTTATTTTTTTCTAAATTCACTCCAAACAGTGATCCATCACCCGCTCTTTACTCCTATCTGCTAAGTTATCCATGTGATCAGTCATATTCTTGCTTCATGTAGTTCTGCGATGTCTCTATTTGAAAAGTTATATGGTTGTTTACCTAATTATTCTCCATCATGAGTTATTAATTGTATTTTTCCTCCGTCCTCATATGGGTCAAAGAAATACATCTCGCTTGGAGGTCATGAGTTCTCCTATTAAGCAAACGGCATTTTTCCAAGGAAGGGATGGAGTGTAACTGAAACACAGTCCTTTAGTTTTTTGTATATGTTTCATTTGAATGGTGTAAGGAGATATATTCCAGTTTTGTCTTTGGCTTGCGTTCTTTGTGGTGAAGTTTTGTCTCACGGGTTGCCCGTTTGCGGACATGGTTTGGAACTTGGTGGCGCAATGGTGCCGTCTTCAATCAATGCTCCACTTTTCGGTTAAGGATTTGGTGAAGCTTCATAAAGATGCTTTGGTTCTAGACCGGAAAGTGAAGGCCTTGAACACAATTATTCTTACCGGATGTTGGTAATAGAAAGTCCCTTCGATTAAGTCCCATGTCAAAGATCAGGTGGTTTTTGATATAAAAAATTAGAGTTTTCTTTGGTTTATTTATCGATGTTAATCGATATAAAAAATTAGAGTTTTCTTGATACTCATTTAAATTGTAATGTTTTTTTTTTTTTTTTTTTTTTTGCTGCCTCTAACTCCTTCAAATTTCTTTTCACACTCAAAATCAGGAAATCAAACTCATTTGATGTAATTAAACAGAATCTAAGCAACTCAAGAAACCAAGAAAATGCTAAACTGGATTTGTGAGAGGAATAACACCATTAAGAAATTCCACCCAAAATGAGTACAAAATAACTCAACATGCCAACCATAAAAACAACATGGTGATTCCATAAATCAACACCAACTCCAAATGAATTTAATGAACAAAAGAAACTACCCCTAGTCATTCACTTATCACAGAATTTGTGACCAAAAACAACCAACGAGACTAGGCTTAACGACCACGATGGTTACGAATTTGAATAGCTCTAGATGCCATTGCCCTCAGATTACCAGAAGCTGTAGCAACCGAACTTCTTCCATTTCCCTCAGCCCCTCCAAATGCCCCCATAAACTCCTCTCTCTGCAATCTCAGAGCCAAACTAGCATCATCATCCTGCCCACGTGGCAGAACCGCCGCCACATCCCGCCGCCTCCTCCTCCTGCTCACACTATTTTCTCCGGCCTCACTGCTGTTCAGTAACACAACTGAAGCAGGACGGAAACTTTGGAGTCTCAAATTGTGGTGGTGGTTATTACTGGTCCTCCTCCGCCTTTCCAAACTTAGCTGTTCGCCTTCAGGACTGTTTAACGCTTGAATCACACTCCGGTATTGGTTCCTTCGCCTTGGTGGCGGGCTTTGGAGGTCGTTGGATTCTGTGGTGTTTGAAGGTCCGGTTGACGCCTTTCTTGCCTCGATTTCTTGCGGAAACAAGAGCTGTATAGTGTTCCATAGAACTGTATTGATGGTGCAAGATCTTCCATTGCTATAACAAACCAAAGATTCCCATTATGGCATTATAAATCATAAACAAGTTTTCGACTATCTTCGGAGAATCGGAGTAAGTAGAGTGAATTATATAGTACCTGATGAGCTGCCTGCATTTTGGGCAACGCTTGCCACATTTATCAGCAGCAGATCTCAAACACTTCTTGCAAAAACTGCAGTTCAAAAAGTAGTTTCCTTTAATACAGTAGCTCCATTAACATATATATAAAAAGTTATAAACTTGTTATAATAAGTATTGCAGTACTAATGAATTTTGTTTACATCTATTCAAAGGGTCATTTATTTTTACTTGTTGGACCTTCAAAATCTAAAGACAAGCCAAAACCATAACATAAAATTGGATCTTTTTTCATTGATTGATGAAGGGATTATGAACTGTACCTGTGCCCGCACGAGGTTGTACTCGGTTCGAAACAAATTTCTAAACAAATCTGCGAAAAGAACAAACATATTCCCGGTTAAGCATACAGAAAAACATAATCTGTCGAAAGGCGAAGAAATCAAACAGCACTTACTGCACACGAGAGTTCTTCACGAAGCCGATCAATGCATGGAATCAAGGCGTTTTCGGTTGCTTTTTCATTTGATTTCTCAACTTTTTTACCATTAACATCCACATCTACATTCACATCTGCATCAATCTTCGGTTCTTTCTTCTCTTCTACAGTTACTGTTAATACATTACCCCCAAATTAGGGTTTAATATTAAGAAATTCAATAAATGAACATCAAGAAATTAACAAACCTTTATTAGAACCTTCATCTTCACCAAGATCAAGAACAGCCACAAAATTCGAAACCGGACTCTTCCTCTGATCTCTGCGTTTCCTAAATCACCCCACGTATGTCAATTTTAACAACTAATTCGACAGTTAAATAACTGAAATTATAGAAACTTCGTAAAAAGTACGGAAGTCGGAAAGGAAATCAAATCAGGGCGGAAATTAGGGTTTCGTACCTTCTGGAATTAGTAGGCGGAGTTTTGAACATCGGATCTGTTCGTCTCTTCTGTTTGAAATCGCGATCTGGAGTATCTTCAACGACAAGTGATGCCATTAGCAGAGTTTCTTCGTCCCATCCGGCCATGGCTGCCGCAGATCTGAACCCAGGGCTGAGTAAGCAATTTCCATTCGCTCCATTGTTTTCAGATTGTTTTGGAGAGCTTCGTTTTGGTTCTTCATCCACCATTTTCAAAAGCTTCGATTGATTGATTGCAGAGAAAGATTGATTCTACTGTGTGTGTGTGTGAGAGAGAGAGGGGGGGGGGGGTTAGAGAGTGAAGACGTGAATTGACATAACGGCAGGATTTTCGAATTTGGTACTTCCTATTATTACACTGTTTTTAGGGGGATTCTAACGGCTACTATTTGGAGACCTGATTCAGTGTGGAACACGTTTCAGAACTGATGGTGAGTCCTCATCTACAACCGTCCATTTAATTGGGCTATAGTATGGGCTTGCCCATTACGCAGAATATAAAGTTTCCTACCTCTTGGAGTCCGGGACTAGTCTTTGGAGCCCAAGTTTAACAAAGTTTATAAACCATGACAATAGTGTGAAATATATCATTGTAATGTAATTTGAGTAGTAGGTGACAAAATCATATATACTCTTTTGATCATATGCATAATGATCGACACATCACATACACACCTCTAATATCACTTTGAAAATAACCTACAAAATTATACATACTATCTTGATCATATACATAATGATCGATGCATCACACACACACCTCTTTTATAGCAAATATTACTCACATACATATATGATAATTACACGAACAGACATCACAGACACATATATGTTGCTTACCATTAACACTTGTTGGAAGAATTGACGTCGAATGACCTTAATGAAGTCCTCTCTTGCAGCCAATTTCGTGCTAGGAATATTTGTATGAGAGTAGTATTGAGAATAGAGGTTGCCAACTCATATGTGACCCTTTATTTAAGAGCAGAAGTTTCCGACTCACCGTAGGAAAATTCACATGGAATGTTTAAAATCGCAGTTCTGGGTTGACGCGAATCGCACTTACATCAACCTGATTACCGACTCATAATGGCATCTTAGGGTTCGGGCCTACATGCAAATCAAGTTCGGGTGGATCGGGTTTACACTAAATCGGGTTCAGATTCATCCGGGTCGGTTCGGTAATCGGGTTTCAAATAAGGTGACAACCCTACACTGCAATATTGTTATATGTTCTTGCTTACGGTATGTAGTTCGCTAGTACCAAGATATACAAGAAATTTGTTCATCCTGTTGGGTCTACTATTTGTGATTAACGCCATTAAATCTATTTACTCATCATTTGGTTGAAGAATCCACTGTGTTTGATTAAGAGACTGGTTTGTGGCGCTGTGATGATTGAAGTTTGTCAAGTTTGGATATCATTATCTTCTTCCTCTTCGAGACGCTGTTGCTTCAAAAATAACAACAAATCCTTGTTCCTTCGCAAAAATTCTACGTCAGACTCCGATAGATCAACATCATCCAACTCCTTTACCGGCGAATCTTCAACTTTTTTTCGCAGTCTTTTCCCCAAAAACCACCATATCCTGTTTATCAGCATCATTTTTTCCAACAGATTTTAACAATTCATCAACATTTTTCGGATTCGAAGCTTTAGGATCCAAAAATGAAGCTGCAAACATTGACGTGGTTTTCACCGGTGAAGCATCGCCGGAAAAACCTGAATTCTGCTTAATAGAAGAATTCGACTTCATCTTTTCACTCGAAGCTGATACCGAAAAGGATTTCTCTAAATCATTCATGATTCTAACTCAAAACTCAATCACAAAGGATCCAGTCAACTAATGGATGGCGCCACTGAAAAAGGAAAAAGTGTCACCAGGAGCACTTTTACCGCCAAATTAGGAAGGTTAGACAAAAGTGAGAGAGATCTGAGCTTAGAGAGAAAAATGATGATTATTGATTGAGAATGTTACAAATGATCAAAGTGAAATGATACAAGTATCCTTAATCTAAATCTAATCTCGAGTATTTATAGGCTTCTAATTCCACTTCTCCAGCTCTTATCTCGGATCTTGACTCAGATCCTCGCCTTGCACCCACCTGTAAAACCACTTACAATATTTTGAGGACTTAGATGTCCGATGGTCGGATATGCAGACATATCCGACAAACTCATCTACTCATCACTTAACAAGTCAATTGTTCGGGTCAACGATCAACGTCGAGGTCAACATGAAGATCGGTTCGAGAAAGTCAAACTTCATATTAATTAAATCAACATTAATTAAGTTCTAAGTTGATTTAATTAATATTTCTTATTTGTATTTTGCTCATTTTTGTGTTTTACTAGTGACGGTTAGTAGAGCACATGTACTCTCTATGCATCGGAGACTTTGCATTCATTTGTAGAAGATGAGAGATATGAGCAAGTCTTCTTTAGAGAGAGTCTTCACCTTGGGTTTGAGTTCACCCAAGATGACCATGGATTTTTCATGAGAGATGTGTGTTAGTGTGTTGTTGATTTCTTGATGTAAGCATTCAACTATTGTAAATCCTTTAACTTTATCAATGAAATCATACTACTTCTTCATATTTGTTCATGATTAGCCATAGATCATGCTCTTCCTTCTCTACTTTTTTTATGTTCTTTAGCAAAATCCGGATTTTTAATGCTAAATCGATCCTACACATCCTTGTGACACCTATTATTACATTAAATTTCCACTCATCATTTAAAAACACTTATTCTTACTCATATTTTTTTAAAACAAAAAAAAAACTTCCTCCGTGAGCCATTCGGATATTCGAATGGGCAACAAACGAACAAACCAAAACAAGCTTCTTCAATGCGAATGTTTGTATCACAAATGCCAACTAATAAGTGGTTTGTACCTAACAGAGAACCAGTCAAATTATCATATCCTTGTTTTTTGAATATAAATAGAACCAACTTCCTTTCCTTTATTTTTATTAACAAGGTAAGTATATACCAAAAGGGTGTTTAGCTCAATAATACTTGGTGTTATTCTTATTTAGGTAATGCAAATTTAAATCCTATAATGTGAGTAATAGATGGATCTTGATATATATATTTTTTTAACAGCAAAGTAATATTTACACACCAAATTACACCATTGCCTGGATTTTAACCCAGAACCCCCACCTAAGAGGACAAAATCTGTATCAAGTGGTATGAGGGTGATCAAAGTTTGAGAACCTTGAGGTCTCAAGTTCAAACTTCATTTAAGCGATTTTTTTCCAAATGATGGGTTTTCTCCTTGATGATGTTCCTGGGTGAGTCAAGCCTGTAGTGTCGAATCCAGTATGGACGGTTGTAATATCATCAGAAAAACTCATTTTGGTATTAGAGATTTTGGGGGTAGTTCCAAACATCATTAAAAAAAAGATGGATTTTGATGATTTATTTTACGTTAGGAAAAAATTTAAGGTAAGTATATAGTAGTATTTTTCCATACTACAAAAATTATAGGTTGGAATAAAAACATTTTTTTTCTAGTTAGCTAATACGTGACATCAAGCTCCAAAAGAAATGGGTCAATGACGATGACAATATGACATGTAGCTTCAAAGATTCCATGTAATGATTCCAACAACCATTCACAAATATATATCGGTCTACATTGGCAACTTAGAAAACAAGTTGCTCATGTGTTTCTAAGACCTAAGCCTTGTCATTTAGCACTTTTGTTTCATAACTTTGTGTTTAACATTACACAAATCAGTCTAATAAATATTGCAAGTCATAAAACATGTTTTTTGAAACTTTAATTTGATTGTATGAAAATCTTTAGGAGTCAATTAGTCAAAATGCATGACTTTGCTTTTGGTTTTAGGATTTCTTTCGAAAAAAAATTGTTTATGAATTTTGGTTTAGTCTTTAAGAATTAAACACAAAAATACGAATATGTTTTTTAACTCGTGATTTTTTATAACGCTCAGAAACTATTTAAATTTATGTTTAAAATAATGTGCGAGGATAAGAGCAGAACTTCACACTTAAACATGCTTATAAGTGAGAAAATTTAAGGCCGAGCGACCTCCTTAGTACATTTCCACACAAGTATTGCGTGAGGATAAGAGCCAGAACCGAAGTTGTACTCTCTAGATCGTAAAGGTGTGTGAGATGAAAAGCATAATATCGATTGATATAACATGACACTCGGTAGTATCAAAGCAGCCTTTAGAGTTTTGGGTGTGTGAAAAGAAAAAGATAAAAAAGGATAAGAAATTTTAAGATAAGTGACCTAAAAAAATTTCACACCAATACCTCTTTATAAAAATTTAATCTCCTATAGTAAACTTTATTTATTTTGTATATTATAATTATTACAACAAAACATAGTAACGGGACTTAACATTTTGGTCTCTCATGGCGTGAGAGTAACACCCGAGTTTGTCGTTTCGAATTTATTTATATTAATAAAACTACAACCGTACAAGAATTTTAATAAACAGTTGTAATGTGTTATATGATATTTTTTTCTTAATTATTTTGATTAAAATATTAAAAATCAATAATTGAGAAAATAATTACGAAATCAAAACGTTATGATCTCATCTCCCCACCAACCGAAATACGCAATCAATGTTTCGAAGTTCAAACTTATACGAAACATGAACACGAATCATATATGTAGTACGTTCATTCCAAAAAATAATAATAATAAACAGAAACAATTCTTTAAAATAATGATTCTATTTTACCTTTTCGTTTATGAGATAAGTTGTAGTTTCATTATACTTTTATTTATTACATTGGGGGGGGGGGGGGGACCACGTGTCATAGTGGAGATCTTTCATGCTTAAGATCTTGTACATTCATGTTATAGAAACTTGTAATGAACATTACGTAAATTATGGCCTAGTGGTAAGATACAATGTTATTTTTGATGATGACTCAAGTTCAAAACTTAAAAGTGGTGTATTTAGTGGTAAATTTAGCCATCAAAAAAATAATAATAAAAAACATTAGATACACTATTGTAGCTTATAGAAAGTGAATATGATATTATTACGCGGATAAGTAAGTGTGAAACTAATAAAAACTACGTCGTTTTGACTAATAACTCATCTAAGTTTGAAACCAAATTAATTACACATTTAATTATGAAAAGCAATTAAGATTGCATGAATTTAGGATTTTGTATATAGTTAAACTAGTTTTTATACCCAATGCATCGCACGGCTGAGATTTAAAAAAATATATGTATCGCATGGTGGAGATTAAAAAAAAATTAATAATGGTAATAGAGAACATAAAATGAAACTTGTATAAAAGAAAAAAAACGTTAAAATAAATAATTGGTAAACTATAAAGTAAATAAAAGTGTTATGAAACTGTTAAACCGTAATCTAATAAACTATATTATATATTTAATTTAGTAATTAAATAATTGGTTATTAAATAATTTAGAAGACATAAATAAAAGGTTGGATATATATATCCAAAACTTTTCTTTTATTAGAGATAAGAATTTTTTTCATATAATAAATTAACTATGATGTTGATTATCCCTATAACAAATATATTTTATTACCATGAAAATACAAAAACTAAAAATAAGAGGGATGCGTTAGGAGAGAAAACAATTGTGAGATTGAGTGTGAGAATAACATGTGTCTAAAATCTTTTCTTTTATATAATAGTACTAGGTTAGGAACCCGTGTACTACACGGGCTGAATATAGATTTACAATATTAGATAAATACAAAAAAAAAGATAATAATCAAGAAATTTGAAAATTATGATTAATATAAAATTCTTAAAATATATTAGATAATAATTTAATACATTTAAGAAAATTTATTACGTTTGACAAATTGTTTATTACTTTCCATAAAAAAGACTAAAATTATTGAGTAATTAATTAAATCTACATTAATGTTATCAAGTCTTTATAATAAAATTTTAGTTTTTGACAAAATTAGTAATTAATGTTAATTGATTATTTACTAAATTAGTAATTCAATATGAGCTTGACATGTGGTAATGGTGATGTGGATCCTTTATAAATGAGATATGTGATACAAGTTTTATTGCTTTATTAGAATTAAGATAAGATGATGATGATGATGATGATATGATATGATATGATATGATGATTAAATTTAGTTAATTTCTTTTTTTACCCTCACGTCTGTTTTATTAGTTAAATCCATAACTTAAGCCCACTTGATTCGTATAGAGTGCTTATATAGACATCCACCCATTTGCTAAATTCACCCATTTTCTACGGTCGTTTTGGTTCAAACGGTCGTTTCAGTTGAAACGGCCGCCACGTTTTGTGACGACGAAACCTTAAAATTCAGGGGGCCCCCCTTTCTAACGACCGTTTCCTCTGAAACGATCCCCAAACGATCGTTTCACGTGAAACGACCGTGTGGTTTGAGTTTTTTTAGTAAAATCTTCGGATGGATATAGCCACAACCTTCGTATAATATATAATAAATTAAGAAAAAAAAATATAATATTAAGGTGGACGAACAATGTTTAATATTTTTTAATAGCCCACTTGATGCATATAATATATATTGAGACCTAATTTTTGAAGAGATGGGGGGGGGGGGGGTCTTCAAACGATCGTGTTAGCTGAATCGGAAAACGAGGTTCGGCGAGGGTACGAGGGAATGTTTAGCAGAGGTCGTTTGGGGGCATGCGATCGTTGGTATGTTGAATCGGAAAACGAGGGAATGTTTACACACGATCGTTTACATCCAAATGATTGTTTTGGTTTAAACGATCGGGTGTATTATATTTTAGAATGCAAAGGTTGCCACCCCTCATGGGATGTTCCACACACACGATCGTGCGGAGGCAAACGATCGTTTGCTTGGATCGTTTTTGGTCAAACGATCGTTGGGGATATTCATTCAACATCAAAAGCAATAATCAAACGAAAATTCATCCTTTCAATTGAATCATTTGATTTGATGTAAGATTCGTTAGACCGTATATATGTATCGATAAGTAGATACATATCGTTCATAAATCAATTTTCACAACCTCATATCGTCCTATGGAGGCAAATTATTGTGTAAGTTTCAAATAAATACGCAAGTCATGTCGTGGGACAACTACTTATTCGATGATGAAACGTCCGGTGGTAGTGGAGCCGTGGAGGTGATAACCCTATCCCCGGTGGTTATTACTGTTGGTCCAGAAACAACAACTAATCACGATATTTTAATCACAAATGAGTGCGGAATCCTCGTTTATGATTGATTCAAGATAGAGAAGAGAAGAAACCCGAAGAATACGATGATTAAACAAATAAACACTTGAACTTTGCACACAAGTAAACTTGTCGGGTACAAAACCGTAATCGTAAACCCTCTTCTCTCTCTAGAAACCGTAATCAAGCCCCCCTTTGAATAGTAAACTCATGGGGTTTATATAGCCATCCCATGAGTTTACTATTGGGCTCTTAAACCCTAATCATAAACCCAAGCCCATGCCCATATCCAATAGTAAACTAGCCTAAACATAATAATAAAACTAGCCTACTAATCTAATGAAACCCACTAAGCCCAGCCCAAACTATTTAAAATTACAAGCCTCATAATCTAGCCTCTACAATCTTCCCCTAGGCTTGTGATATTAAATGTCTTCGATCTTTGAAACTCTTCTTCTTGACTGGCTGGCAAAGATGCTGATGAAGATTCTTTCCGCAGAAATCTTCATTGGGTTTCATAACGGGCACTTGGGACTTCCTCTTGATCAGCATCAGCTTGAACTTCTTAAAATGAACAAGTTAATGAGATGGAGGATTCTCATTGACTTGCTTCTCATGAATGAATTGGTTCTTGCTGAATCTTCTGTAACTGTCTTGAATCTTCAAAAAATTAGAGGGTTGAAATTTTGAAAACCCCTAACTTTGAAGAATTTGATTGTTGAACTTGGATCTTCATGATCTCTGACTGCTCTCTGCATCACTTTCTTCAACGAGACTTGAAGTCTTCTGCTTCCCCTAAGCTTGTGAACATCTTCTTTGATAATCTTTTAGAATCTTGTAAAGAAACCAACAACTTCCTCTGAACACTTGCTTATTCAGATGGTAGTCTTGTCCAGCTGGTTCTTTAACTTTGAGCAGCAGCAGCAGCATCTTTCTATCACCAACCTGTCTGACACACATTTGAAAAAATATACTCCACCAGACATTTGATGACTGCTCTTTGGGTTAGAGGGTAATTATCATCTGTTCGATTGATTCAAATTAACATTATTTTAACCAAAAACCCTAATATAGATTACGAGTTTTCTATAAAACTTCCCCTGAACCCAAGACCTCTAAAGACTTCCCCTTAGCTGATAACTTCCCCTCAGCTAAGGACTTCCCCTGAGATAATACATATTATCTTCGAGTTCCCTTCAGATACTATGTATTATGGAAGTCTTTTCGGATAATACTTATTATCCTCCCCCCTTCCCCTAAAAATTTGTCAAGATCTGACGGAGGAAGTCTTTTCCATTAGATAATAAGTATCATCATCGAGTTCCCTTCGGATAATACTTATTATCCCATACTCCTTCCCCTAAAAATTTGGCAAGATCTGTCGGGGGCATATTGTCATGCATTAAAACCCATGAAAAACACTTTTTGACTTCTCAAATCAACCTGGCCAAGACGAAAACACACCAAAAAGAACTTAACGACTCACACACAAAAGATATAAACTAAACAAATACTTACCAAACCAAACATGAGAAAGTTTACAAGGGATCAAACCGTATGAATCTGACTGAGGAACCCTTTTTAGCTTCAGTTACTCAACTAGTCCAGGTGATTGCCGGTATGTTTGTCCGCTTTAAACTCAAACCCGTTTAATCCCAACCGAATGCGTCATGCTTAATATAGTACAATATTACCGTCATGTTTAATTGTCCCCACACCCAAGCGTACACAGCAAAACCTACCCAACCTCAGAGTTTATTGAGGATTCACAAACCCCCAACTTGAGGAACCATGCAACACCGTTATGACTACCACTTATTTCATTAATCATCAGTCGGTGATCAGGTCGGCCGCTAAGCACACAAAGAAGACCAACTGAGTGATTATTTTTCATTTTCTTTTCTTTTTCATTTCTTTTTCATTTCTTTTTCTTTTCTTTTTATTATGTGGTGTAGTCATGACAGCTAAAGATACATCATTAAGTTATGTATTTAAGTATCCTTATAAACATGATGATAAATATGTCATCTCAGTTATATATCTATTCCTATATACCAAGGCTCTTAAAATAGCAACTCATATGCTAAACAAGGTTACCTAAATGTCCCTAAAATTCTTTCTGAAATCCGGACATGAAGACAAGCAAGTATAAACCATATGATTAGTTATTAGCCGCAATTAAACCTTAAAAATCCTCCACACTAAGCATGTTGCATACCAAGTCCCTAAGAAATCCTAAGTTTAGTGGGAGTAGTCCAAGTCCTTAACTATGACTTGTCCCTTAAGGTCAGTGGGAGTAGTGAAAAGTCCTTATGCATGGCTTGCCTGAAAGTACAAGAGGCGGGGGGAGAGACAAAGTTAAATTTAACTCTGAATTTAACTCCGATTACACCTTTTGTACACCACGCTACGATAACACTGATCCACTTCCACACACTTAGAAATAATGTTACTCTTAATATACCTGACTTAAATAATTAAGAGGAAATCCATGAAACTATTAATACTTTGCTTCAACTCGTTAGATCCAGCTTAGTAGGACATCAAGGTATGAAGTTTCCAATTAACTTTGATGATTATGAACCTACCTTAATAAAGCTTACATGGATATTGGAAAGATTACTAATCATATCTCTTATACTAGAGCCATTATTAGCAATCAATCAAATCATCTGATGGAATAAAGCTATAATGAGCTTAACTCCCTAAAATCAGGATACCGTTAGACGTTTAGTTTTCCATAGATAAACTGAAATCCGAAAGGAGAAATAAAACGTTATAAATTGTGATTGGTTTCTAAAGGCTATTAACAAGTTAAGAATTCCTTTTCTAAAGGGTTCTTTGAGAGATAATTATTGTCCTTATTACTCACTCATATTTACGAGTGAGATTTAACGGACTTATAAAATATATTTCCTTAATACTTACTTAACATGAAGACATGTTCATAAACTAAACTTAAGGTTTCAAGCCTGAAAGTTAAAGAACACTTAGTCTTTAAGATGAGCAAATATAAAGGGTTAATATAAGCAAAACTCATAAGTGAATTTAAATTTTGATGATGTTACAAATGTAATCATTCTTCATCAAGAATAAGTGGATAAATAGACCTACCTTAAGATGAGTGGGAGCAACTAATACAACATTTGCCCTTATATATATTATTTTAGGCGAATAATATATTAGTCTTGTTGCATGAGTCAAAGCGACTTATTCTCGCATAATTTTGACATTAAATTCTTGAAGATGTTTCTTATTCAATAAGCATCAGTATACATCAAGATTAACCTAACGAGACATTAATTAAGTCTCATTAGATTAATTATGTGTTCAACACATTACAACATGCAACGTTGCTCTTAGTCTGTAACTCTAGTAACTAAAGGAGATTACTAATAAAGGTTCAAGAAATTAAATCTTATGCTTCATTATTAAGAAGCCTTACGTATGTTCAAGTCTATACTCGTTTAGATATTGCCTGCATTGCTAAATACTAGAAATGATGAAGATCATTTCCTAAGCATCTAAGATGGCATTTCAATATCTATAAGAAACGAAAGACTATAATTTGAACTAAAGAAGTGAGAAACTTAAAGCAGTTGACTATCTCTAAATTTTGACTTTATTGTGTTCAAAAGATATTAAATGTCAACTCAGGGGTATATCCTTATGTCTGCGGACAGATTTGTCTAATAGATCATGGAAGAGTCATAAGAAAATGATAACAACAAGTTATTATGACATGATATATTTGTCACTAAAACATTGTTGCTAAATTTATCATTAGACTTCTAAACTTCATATAAATAACATATTGAAGACTTACTGTGATAAAGTCAGCTACCCTAATTTCTTAAAACAGTAACAGTTTTGAGCGGAGCTGCATTAAATTTTCGATGCAAGTTTTGTTCATTTAAGAACAAATAGAGGAAACTAACTTCTTGTATTGAAAACATTCATGATATGCTTAAGGATCCTATAACTAAAGGTCTATCCTCATAAGTCTTTTCTGATATCTCATAACAAAGACGAGGTTTACTAATGACCAAGCATATCACAACATGAATGACTAATTATTAATTTTCCTCATACGTTTGATTTTGTCTCTAAATATGTTACGCATGCCTAACGGGACATATAGACAGTTTTATTGTAAATCAACGGTAAGGGCTTACTTCTGTAATTGATTCTGAATTTATGTTGAAGTTTAAATTTGGGGTTGTAGTATGATTAATGGGGGTCTTGAGTTGGATAATCAACTCTATGACTGTATTTTTCTGCTGCAATTTTGGTTTAAAATTGAAATGAGTATTAAATTCTGATCAGACTTAGCTAATACCTCATATAAATGATCATTCGGCCAAGTGGGAGAATGTAAGACGTAATTTATATATATATATATATCTAAATATATATTTTCGGATATGTGTATATATATATATATATATGTATATATATATATATAAATCTTATTATGTCCTTTAATCATTTATCTTAAATAATCAATTACCTATTTAACCCTATCTGGCATTATTTGATGGACGTAATTGCCCTTATTAGATAGACTAGGGTTTCCCCTTGGGTGTATATATAGGGCCCTTAGGGAGAGATTAAAGGGTTTCTCTCTTTTTTCTCTCTCGGCTCTCTCTCTAAACCGTAATACCCTTTACGGTTTCTACTCCATCTTTAGCATACACCCTAAAGGGGAACCAAGACTACTCACAGGATGGACAATCTGACTTCTGCTGATCTCAACCAGATGACTACAGGTAATCTTTATTATTATTATCTGTATTTTATATTAACGGTTTCAGGATTCGATCAACAATATATACTTACATACATCCAAAATTAATGAAAACACATTTTCTCAACTAGATAAAAACTCAAGTTTCACCTATTTATTCCATTTTTTTCCAACAAAACCACTCTATCATTACACATTTTTCTCTGGTTTCTTTTTATCTTATGTATATATATATCAATATATCATTGCTTTGTAATGTTTTCTAATGTTTTCTATGTTGAAATATATCATGATCAAGTATTCAAGTGTCAATAACCTATTAATTATCCTAAAAAAGTATAATGATCAAGTATTCAAGTGTCAATAACCTATTAATTATCCAAAAAAAGTATAATAAATTATATATCAGACAGGTCAAAGCAGGCCTTTTCGATCCATCACAACTACCCAAACCCGTAGACTTGAGTCCTTGACAATCGTCTACTTGTAACAAGTTGAATTATGTTAATGCACTACATGTCTTTTCCAACATATATATTCCTTTTCGCTTCTTCATTCTCCCATAAACTATTACCACTTTGATCATCAAACAACATAAGTACTTAGTTTATTTAAACGTTCATTTCTTACCTGTCTACTTCAATATATGTAAAACATTAGTCAAGACAATAATAAACCAAAACTCGACCGGTTTTCACCACTTAAATACCAGTTTTCGGCTTCATACAACGACATATCGTCCTTGACCAGAAAACATGTTGTCACTTCACTCGTGTCCCATTTCTATCAACAAACAACGTAAGTGTTAATCGACAAATTTAAAAACCTAGTTAAATTAATTAATCGACGAATCAGGAAGGGCAGAAATGGTATCTATGGTGTATGAAGAGTTCCATTCAAAGACAAAACTGGCCAGCTCTTTAAAATTAAGAATATATACCAATCAACCTTAATCTTATTATTTATTTAATAAACTCCATGATTTCGAATCCTAAACAGGAAATTTTTAATGGAAGACTTTTTGGCTTTGGCTACTTAATTAAAATGTTGTTTAATTTGTAAGAAATTAAGATTCCAAAGTACAGTACATATGCTTGACAAGTCTAATAAGTGTTAGAACAAGAGTAGGTATTGTATATACTTAACTAAAGCAAATGATACAAATGTTTATGTACTTCTTAATTATATTTAAACTTTTACTTCAACATTCATGTATGTGCGCGCTAATATATAGTACTTTCGGGATGTGAAACTAACCCACTTTGTAGAGGCTTTTTCTTCTGAGTTCGATGTTTAAACCCAAAAATTAAAGTGATTTAATTTAATTAGTTTTTGAGGTAGATATGATTAGAATTAAAAGTAGGATAAATTAACCGTTCAAACAAAACTATAAACTGTCATTGTGTCATCACCCTTAAGTTTTCTTAACGTAACATGCTTTATAACTCTTTGCTATAAATAAAGATGCACGTATAGTGATTTACCATGCATATTACAAACTCGTGTATTATATGAATTTGAAAAAAAAGTTATTAAATTGTAAGAAATATTATAAAACGATATTTTGTGATAGGAGATAAGATTGGAATCACATATTTAAACAGACAACCTTTTGTAGTATACAAAAGTTATTTATTTATTAGGTACAGAATAATGAACCCATGTCTAAAAAATTATATATAACAAACAAAGAGTGGGTGGCCATATATATTCATGGTTTTCCTTATGGCGTCATGTATACAAACATCATCAACTTCTTTTAAACAAATTTTTAATACTTAAAAACTATCTGTACGTCCAGGGAATCTTATACAGTTCTGTTTATAAAAGGGTTTGTGATTTGGTAGATCGAGTACTAGAACAAGACGCAAAGCTATTATTTACAATCTTTATTCTCCTGTTACCTTTATAACGAGCTAAATTTATCAACAACTACGTCAAAAACAGATAACGGTTCTGGAAATTAACCTGTTTTGTGGTGTGATGGGGAGGCAGCCTTGTTGTGATCGAGAAGGATTGAAGAGAGGTCCATGGACGATGGAAGAAGACCGAAGGCTTATCGACTTTATCATCAATAATGGCATCCAATGCTGGCGAATGGTTCCTAAGCTTGCAGGTTTTTTCGATCTCCTGCTTCCTGTTGATGTTCATTTTTTCATTACAAAGAATATTTAATTCATAGGATAATTTAAGAAATGTCAAAAAGATTTAAAGCTTGTTTGTAGAATAAAGCAACGTTTGATGGTTGGATTAATCTGAGTTTTTGATCTTTATGAAGGTTTGCTAAGGTGCGGGAAAAGTTGTAGATTGAGATGGATTAATTATCTGAGGCCGGATCTCAAAAGAGGAGCATTATCAGAAGCCGAAGAGAAACAGATTATTGAACTTCATGCTCGTCTTGGTAACAGGTAATAATTAGCTAGATGGTTATATTTGTTTATGTGATGGAGTGACGGAGCCAGAATTTTCAACTTGGGGTTAGATATAAAAACAACAAATGATGATAAAAGATTTAAACTTTTTAAAACATGCAAATTACAAATATTACTTTTAGCTAAGAAATTGTTAAAATATAATTTTAAATTTGGATTATATTCTTAGGTGGTCTAAGATAGCCTCACATTTTCCTGGGCGTACTGATAATGAGATCAAGAATCACTGGAATACTGGAATCAAGAAAAAGCTAAAGCTTCTTGGAGTAGACTCAAATGCCGATAACCGTATTATGAAAGATAAGAAACAACATCAGGCATCCAAGAATGAACAGTTTAACATTGCGTCAACAAACGAAAATACCCAGGTGGATTGTGCAAAGATTGATGAACTCGGACCTGAAAATGGTATGAACTCCAAGAATCATTACGATGATATGTGCAGGATCTTGGACGTCGATTCTTGTACAAACAAGGACCATGAAAATCTTACATCAACTTCAAGATGTGATTCTAATTCGCTTTCTTTTGAGAATTCAAGTTCAATCAACCCTAATTCTTCCCTTGGAGGATCCTCCTCGGTTGAAGTAGATTATTCTTCACAACAATGGGTTGATGGTGTAGATTCACTGCTCTTATGGGATTGTTTCAATCAGCAAGATGATCTATTTTTCCTTTTAGAAAACAATTAGTTGTAATTTGTAATTGTTATCCTTTTTTCATCAATTTGATGTACTAGGTCACTATTATTCAAGCAAAATTATTTGAAAAATGAAGGGATCGAGCTTAATCACATTAGCAACCAGGTATTATGTAATATTCCAATTTTTACCATTTCATAGTTCTTGGATGAGATTTTAAATAAAGAAAAAAAGAAAGGACTAAGAAATCGATGTTCTTGATTGCGAAGATCGATGTGACCAGAACTTTGTAGAAGAAATATTAAAATTCCATTCATCTTAGCACTAAAGTGAGTTTAAATGTTCAATAATCTCATTTTACTGGTTCAATTTTGAGCCGATATGCATTGATAACGCTTTTGAATGATTTTCGTTGTTTATTAATTTATGACATTTAAATGAGTTGAAAGTAAACTACCAGGACTTGTCCTAGTGGTTACCCACTTGGCTCTTTGGGCTCTAGCCACTATGTGACCCGGGTTCTAATCCAAAGGGAGACAGTTTTACCCCATGTGGTCCCAGACTCCCAGGAGGGGGTTTCTGCCAGGAGAAAGCTTTAGGAGGGGGTGTCTTGTTTCTCACGGAGGTCCGAGTAATCAACCTTAGACATAGCCCGTAAGGGTAGGTTTTTATGTTAGACTAGGGTCCCCTGATCGATGCCGTTCCAAGAAAAAATGAGTCGAAAGTTTGCATGAGTCGAAACATAGTTTCATCTGAAAAATTATGTTTCAATTGGAAAGGTTCGACCGAAACTTTAGTTTCTATTGAGAAGTTCGACTAGCTAGTTCTGATCGAAACTTAGTTTTGACTTATTACTTACGTTTAATATATAGTTTAGCCGAAAGTTTAGAACTTTTGATCAAATTTAAAAGTATAGAACTTTCGACCCAGTCTTGTATGTCAAAGTATGTATGTATGTTAAAGGATGTATAGTATGCCATAGTATGCTAATGAATGTTAAAGAACATCACTGTATGATAAAGATCGATAAAGCATAGTAAAACAAGTTAAAGAACGTTAATGAACAAAAAGTCGATTTGCCAATCAAAGAGTTAAAGAGTCTAGCATATGTCCATTTGCGTGACAAAGTGAGTACTATATACCTTTAGGTCATGGACTGATAGCCAAGTTACCTACGGGTCCGGGGTAAAGAGTATTATGTGTCTCTTGGATACGGGTAGAAAAAGTAGTCCGTGGTTGTATGTCGTCAAAAGTATAGAGCATAATTTGGGCTATGAAAGACTAAAAGTTAAAGAATAAAGTATGATGGTTAAAGCTTATAAAGTATTATTGTATGTAATGTTGTTATGTATGAAACTTAGAACTCACCTAGCGTTAGCTGACTTTTAGCATGCATGTAAGGTTGATGTTGTGATATATATTTGCTAAGGTGCTGTTTGTTTTTAAAGAGGTAAAATGTCTGCAGTCTGCGGACCACATCTGCAGACATCTGTAGCAGAAGATGTGGACTAAACCTCTGCAGTCTGTAAGAAGAAGAGTGTTTGTTTTTTAACTTATGCAGACTGCTAAAATAAACTGAAATTTAAATAAATCATTTTTTTAAACTTATACATAATTCAATCATTTTATTTCTTTCCGTATATTTTAGCAAACAATTGTTTTTTAAACAATTTTCTTTTAAATAAAATATCAAAAATATTTTATAAAAACTGTTCAAAAAAATGTTTTTTAAACAGTTTAAAAACGTTTTTAAATAAATGTTTAAAAACGTTTTTAAATAAATGTTTAAAAACTTTTGTTTAATAATTGTTTAAAATATTTTTTATTAAAATAATTGTTTAAAAACGTTTTTTAAAAACAAAACTTTTTAAAAAACAATTAAAAAAACTAATTTAAAAAAAAAACATTTTAAAATTTATTTTTTAAAATTAATTGTTTAAAATGTTTTTTTTTACTTTTTTAAAAGACGATTTAAAAAAAGTGGTTAAAGAAGTTTCTTAAAAGTTTTTTAATATATTAAAAACTTTTAAAAAAGTTTTTTTAGAAAAAGTTTTTTAAAAAGGACTTAATAAAATGTTTTTTTATAAAAGAATTAAAAAAAAACTGTTTAAAAATGTTTTTTTAATGTAAAAACAGTTTAAAGAGAAAGTTAGAAGATGTTAGAAGATGTCAGAAGTGACTGGGTCACATCTGCACCAAGAAGAGCCTGCGCAGACATTTTTTAATGAAATGTCTTCGAGAAAACAAACAGTCTGCAGACCTAAATGTCTGTGCGTGGTCTGCGCGGCGCAGACAGAAGAGGACAGGAAGAGCTTTTGCAGAAAAACAAACACCACCTAAGTTGACGTGAGAAGCTCTTGGTTGAATTACAGGAATTCCCAATACTAAATACTGGCTTCCCAATTTAAGAAGAAAAATTTTATTTTTGTTGTTTTAACAATTGAGTGGTATAACTATATTGTATATACATGTGTTTAAAAGATTTTGCTACTTACGAATTTATATGAAATTCAAACTTTTAACTATAAGTGTTGAATGATGGGGTTATGTAAAAACATATTCAACTTAGGTAACTAGGGTAAGTAAGATATCGAATCTAGGAAAGTATGTGAAAAGTGTTCAGTTTTATCTAATTAATTAACTGTAAAGAAAAAACAAAGATTGAATTTTTAATAGCTTAAAAACAAGCAACTTCAAAATATAATTTAAAAACAATTTATAAACATCCTTAAAGGGGACGTTGCGAAGGTGAAACCTGTTTTAACGCGATATCTAGCTAAAAAGGTTATAATGTGTGCGCGTCCGGGTTCAATCACAATTAAGGGTTTTGATGTGAAAACCTTTTACTATCACCTTAACCAGACTTGATTTACCCAACAAACCATCCTAGGGTACATAAACAATAAAAAACAAATCGAGAAAAATAAAAACTCTATGCCCGGGGAGAATCAATGATGGTTTAGCCACACATATTCATAATGAACAATCTAGATACTGTCACTATCAAATTATTCATCACAAGTAATATGATAACATACCAAAATTGTTCTACAAACTAATATATATATATATATATATATATAAAACAAACTGGAAAAATACTACCCTCGTTGTCGTCTAAATCCTATGTAGAAACCTTCGAATGTCAGTCTGCCCATTTGCTATCTCCATTCTCGTGCATTCAACCAGGGGTGGATCCAAGATTTTTCTTTGTGGGTTCATATTTTTCTGGTGGCCAAAATTCTAACAACCACAAGTTAAAATTTTCGGTTTACTCGGTCCGGGTCGAGTTAGATGCTCCTATTTCATACAACCGGACAAAAAAACTTACGGGTCAGTGCGAGTGTGCAACGATTCAAGTTGCTATGGTGGTTAGGGTTGGCGGGTGGTGAAGGTGGTTGTGTAGGAAGGTGTTGATCGGTTTATTTAGGTTCACTCTTTCTGATATTAATTATATTAAAATATATTAATTTAAACGATTTTCATATTTAGTATGTTATGAAGAAAGTAAGTTCAGGTTATGTAATTAAGTTGAATATGAGCTATGTATATTAATAAATCAAACCTTCTATTAATTTTATGAGATTGTAGTTTAAAACATTTTGGTTAAATAAAAATATTAAAAAAAAACTAAATTATATATATTTTGAACGGGCAACGCGGATCATTGACGGGGAACCACCCACCTGATCATATCCGATGACATACTGCCAGTTCGGAAGGAAACTAATCACAGAGAGTATCTAGACTAGATATCATGGACCTACCATGTGTGAAGTAAAACCCCCTAGAAGCAAAACCCACTTATAAGTCATATGGCATTTCAACAAATATTGCTCCCATGGTTTGAACCCGAGACCATTCGGTAGGGAACAAATAAGATGTCCTCTGGTGTAAAACCCTTTACCCCAAAAGACACTAAATTATATATTTTGTTCTCTGATTTTGTTCTCTGCGTGAACCACACAAATCCACAATAATAAGAGAAAATAAATAAATTGGGCTTGGTCCATTTTAAACCAATCGAACGGGTTAAACCAAAACCCTTTGCACACCAGACTGCCCCATCCTATATATGATGGTTCACGTGCACACCACACTTCCCTTAACCTAATCAACGGTTCAGAAACTTCCACGTCACATTCAGCCGTCACTCCGCTTTTCCATTTCCCAAAATACCCTTCACTCGCCACAATAATCACAATCCCGCCCACCTCCAAAAAGGCACACCTCTCAAAGCTACACCCTGATCGTATTCCGTTTCTCTCTTCCACCAACAATGGCGACTGGTCTAGTCCGTCGAGCTTTCTCTAGGGTTCACTCTTCGCCGGCGGCGAACCTCTTAATCTCCCGCGCACACGCATCGGAGCCCCAAACTCAACACTCGGAGCCTGTCCGCCGGTCCACACACGACGTAAAAAACTTCCAAATCTACCGCTGGAATCCTGACAATCCTGCGAAACCGGAGCTCAAAAACTACCAGATCGATCTCAACGAGTGCGGCCCTATGGTCCTCGACGCGTTAATCAAGATCAAAAACGAAATCGATCCTAGCTTGACGTTCCGGAGGTCCTGCCGCGAGGGAATCTGTGGCTCGTGTGCTATGAACATCGACGGATGTAACGGACTCGCTTGTTTGACGAAGATTCCGTCTGGAGATGCGACGATGATCACGCCGCTTCCGCATATGTTTGTGATTAAGGATCTGGTGGTGGATATGACGAATTTTTATAATCAGTATAAGAGT
Organism: Deinandra increscens subsp. villosa; assembly: GCA_039602395.1. NCBI lineage: Eukaryota > Viridiplantae > Streptophyta > Magnoliopsida > Asterales > Asteraceae > Deinandra > Deinandra increscens. The sequence continues at coordinate 17,908,424 of JBCNJP010000015.1, read as the reverse complement.
ATTGAGCCGTGGTTGAAGAGGAAGTCGCCGGCGCCGGAAGGTTGGGAGGGGAAGGAGATTTTTCAGAGTAAGAAGAATAGGGCGAAGCTGGATGGGATGTATGAGTGCATATTGTGTTCCTGCTGTAGCACATCGTGCCCTAGCTATTGGTGGAATCCGGAATCTTACCTTGGTCCTGCTGCTCTTCTCCATGCTAATCGGTATGATCTTTGATTTCTCTGTTCTTATTTGTTTCATACAGTTATCAGAATGATTAGATTAGTCTTATTGATACTAGTTTTTGATTGATGTGCTTGATTCAACTGTCTCTGCTTGTTGAATGCTTATTAGTGTGGTTAGATATGTGCTTTTTGTTTGTCCATAATTTCAGATTCAATTTTAATGTATCTCATAATCATGCATGGATGGATTTCTAGTGAATAGTATGCATACTTCCATATGATATGGAAGTGGTGATGCCTTAAATCAGTTGGAATTTGATCAATTCTTTGAGATTCCAGAAACCTCATATCGAAAACTATTATCTCAGCTAGATAGGTAGACTGTTAGCCTGCAAAGAGCCTAAGAGCGTGTGTTTAGTTGTAGAAAATGTTTTTCAGTTTTCCATTTCATTTTTTTTAGAAAACGGAGGGATTTTTCATCTCTAGAAAACTCATGAAACTTTTTAAAAACGCGTTCAAAATTGAAAGATGGAATTTCCATTTTTCATATCAGAAAACTAGAAAACAATAAAATGTAGTTTTCTAATTTCAATTACGTTTTTTGTTTTCATGTTTTCTTGGAAAACATTTTTGGAAAACAGTGGTATTTTTCACAAATAAATGCACCCTAAGATTCTTTGGCTGTTCTCTGGTAACCATGAGAACATGTTACTGGAAAACTCACGAGCCTCACATGTACCATGCTAACCAGTGGAAGCGACATAAAACACGTCTTGTTTTGGGTAGATGACCTTCAAACGGGTTAAAGAAGCGCTTACCACTCGGCCTCCCCTTTTTTCTTCAACCATTGAGAAATTGATCATAGGTATCCTTTTAATGGGCATTGACATCACATTTTCGCTGATATAACTTCTGTTATAATCTTTGCATATTGTTTTCTTGATACATTCTACATCTACTTATAACCGAATGTAATAATGAGGGCAATAATTGTTTTAATCAGGTGGATCATGGACAGTCGTGATGAATATACAAAAGAGCGTCTAGATGCTGTAAATGACGAGTTCAAGTTGTATCGCTGCCATACAATTTTGAATTGTGCCCGTGCTTGCCCCAAGGGGCTGAACCCTGGGAAGCAAATCCAGAACATCAAGAGTCTTCAAGCTTAAATGTTCTGTTTCTGGCTTTTGAGTTTGATTTTATTATATAGGGAAGATGATAATTGTCATCCCTATTTCATTCGGGGCTTATGTTAGGACATGTTTGTAAGTTGTTTTTGTTGTTGATAATAATTGATAAACATGGCTGTATCTTGCCATTGGCATTACCTCTGTTTCTGTGATCACTAATTCAATATGGTATTATAGATCCACTAGATTACTAGTGCATCCAAGTGGGGCCATAGCGCCGGATCATTTGTGTTGGGTTTGTCAAAGAGAGGATTAATATGAGACAAAGAAGATGGTCGAAACTTTTAAAAAACTATGGCCTCAACATTAAGTATCATAATGTTGTGATGGATGCATTAAGTAGAAAGTTCACGGTGTGTGGCATGCCTTACTATTCATTCTCATATCATCATAGATTTTGACAGGATGAGAGATCACGATTTAGGTCGGGATGAGGATCACGATTTAGGTCGGGAAGTCTAATGGCTACTTGGCGAGATTTTGACAGGATGAGGATCAGGATTTAGGTCGGGAAGTCATGTACTTGACGAAACTCAAGATTGGGCCAGCTCTTATATCACAAATCAAGGAGGCTGAAAATCAAGATGTAGAATTATGAACAATCTCTTAGAATCTGGCACTAGATGTCTAGACAACCAATGTTTTAAAAACCGGTTCAACCGGTTTAACCGCGAACCGGTCATCATACAGGTTTTTTAATTCCCGGTTTTTTGGACATAACCGGACCGTTTTGAACCGGGCGGTTTTCCGGTTTTTTCCGGTTCAACCGGTTTTCTGACAATTTTTAAAAAAAAATATTTTTTTTTAAATTTATTGTTATTTTTTATTATTTTTTAAAATTTAAAACTTATATATTCTTATGAAATACCTATTTGGTATTATTTTTTAGTAGATTATCATTGTATTTTAACTATTTTCGTTGTGGTGTATAAATTTATTAACATTTTTATAAATATATATATATAAATCCCTAACCGGTTCAACCGGCCGGTCTAACCGGTCCGACCGGTCGAACCGGCCCTGGAAAGTTTTCCGGTTCAACTAAAAAACCGGTTTTTAAAACATTGTAGACAACAGTCAAAATTCCGTATAGATGAAAAATGTGACATTTGATGGGGAAAGAAATCGTGTGTTCCATCTAACTCCGTTATTCGTGAGTCACTACTATTGGAAGCTCATCATTCATCTTTCTCTATTCACTCGGGATCGACAAAGACATTACGGGATCTACATCAAAATTTATGGTGGAATGAAATGAAAGAAGATGTTGTATGACAAATTGTCTTTTTTTTCTTTGACACTATAATAGCGACACGTCAACCTTATTACTGAGTTAGAGATCTGAAGTTATGGTTTAGGTTAGGGTCGTGTTTGGCGCGTCATAAGCTAGCTTTTGAAAAGCTAGTTGGAGTAGTGTTTCAACTAATTTTTATAATATTTCTAGCTTTTTTCCATTCCCTAATTTATATACATGTACTTTTATGTCATTTTATATTTTTAAGCTAGTTTTTATGTTATTTTAATACTAAAGAAATTTTAATTTATTTATATACAAGTACTTTTATGTCATTTTACATTTTTCAGCTAGTTTTTAACAAACGTTATTTTTTATCAGCTGGTTTATAGTTTATCAGCTAAGAGCTAGCTTTTTATCTAGTGCGCCAAACACAACCTAGATGTGGTCAATGGTAGAGGTGCAAATCTCAAACCGGTTTGGGCTTTAAACCGGTTTTCAAACCGGTCAAAACCGCTTTTGACCAACCCGGTTCCCAAACCGGTCTAACCGGTTCGGTTTCAGTCGGTTCGGGGATATTGTGAACAAACCGGTTTTCAAACCGGTTTGGCCCAAACCGGTTTGAAACCGGTTTGTTCACATAACTTTTATACACTTTTTTGGCCGTTTTCTAGCCGTTGGTAACGGCTATATAGCCGTTTTTTGACCGTTTGGGGATCCATTTGAGGCCTAAAAATTGTATATATACCCCCTTTAAGTGTTATAAACATTACCCCACTTCCCAATCTCTTAAATTCTAACAAAGATTATCCCTCATTCACTCAAAAAATGGCCTCTTCAAGTGCTCAAAGCAACGCCGACGACGACGCGTTCTCGATTGTGAGGATTGTTCCAACAAAGAGGGCTCCGCATTTGTCCGGGCCGCATTTCGACTTGGTTGAGTTGAAGAATGGTTTGCAAAAGGCTCGGTGTCATTATTGCGGTTTGCTATCGAAAGGAGATTCGAACTCGAATCTTAAAAACCATTTGGAAACTTATTGCAAAAAGAACAAGAGTAACCCAAGTGGTGATCAATCTCAACTTGGGGTCGATGGAGGCTTGTGGAATTTTGATCCGGAGATGGTTCGTGAACGAATGGCTAACTTTGTGATTCAAGAAAGTTTACCATTTGATCACTTCGACAACCCGCGCTTGACGGCCTTGATTCAAGAAACACTTCAACCACGTTATCGTCACGTAAGTCGTACAACTCTTAGAAATGATTGTGTTAAAAGATGGAAACAAGCAAAAAAACAATTAGTTCTTGGTTTTGAAAATTTAAATACCGGAGTTAACTTAACTACCGATGTTTGGTCGGCTCCGCATGGTTTACCCGATTCTTACCTTTGCGTAACCGCACATTGGATTAACCCCGATTCTTGGCAAATGATGAAAAGAACCATTTCTTTTGAAAAATTCGACTATCCTCATGACGGTGATAACTTGTTTGCCATTTTGGATAGTGTAATTCAATTTTATAAACTTGAAAGCAAAATATTTTCAATTTCTTTTGACAACGCTTCGAACAACACAAGTGCGGTTGCAAAACTAAAACTAAAATATGGACCGATTTGTCAAGGTGTCTTTTATCATACTCGTTGTGTCGCACACATCATTAACTTGGTTGTGCAAGATGGTTAAACGATGAGGAGATTGGGAAAGTTAAAGATGATTTTAGACAAATGTTAAAAGATGTTTTTCATTGTGGAAAGAAACGAGCAACCGACTATCGCGATTTTTGTCAAGAAACGGATAAGCTCTATTTGGGTCCGAATTGGGATGTTCCAACTAGGTGGAACTCAACTTGGAAAATGTTAGAGAGTGCGGTTAGGCAACAACCTTCTTTAGAGTTGTTTCATGACAACCTTGCTTCACAAGGTCTTGTGCATGTCTTTCCTACTACAGGTTGGGCAATTATCAAAAAATTAACCGAACTCCTTCAAACATTTAAAGAGGCCACTACATACTTGTCGGGAGTTTATTGTCCGACAAGTAACTTGGTACTTCACCAATTGTTTATTATGTGTGGAAAACTAAATGAGTTTGAGTTTGAAGGTGAAATTTTTGAAAAAATGCTTGAACCTATGAAAGAAAAGTTTAAAAAATATTTTACCGATTTTCCGGCCGTCTTTACTTGTGCTACCGCTTTAAACCCTTACTTCAACTCATTCGGTGTGGGTATATTAATTGATGATATCTCCAACGCTTTGAACTTAAACGATGACGATGTTAATTTTAGTGAAAAGGCAAAAGAACGTTTTCTTTCACATTTTCAAAGCATGTATGAAGTTTATTACCAAAAGTATGGTAATATAAGCAACATACATGAGATGCATTCATCATCGGAAACTACCTCAAAATCTAAAACTAGCAAAAATCTTTTGAACACGTTAAGAAACATGGGTAGTAAACGAGCCAAGAGTTCCGCCCCAAGTAGTGAGTTTGGGAGATACATCGGGACCAATTATCTTCCACTACTAAATGAGTATGATTTTGATAACTTTGATATTTTGGGTTGGTGGAAAGGAAATCAAACAAATTACCCGGTCCTTTCCGCCATGGCCCGAGACCTACTAAGTGTCCAAGCTTCCACGGTAGCTTCGGAATCGGCATTTTCTCTTAGTGGCAGGGTGTTATCCATTCGGAGGACTAGGCTCACCGCGTTGTCGCTCGAGACTTGCATTTGCTTGAAGGATTACTTGGACGCAATGGAACGTATACAAAACGTTTCTAATCTTGAAGGTCAAATTGACGCGGAGGTGATTGTACACGACGATGAGGTAGCGGCGGGGATGGCATGGCCAATTTCCGATGAAGAAGTTGAAGCCGATGAAAGACAAGCAAAACAACGAAAAAGGGCGGCGTCGGCAATGGATTGAACTCGACTATCTCAACAATAATGTTTAATCTAGTTAAAATATTTTGTATTTTCTTTAAAAATTAGGTACTTTTGTAATCGTTTATGCGTGAACTTCTTATCTTTTGTAATGTTTTATGTTTTTTTTCAATAAAAAGTATGTTTTTTTAGTTTTTATAAAGTTTAAAAAAAAAAATACAAAACCGGTTCAAACCGGTTTGGGTTCTCAAACCGGTTCGGTTTGAAACCGAAACCGGTTTCACCGGTTACCAGATTTCGTGCCAAAAACCGGTTTGAAACCGAACCGGTTTGGCCTCAAACCGGTTTTGACCAAAACCGATTTTGATCAAAACCGGTTTGAGAACCGAACCGATTTGGGGTTCAAACCGGTTTTTGCATCTCTAGTCAATGGTTTGAAATGCTCGACGGTACAATTATGAAAAGATGGTTGTTTTTAAAGTAAGTAATTTTATTTTTATTTTCTCTTTTAAATGCAATATTTAAGATTTTTAAAAATCTAAGTACACCTCGTTTTTTAATTTTTTTTCACGGGTATTTTAATATAAGTTTTATTAAAAATCGAGTTGTTTAAAAATACTATTATTTTATTACTATTTGTTCATATTTTTATTCTCATATCATTATTCATTAATATACAAAATTAAGTAATATTATTTAAAATAAAAAGATAAAAAAAAATGGTTGGAAAAGTGAAAGATATTAATAAAAGATGAAAGTAAAAGATACAATGGTGTTATGTAAAAAAATGTGAACGGTTAAAAAAAAGTAAAATACACGGGTCTAAAGTCATGTGTAACCACAAGCGAAGCTTCTTGTGGCCCCGGTTCAACCCCTCAATCCCTCATGCCCACGGTATTTCGTTGTATAGTGGTAATTTTTATCCCGTTTATTAAAAAAATTATATAGTGATATATATAGAGTTAGGCTTCCTCTAAACTTTTGTTCAAGCTCCGTCACTATGTGTAGCGGTCTTTCCACTATATCCGGAGACAAAGACATGCATAGTAAGGGTCAAGGGAGCACCACAAAAATGGTGTCATGGTGTGCGTCAAATTTCCCTCGAGAACTCATGCGACAGTGAGAGTGTGTAACTTTTTTTTTGGAACGTCTAACCAAAAACTATTTAGACGAAGTGAGTCATTTCTAGGAAAAACTATCTTCGTAAACAGTCAGATGAAAAACCTAATAAAAATTTTAAAAAAAAGATGAAAAATGAATGATAGTGAATGCTAATATGAATAGATAAAATATAAGGTGAAAGATGATTATATAATATTTTAATGACAAAGAAATCTAAAATTAAGAAAACTGAGTAGTGAACATTAAATTAAAGATAGTTAAAAGTAACCAACTTCACAAAACTTATATAAAAATCATCAACTTGAATTGTAGAAGTTCAAAAATCAAAACACCAAACATCATCTTCTTAGCAACATGAAAAAGGCACAAGATTTCAAATTTCACGTTTCAAATAAAACGGGGTTAACCACTTGTCCTATAAACAAGACAGCTTCACTCACATTTTCTCTAATCACAAATAAAATGAGTGATCCGCAACAAAATCCACCACCCTCTCTTTAGTGTCGGTCCCTCTACGACATCCCAACAGTATACGTCCTAAAGTGACCGCTGCAGCTTCGGTGCCTTCTTCATTCACCTCCACATAAGATTTATGGTGAATGCCCGAAACATTAAGTGTTTGACCAAAAGGCAAGTCAACCATTTCAGTAAAATCATTAGTATTGAGAAAAGGTAACACAAGCCCTAATTCCGTCAATACATCAGATGCTATAATTCTAGACGAGATCTTAAATTTTGGTACCAAAAAACGCCCTACTTTCACTCTATATTGTGGCATATGACGGTTAATGAAGTCAGATGTGGAACCGATTTTCTCTACTAGAGATTGAAGCCCGTCTTTTTCATTTGGTAGGAAAACATACATTGCGAATTGACGTTTATTATCTTGACCTTGTAAGTAGGAAAATTTGTGTTTGCTATCTTTACTATCTTGACCATGTAAGTAGGAAAGACCCACTACTTTGAAACCGTCATATTCTTGCACAAATTGCCTTTGCGAATTGGTCATGAACGGAATTCGAACTTTGGTGCCATTGAGAAGGTGGAAGTCGGATTCTTTTGTGCGTGACTGCACAAAGGCCTGACTCCATGCTCCTTTAAAGTATATGGCATTTGCAAAGATGAGTGTGGTGTAGTTGTTATTTGTTAACAGCATCAGCTGAAATGATATCTTTGATAAGACCATTTGTTTGCTTGTTGGCCCATATGTTCACTTCATTTACTACCTTATCCGCCTTCATTAGCCAATAAATAACATACGTTAGCTATGTCAAAAATGAAAGGTTAAGTTAAAAACAATGTACGGGCTAAGTTAAAAAGAAAAGTTAAAAAAAAAAAAAAAGTTAAAAACAATGTACGGGCTAATAGGCCAGACAACCCAATGGGCTACACCTAATGTGGATTTACACTAATTAACCTATATACATTTCACAAAGTTTTTATATTGCATATAGTACAAATGTTATTGTTTGATTACTTGATAGTTGTTGAGTTTTTGTGATGTCCAATCATAGCTCTGTTGTTTTTTATTTTAGTTTTTTCCCCTATATACATTTTACAAGTTTTATACTATATTTGTTGTATGTAGTATAACCAATGTTGTAGAAATCGTGATTAATCGGTGATTAATCAGCGATTAATCGCTTAGCGGTACCTTACCGTCTACGATTAATGGTTTAACGGTCAGCTGGTCAACGTCGGTCAACATCGGTCATTGGCGGTCCTTGGCGGTCTTGGAAGCCTTGACGGTTAGCCAACTTTAATAATTAAAAAAATGAAAAACTTAAAAAATTATATTTTTTTACTTTAATATTGTAGTTTTTGACTTAAATGTATTTGTTTTTTGGGATTATTAAATGTATTCGACTTAATTAATTTTTTTTTACTTAAACGTTTATATAAATACTAGTTTATTACTTTTTAAGGTTATTTACTTATTTACTTATTAACTATACTAAGATATTGACATGTTGGAATATGTAAATGTTTATATATATATTTATGAGTCCTTGGCTCATTTGAGAATTTTTTATTTTGAGACCTAAAATTTTTTCTAGGTTTTCCAATATTTATGAGTTTTTTCTAATGATCTTCTATATATTTATATATATTTGTAATAATTTAGGGTCTCCGATTAATCGCTGATTAATCACGATTAATCCGATTAATCGCTTAACACCAGTCGACCGTCAAGCTACTGCCAAGCGATTTCTGCAACCTTGAGTATAACTATTATTCTTTAAAGTATTGTTAGGTTTTTGTGATGCGGTCCAATCTAATAGTGCCACGTGATAGCTTTATTTGTTTTTAGTTTTTTCGATATATCTAAATGCAAAATAATTAGTAAGGTAATTAGTGGTGTAGTGATTAGAGTCGTGTAATATAAATTTAAGTTTTCAGTTAATTTTAACTTTGTTGCACAGTGTTTTAGCAATACAACTATTCTGGGTACTCATATTATCATCACTACATCAGACGGATACTAAAATCTAGCTCATGTTAATATACAATTTCAATACTTCATTTTAATAAATAAAGGCATATTGAAATGGAGTCAAATTCTTTTCTTGTCCTATGGAGAAAAACAATCTGTCCACTTTGGTGCTTGTGTTCGATACCCAAACGTTAGTAAGATCTTGTAGAAGACTTACAACATTTGATGAGTTTGACCCTATAAATAAGGTGCAGATTCATATGATTTTAAGCGAACGAATTTAGTTCTCTCTATTTCGTAATAGGAAATCTAAAATTGTTTTTACATGACACTTATGTAATTGAAACTATTTCTATTTATATTGAATTATTATTGGAACTGTCATACTAAATGACCACTACAAACGTTAGGCCAATTGAAGGTAAAATTGACACAAAACGTACAACTGGCACTAAATGTGCAACTGAATTTGAATGAATTTGAATATTGGTTGTGGTATTGAAATTGTTATAGTGAATATGATATTTATTAGATACTGGTAGTTAATATATGTTCGTTATTGTAAAAGTATTGTAAAATTAGGCTAAGTATAATGGTCAATCCCTATAAAGCCCATCTCTTGGACGTTTTCTGACATGTGACAGATGACGTGACAAAGCGCTTGATTATAATTTGAGGTGTACTGGTTAAAGTCCCATAAAACCCCTAGCAATCATTACTCAATTATTATATATATTTTTTTCAATTTAAATAAACTAAATTAAATAAAAATTACTTTTATTAAATAAAACCAAATACTAAAAAAAATACATGATTAAATAAAACCGAACACTAAAAAAAATACATGATTAATCTAAACTAGAAGATAGAGGATGAAATGTTGTGTGTTTTTTTGTATAAAATGAGTTAGGATAAAAAAAAAGGAATAAAAGGTTGAGGATTGTCCGGATCGAACCACGACCTCTACAAACTATAGAAACTACTTAACCATTACACTACTTGGGAGTTTGATTATATTTTAGAGAATGATACTTAATTGGAAAATTGGTCCATATTAATCTCAGTTATCACATATTGGCCGATAATAATCACAGTTATGATTTTTTTTACAATAATCTCAATTATTAAACTGTTGGCCTATATTGAACCGTCGTTAAATACACACAAACCCAGTTAGTGTGAGGGACTGTTTTTATATTTACTTAAAATGGATGGACTATTTTTTATAACTATTAAAAGAATGAGGGAGAAGAAGACGGTGTTCACCACCATCTTCGGTGACACCCATCCGCCGCCATCATACAACCACCACCATCCTACCCCAACCTCTTCCGCATCACCCCCACCACTGCGATTTCACATGGCATGTAAAAAGACCTAGCTTCGAATGATCGGATGTAAAACTCAATTAATGTTAAAAGAAAACTCGTGAAATTATTCAAGCTGGACATCAATTCGGTTTTACAATCGGCATTTTAAAACTTTCGATCAATTTTTTTTTTTGAACCGTAAAAGAGTTGCATACAATTCTCTCATAAGTCTTGATCAAACCCAATCAACTCTAAAAGTAAAAATATTAGAGAAGTAGTATTAAAATGATCTTGGCTACCATCAAGTGACATGGTTCTACGTCTCATTTAAAAAGGCATCAAATGTGTGTGTGAGAGAGAAGAAAAAAAATAAGAAGCTAGCGATGGTGTCATACATGAGATTGTTGATCTACGGCATCGGCGGGATAGTGGTGGCCGGAATGGTTCTTGAAAATGTTTATCGGTGAAATCGATCGCAGTGGCGGGGTGAGGCGGAGGAGGGTGGCGTAGGATGGTAGTGGTTGTACGATGGCAGAAGATGTGTGTCGCCGGAGACGGTGGTGAACACCGGTTTCTTCTCCCTCATTCTTTTAATAAGAATTTACAAAAAAAAAAAAAAACAGTCCATCCATTCTAAGAAATTACAAAAACAATCCCTCACGCTAACCGGGTTAGTGTGTAATCAACGACGGTTCAATATAGGCCAATGGTTTAATAATTGGATTATTGTAGGGAAAAATCATAACTGAGATTGTTATCGGCCAATATGTGATAATGAGGATTAATATGGGGCAATTTTCCTACTTAATTTAACTAGAAATTTCAAAAAACGACAAAAACCATTGAGCAACCTCTTCCCACTTCACGGCGTTATAGAGGTCACGCCCTTTGCCATTTTCCCGCTCATAGCATCCCAGGGGTGGGGTGGGGTGGCTATGGGGGCACTATAAAACCAAAAAAAAATATAAGTTAACGCTCACTACTCATATTTCTATATACTTGTGTTAGAGATTACATAATAAACTATCCAATGTAAACAATTGTCGGATCAACCCAAATGATAGAGGTGGGTGTTTCTAGTGTTATTTAAATAGATCATTATGTATGTGTTTGCTCCTAAAGCAATTTAAATAAACAAATAAATAAATAAAAATAAAGAAACCATCCAATGCAATAACTGACCTTTCTCCAGAATTCAACTTGATTGCAAGAGGCTTTGTAAACGTTATCCACGACCTCTTTGAAACAAGGTCTAAGAGGAAGAGTTTTCTCGATCCAAACCCCGTTTGCAAAAGACAATCGAGGCCCACCGTTTGGGCTATCATCGGTTAAGATCGAGGACACAAGCTCCGAATAAAGAGAGTTGAGTTCATCGGTGTTGGTTGTTTTGAGGAAAGCGAGGAGTTGGTCGAGTGTTGGACCTTTACAACCGGCGGCTAGTAAGCCAAGGACCGTGGATCAAATATAAACATTTTTTTAAATATTGGTTACAATTTCGTTTCCTTTTTGCTAATCACCCTACTCAATCAAAACAAATCACATATTATTTAAAACTTGGTTTCTTTACATTATGTATTTAACACTTATTTTATGAATCTAATAAATTTTACACTTTTGTTTTTTTGCTTTTTTACTTCTTAGGCTATTAGTAATCATAAAGCCCCATCATGGGGCATTACGCGACACGTGTCGCTGACATGACAAAGGGGGTTATATTAATTTGGGTGTGTAGTCATATATCCCCTTACATGACACGTGTCGCTCACATGACAAAGGGGGTTAAAAATCAACCAATAATTGAAGGCTAGTTTGACTTGTTTGAAAGTATGAGGCGCCATGGGGGTAACGCCGGTTGACAAAAAAAAAGCCAACATAACGCCCCGGGGGGTGCCAAGGGCGCTATAAGGGGCGTTATATTGGTTATTTTTGTCCCATAACGCCTGATTACACACGGCCTTACCTTCTATCTCGGATTTTTCAAAGTTTTTCATAATATAATTTATTTATTTACCTTTATTATTATTTTATCTCAATAAGTAGTTTTATAATTTATAAATAATAAGTTTTTTATCATTTTATTCAATTAAACTTATTTTTCTTGTATTTTAGATTATCTAATGATACTTAATTCATTTAATTAAGAAATTTTTGTTTCGGTAATTTATGATTATTGAGTTTATAATTTTTTATTTGGAAAATTGGATTTTAATAATACGAATTATCACTCATTGGCCGATAATAATACGAATTATCACCTTGGCACACAATAATACCAATTAACCATTCTGGTCTCTAGAATGATACACCGTTAATTTTTCACTAACGGTGTTAATCTCTTGCTGACGTGGAACCTGACGTGGCCTAGTAGTTTGCTGACGTGTCTTGATTTGGAGGGTTCCACGTCAGCAAGAGACTAACGATGTTAGTGAAAAACTAACGGTGTATCATTCTAGAGACCGGAATGGTTAATTGGTATTATTGTGTGCCAAGGTGATAATTCGTATTATTATCGGCCAATGAGTGATAATTCGTATTATTAAAATCCAATTTTCCTTTTTATTTTATTAAATAACAAATATGTTTATTTTTTGTTTCAGCATTTCTCCGAGAGTGGTTTTCTCCCCGGGTTCTTTACCTTCCTTTTAATTCAGGATTTACGGTTTAGATTTTGTTTAAGACCGAGTCTTGTCTAAGTTCATTTATGTAACACCCGCATCCCAGGATAAGCACTAGGGAGTGTTACGCATCGAATAAAAGAAAGCACATGGCACTAATCAAAGTTTACAGTGGAAGTCTTTTAACTTTATTCATAACAAAAGTTGTAGGATCTACAAAGTACAAAGATAACACAACATTGAAGTTCTTATTTGAAACTAGAAGTCTATGTCTTCGTCCAACCAAAATTCAGACTTCTATACTAGCTTCTTCCTCGTCCCATCCATGTCTAGCTATCTGCTACTACAAGGTACCTAAGATGTGCGTCCAAAAGAAAAAGACAACATTTGGGGCTCAGCATAATGCTGGTGAGTTTCATAAACGTAGCAGTTCATATGTAATTAAATTTTGACTACAGTATCATATAAACATGTATATCCATGGCAGGGGTCACAGAATCAAGATCGGGAATGATCGTCCAAGCAACTAGGTCTATCTGTATGCATACTACCTATTTGTACGTGTCACATGGGCCCTCTTCCAAGATCGTATCTAACCCTTCAGGCCTCAACATTTATAGATACTAATGGCAGTCAAATATACAATTTAATATAGAACAACACATCCCGTTCCATAAAAGTAATTGCCCAGTGTGAGAAAGACTCACCTCTGTCTTTTACTTGAATAATCTCAGGCAGAACCTTCACTAAAGGCCTTGATCCAAACCTAATCATGTATCGGGTTGCATTAATGCAAGGCTTTATATTATAAACATCTTCTATGTTATATAATTCTAAATTATACTTTCTCAGAGGTCAAAATGACCAAAATGCTCTTTATAGGTAATATAACTTTTCTGATGATAATATGAAGACGCGCATTCCTATAAGTAAACGCTCACTCCGAGATCGCCCAGTGAGGGATGCCAGGTCCCATTTGGGATTTATGTGACACCCTCGCTATGCCAGAAACCCCAGTGTACAGGCGCTTACCCTTCCGGTCCGCACGAACTTCTAAGTACCCGAATAGCTCGGTATATCTTACTAATTATCACAATTTGCACTTATATATACTTTATATAAAAACATGTTCTTTTGTTGAATATCATTACCCTTGCCCAAGCCTTTATACACTTGATGAGTGATTCTCATGACCGACCATGTAGGCGTTATCACGACCAGGAGGCGGAATTACTATGAGATATCACCCATATTTGTGTTTTAGTTTGGTGATGATCATGACCGACCGTATAGGCGTTATCACGACCAGGAGGCGGAATTACTATGATCAAAACACCAATTCCCAATTCCTTATAGATAGTCCAATACTTGATAATTATCTTTCAAAACCCTAATTTTGACGTAGTTCTCAAACTAACATCAAAACTCTTTTTATTATCAAATAAACTTAGGGCTTCTGTTCTTAATATCATTTTATGATATACTTCAAAAGATGGGACCTTAATTCAATCCCGATCATTTAATTGTAGCAAAACAATGTCTAGAAAACCCTAATTTTAGCCCGTTCCTCAAATTCATACCAAACCTTTCCAAATCATGAAATAAACTTAGGGCTTTCTTAAAACATGTTACTTTAAGCTTACATACCAAAATCAGACCTTAATTCCAAACAGATTCCTCAATTTTGAAGAATCATGCTCAAGAACCCTAATTTCGGATCTTTTCTAAAAAGCATATCTAGATGTTATGAATCATGAAATTGATTGAGGGCTTTTGTAATACATACCTAATAACGACCCACTGCAGAAATTTAGCTTCTAATACCTCCTGGATCAACCGAATTGCTTGCTTGAATGTTCTTGAGCGTTTTAGGGTTTTCTAAGCTTAATTCACGAAATTCGCAACTGATATGGATTGATTGAGGCTGCTATTTATAAGGGATAGGTGCGCCCTAGGGTCATGACACGTCCTATGGTGATAATCTGATCGAAAATGACACGTGTATGGGCTAAAAAGGGGCTGAAGCTTATCTTATCCCGACCATGTGCAGAAATCCGTCGATGCGAGCCGCATCGACATTCAGCGAACCGGCATGCGGCCCGCATGCCATGCCCAGCCTTGATATTTTTGATATTTTATATTTCTGGTCCCTTATGTTTGGTTTAATGCCATTCTAACCCTTATACTCTTAATGTATTATCATTTTAAGTCTTAAAACATATTAGGATATATTCTTAAATATTTCTAACTCTCTAGATACATAAAACAATGATCCTAATCACGTATATCATCACGTATTTATCCATTTTTTTAACTTCGCAACTATGTATTCACATATATCCTTATGCATATATTCATATAACTCATATATAATATATATAACACATAAATATGTATCTCCTAATATTCTAACTCATTAAACATGCAATATAAGTATAGTATTAGCATTAACTATCAGTTATACAATTACCTGAATCTTGGGATGTTACAATTTATATATTGTTTTATGTATCCATGTGTTCCTGTCTCAACTCGTGATTGCTAAACTGCTATTATAAGGCTGCCATCAAAATTCTTGTTTAGAACAATTGGGTGTTAGAGATTTAGAAATCAGGTTAATGACCCGTTAAAAAAGTCAGAGGGGCAAAGTGGTAATTCCAAATAGTTCAAGGGCCTGATGTGTAACTCGGTTAACAGTTTGTTAATTTTAGTTTAAATAGCTGTTAGAGTTAGGTAATCTCTCTCGAATTCATTCTTGTAAGTGTTCTTGGTTAATCAATAAAGAAATCCTCTCTAAATTTCCGATTCATTGTTGTTTTACAATTTTGCAATTCAATCATCATTTGGTATCAGAGCTCAAGGTGAGCTCCGATTCTGGAATCGATTGATTGTCGTCTTCGTTGATTTTCCCAAATTGAAAAGGGGATCAGTGATGCATAATATCTTGTATATAAATAAATTAAATAAATTTCCTCATTTAATTGCCTTTTAAATTTGAAAATATCAAATTTGGTGCTTAATCGTTTAATATTTGAATTAAATATTTTTGATTGGGGTTTCTATTAATATTTGAGAAATATATCATTTTCACATTAACTTTGGATTTTTAATTGAGTTTATTAGAATGTGATATTTATTGATGGGTTTATTTGTTGAATTTTAGGTAGTCGGTGCGTCCATGGTGATTTTAGAAGAAATCTGAAAAAAACGAGAGCGAAAACGGAGTCCGAATGCAAAAGTTATGGAGAAAAAGGAAAAAAAATAATAATAATAAATAAATAAACTTAACAAGATCTGCACTCAGCAGCCCAGTTCCCTTGTTGATATCCCAGCCCAAGCATCTAGCAGCCCAGAAGCTGAGGCCCAGTCAGAAGCTGAGGCCCAGTCCCAGCGAAAAAGAAACTGAAAAGAATTGCAGGTCAGGGGATTCGAAACCCTGACCTCTGGGTCTCCTGGGCGATGTTTTACCACCAGGGCAGCTGCCCCTTGTGTTTTCATACTGGCTTTACTGTCTTTTAAATTCTTTCTGCCAGGCCCAGTTTCTGGCCCAGCAACCTGTGCGAGACCAGAGTGCATCAGACCTTATTTTTTTCGCTATTTAAGCTTGGAGGCGCCGTTTTTTTCATTGTAACACCCCAAAAACCCTAGAAAATCACCATTAAAGATTTGGAATCATCAAGGAAGCTAGGAGGGTCAAGATTAGAGCTTTTGGATTGAAGATTTGATGATCCACACCTCTTCGGTTTCCATTTTCTTTTTGAGGCTTGTTTCTCCTTCCTTTTCTTTGTAAATCTCAGATTATAAACATGTTAAAGGTTGGATTTTTAGTTGTTTTTATGATGTTTAGTGGCTAGATCTCATATTGTCACTTGGATTTGATGAATTTGAGCATGATTTGACTTTATTGTTTGACTTTTCAATGTGATATGATGAAATAGCCTATTGATTCTGATTTAGACCTCTTGAATGATCATATATGCTTGATTAGCCTCTGTTAGATTCATATGATGTGGGAAATTTGATATAGATTGAAGAACTTCAACTAGTTATTTGATTTCTCATTGTTAAACTTTGACTTTTTTTTGAGTTTTAGCTTAATGCATGATCCGATGACCATCTACATGATTATATGAGTATGATTTGGGGCTGATTTTGTTTATATTTGTGTTTAAATTGAGTTGACCGATTCATTTAGCACATTAGGTGGTTGTTAGGCATTGTTTGACTAGTTAGAACACTTATGACCGTAAGGTTTTGGCTTTTCAATCCGTGTTTAGCATTGCCTAAATTCTTGGAGTTTCAAATCAGAATTAGTCACGTTTAGAACCCGCTTAGAGAGACCTTTCTAGTGTAGTTCCTTTCGTGTGTGTTTGGTTAGCTTTGACCGAAGCGACTAGACAATTAGGCGGTTTCATCTAGTTCACTACTTGGACGTTTATTTGGGATTGCCTTAGTATTTAAGATGTGTCTATAGTCTTATTTACCTTGGTTATCATCATTGGGGGTAGTTATCACATTGATCAGTCAGACTTGAGGTGACATTCAGGCTCAAAGGATTCTCATCCGGGTGGCATTCTTTCTCTTATTGTTATTCCGATTCGTGTGTTGTGTTTGCTTACTTAGTTGTTTATACCAGTTATCTGTTTGTTTTCATCATTGTTTTTAAATCAAAACCTTGTTAGACTAAATATTAGCAAAGTCCTTATATCGAGAGCCTGCTTTACGCGTCCTTGGATTGATACTCGGTACTTATTGATATTATATTGCATACGACGGGTACGCTTGCCCTAGTGTGTGGTTTGGTCACTCAGTATTTACCATTTAAAACTTGACCACATTTTTATATATCCAAATTTACACATCAAGTTTTTGGCGCCGTTGCCGGGGACGCGCAGATTTCGAGAAAGTTCGGAGCTAGTAGTTTAGTCATTTTACTTGCTTTCGTTACTTATTTATTTGCATGTTTCTAGTATGTTTGCTTATTTCTGTGTTTACCTACGTGTTAGTTAGTTTATTAGCTTAGTCTAGTTTCTTTATGTTCTGTTTCTGTTTTCTGTTTCGTTTTTCGTCTGTTTATGCGCATTCGTCGTCGGAGGAGTCCTTTTTCACCGTTGTCCGAGCCTGAGAGGGTTTTTCATAGACTTCGACGTTTGGAGGCATTAGTTGTTCCATATCCGATGGCACTTCCGCCGAGACGCACGCTCGCCGACTACGCTCGTCCCGACATCGCGGGGGCGCAGCCTAGTGTCATACGCCCACCCGTGGAAGCTAACAACTTCCAGATCCAGCCTCAGACCATTTCCATGATCTTAAATTCTGTTCAGTTCGATGGATTTCCGAACGATGACCCGATGGCTCATATTTCAAATTTCCTTGAGGTTTGCGACACGTTCAAACTCAATGGAGTCACATCGGAGGCCGTTAAGTTGAGACTTTTCCCATTTTCACTTCGCGGCGCAGCGAAGGCGTGGCTTCAGTCCCTCCCGCCTGGTTCTATTACTACTTGGGATTCTTTGACTCAGAAATTCGTTTCCAAGTACTTTCCTCCATCGAAAGCCGCGATGTTCCGAAACAAGATTTATTCGTTCGTGCAGGAGGACGCCGAGAGTTTGTATGAGGCATGGGAGAGGTTTAAGGAGTTGTTGAGGAAATGCCCATCCCATGGCATCGAGTTGCATCAGCAGGTGCAGATTTTCTATGGCGGTCTGAACACCCTCACGCGCCCGACTGTTGACAGTTCCGCCGGTGGATCTCTGAGCAGCAAAACGCCAGAGGAGGCGCGTGATTTACTCGAGGAGCTTGCACTGAACGGCTACCAGTGGTCTACCACGCGTACGAGTAGACAGCCCCAGACGAGAGGGGTTCATCAGGTAGATCCCGTTACAGCTCTCTCAGCGCAGGTCGAGGCGCTTTCGCAGATGATGAAAGGGATGCAGACGAGTCAGAAGCAAATGAGCCAGCCACAGGAGACACAGCAGCATGTGAAATTTTGTCAGTTGTGTGCTGGTCCTCATGATATCACGAGCTGTCCCATTGTTGGTAGCACCGAGCTACCAGAGCAGGTCGATTACATGGCTAGCCAGGCCCACCCACCACCCAACCAGTATAACTATAATCAGGCTTGGAGACCAAACCAGAATTCGGGGTGGAGGCAGGAGCCGAGCAGTTCGAACCCACCGGGGTTCCAGCCACGACCACCACAGAGACAGCAGGGTGTTTACAACCCAGGGGGCAACAGACAGATCCCGGTTCAGACAGAGGATTCAGGTATGAAGAACCTGACCGACATGGTTTCTCAGTTGCTTCAGCAGAATCAGAAAGCAGCCCTTGACACTCAGAAGGTTACTCAGCAGAATGAGTTGCGTTTTTCGAGAAATGAGCAGGAGATGAGTAACATGGGCACTCATATGCAGAATCTTGAGAGACAGATGGGCCAGCTTGCCAAATCTATGTCAGAGCGCCAGCAGGGAGGTTTGCCAGGCAATACCGAGACAAATCCTCGCCAAACAGCTAAGGCGATTACCACTCGGAGTGGCAAAACCACTCAGGATCCAGTACCGCCAGCCACTGCTGAGCCGGGTACTGAGGAGAGAGATGTTGAGGTTGAGACTGAGGTTCCTGGGCAGGTGCACCCTACTAGGCTACGCCCAGCAAGTACAGCACGCCCCAAGGAGCCCGCGAGAGTCTACACACCTCCTGTTCCATATCCCGCACGTTTGAGACAGGATAGAGCCGAGGAGAACTACAGCAAATTTCTTGCTCTGTTTAAACAGCTTCACATTAATCTTCCGTTTGTCGAGGCATTAGCACAAATGCCTAAGTATGCCAGGTTTCTGAAGGATTTGTTGAGTAACAAAAAGAAACTTGAGGAGTTGTCGACCGTTACACTGAACGAGGAGTGTTCAGCAGTTCTCCAGAACAAGCTGCCACAGAAGATGAAGGATCCCGGGAGTTTTACAATTCCGTGTTTGATTGGTAGCTTGTCTGTCAGCAATGCTCTTGCTGATCTAGGTGCTAGCATCAATTTGATGCCATATTCTGTATTTGCTAGACTAGATCTTGGTGAGCCGACACCCACGCGTATGAGCATTCAGCTTGCTGACCGTTCGGTCAAATATCCGAGGGGTATTATGGAGAACATGTTGGTTAAAGTTGATAAATTTGTGTTCCCAGTCGATTTTGTGATCCTCGACATGGATGAGGACGAGCACGTGCCTCTTATCTTAGGTCGCCCATTTCTAGCTACTGCACGTGCTTTGGTTGATGTTTTCAGCGGTACGCTTACTTTACGCGTCGAGGACGAGACGGTGACCTTTGACATTCGTGATTCGATGAGACGTCCTCAGAGTCAGGATGATACACTCTACTTTGTTGACACCATCACTCCACACGTGAGTGATCAGTTTGAGGACATCTGTGATTCAGGTGTTTCAGACACGCAGCTTTGGGGTGGAGTTGACCCGCAGCTTGGTGTGTATGCTGCTGCTGCGTGTGAGGTTACTAGTGAGGAGACTAGTACATTAGATTTGAGCCCGGAGGTTTTTGAGATCATTGACACCATGAGGGCCAAATCTAGACCGTCTGTTGAGGATCCGCCGACATTAGAGCTTAAGGAGTTACCATCTCACTTGGAGTATGCATTTCTGGAGACGGATTCGAGACTTCCTGTGATCATTGCATCAGATCTGACGGTTGATGAGAAATCGAGATTGTTAGATGTGCTGCGAGAGCACAAACAGGCTATTGCGTGGAAGATTATGGATATTAAGGGGATTAGCCCTTCTTTCTGCACGCATAAGATTTTGATGGAGGATGAGTTTAAGCCTGTTGTGCAGAGGCAGAGACGACTGAACCCGAACATGCAGGATGTGGTGAAGAAAGAGGTTTTGAAGCTTTTAGATGCTGGTTTGATATATCCTATCTCTGATTCACCTTGGGTCAGTCCGGTTCAGGTTGTGCCCAAAAAAGGGGGCATGACAGTTGTAGTGAATGAGAGGAATGAGATGATTCCTACGCGCACGGTTACGGGGTGGAGGGTTTGCATTGACTATCGCAAACTCAACGATGCCACGAGGAAAGATCATTTTCCCCTACCGTTCATTGATCAGATGTTGGAGCGTTTAGCCGGTCACAGCTATTATTGTTTCCTTGATGGCTTTTCAGGTTATTTCCAGATCCCCATCGCACCGGAGGATCAGGAGAAAACCACATTTACATGTCCTTATGGCACATTCGCGTACCGACGCATGCCGTTTGGATTATGTAATGCTCCAGCGACATTCCAGCGCTGTATGGTCGCGATCTTTCACGATATGATCGAGGACTCCATGGAGGTTTTCATGGATGATTTTTCTGTTTTTGGGAGTTCCTTTGATCAGTGTTTGACGAGCTTATCGCGGATGTTAGCTCGATGCGAGGAGACGAACCTGGTGCTTAATTGGGAGAAGTGTCATTTCATGGTTCGCGAGGGTATTGTGCTTGGGCACAAGATTTCACATGCTGGGCTTGAGGTTGATCGAGCCAAAGTTGATACTATTTCCAAACTTCCGCCTCCTACTTCTGTTAGAGCGATTAGGAGTTTCTTAGGCCACGCAGGATTTTACCGCCGATTCATACGCGATTTTTCAAAAATCACCAGGCCGATGACACAGCTCCTAGAGAAGGATGCCCCATTTGTGTTTTCTGAGGAGTGTTTGACAGCGTTCAACTTGATTAAAGACAAGTTGGTGAACGCCCCGATTATGGTTGCACCTGATTGGTCGCAACCGTTTGAGTTGATGTGTGATGCGAGTGATTTCGCAGTGGGGGCAGTCTTGGGACAGAGGAGGGACAAACACTTCCATCCGATTTACTATGCGAGTCGAACTCTTAATGATGCACAGGAGAATTACACTACTACCGAGAAAGAGTTGCTTGCTGTTGTGTTTGCCTTCGACAAATTCAGATCATATCTTGTCCTGTCCAAGACCATTGTGTATACGGATCATTCGGCTATTAAGTATTTGTTCAGCAAACAGGATGCTAAGCCGAGACTCATTCGATGGATCCTGCTTTTGCAGGAATTTGATATTGAGATCCGTGAGAAGAAAGGAGCCGAGAATGTGGCGGCCGATCACCTCTCGCGTTTGGAGAACGCGGATGATGAGAAACTCGAGGGGATGCCCATAAATGACTATTTCCCCCATGAGTTACTCGATTATATACGCGTGAGAGATGATGATGAGAGTCCATGGTTTGCAGATTTTGCGAACTATTTGTCGAGTGGGATCATGAAGAAAGGATACGGGTTTCAGCAGAAGAAGAAGTTCTTTTCTGACTTGAAACATTACATTTGGGAGGATCCTTATCTTTATAGGATCGGTGCTGATTCTGTGATTAGGAGATGTGTGCATGGGCGTGAGGCACGCCAGATTTTGAGACATTGTCACGAGGGTCCGACTGGTGGACACTATGCAGCCCTCTTCACCGCGAAGAAGGTGTTCGAGTCGGGATTTTACTGGCCGACTATTTTCAGGGATGCGTTTGAGATGATCAGCAAATGTGACAATTGTCAGCGCGCAGGTAATTTGTCGCGGAGAGATGAGATGCCCCAATCTAAGATTCAGGTTTGCGAGATTTTCGATATTTGGGGTATCGACTTTATGGGTCCGTTTCCGCCATCTCGCGGGAACAAATACATTCTCGTTGCGGTTGATTATGTTTCGAAGTGGGTCGAGGCACAAGCCCTCCCCACTAATGATGCGAGAGTTGTTGTGAGGTTTTTGAGGAAACTGTTCGCGAGGTTTGGAGTGCCGAAGGCACTGATTAGCGATCGTGGCACCCACTTTTGCAACGCGCAGATGGAGAAGGCGTTGCAGCGTTACGGGGTTACACATAGACTAGCTACACCATATCACCCCCAGACGAGTGGGCAGGTTGAGGTCACGAATCGCGGAATTAAGCGAATTTTGGAGAAAACGGTTGGTAAAAACCGTAAGGATTGGTCGGAGAAACTGGATGACGCATTGTGGGCCTTCCGTACAGCCTACAAGACACCTACGGGTACTACACCGTTTAGGATGATTTATGGAAAGGCGTGTCATTTACCAGTTGAGGTCGAGCATCGCGCGTATTGGGCCATGAAGGCCGTCAATCTAGATCTGGATGAGGCGACTAGAGGACGGTTCTTTCAGTTGCATGAGTTGGAGGAGCTGCGCGATCATGCGTATGAGAGTTCGGGTTTGTACAAAGAAAGGACCAGGAGGATTCATGATAGTCACATCAAGAAGAAAGACTTCAAACCGGGAGATCGTGTGCTCATTTTTAATTCGAGGTTGAAATTATTCCCGGGTAAGTTGAAGTCTAGATGGTCCGGTCCCCACGTGGTGAAACAGGTATTTCCTTATGGGACAGTTGAGATTGAGGGCGTTGATGGTAGCTCGTTTAAGGTTAACGGACATAGGTTGAAGCATTATCTTGCAGATCCGGTTAACGCGAGCGAGGAGGTTGTTACGCGATTGGAGGCCCCACCGCGTTGATCGCGGGGCCGAGTCTGGCTGACGACTCGTAAATAAATTCAGCGCTTCCGGGAGGCAACCCGAGTACTTGGTTACTTTTGTTTTGCTTGTTTCATGCTATGTTTCTTTTTAGTAGTTTATTTTGACTGTTAGCTAGTTTGTTTACTTTAGTGTTTGTTTATTTTTCTTTTTCTCTTTTATGCGTTCTGTAAGTTTTGCAGGTTGTTATGAAGCATGCCACTGTTGGAATTGCATGGACTTATCATTTTGGTATTGCTTCGTGGGGTTGGTAGGTAACTCACAGTTTGTGATCCGTCGGGTACTCAATCTCCATTCCCACGGTTTGCAAAGTGTGTTTTCATGAATTTATTCAGGTTTGGATGATACGAGACCGTCACTTCATAAATGACAATCAACGGTCTGTATCTGGGTTTTTCTTGGGCTTGGTGACTTTTGGTCAAAGTGGACCGTTCACTTCATAATTGACAAACAAACGGTCTATTTTGATCAATTGTTACTTTTCTATGGGTTGGTATTTGATGTTGGTTGGTGCTGCTGAGCATTTGGTTGCAAATTGGCATAGCAGGTCTTCTGATGCACACATTGCGAATCGTCTGGTACTCAATCTCCATTCCCGGCGGTTTGCATGTTTGTGTTGTAGGCGCTGTTGACTTTTGGTTAAATGTCGGCCGTTCACTTCATAATTCACAACAAACGGCCCGCATTTGATCAATCGTCCAAGAACTCAAATTTTCAAATATTTTTTTTAAAAAGTGCCAAATTTTGCAATCCGATCGCTTTTGTTTCATTTTGGGTTATGTTTTCTTCCAGATTCATCACGGGACCGCCAGCTACCTTGATTCACCGGTTTAGTTATTATCCGAGTTGTATTTTTCATTTTGCATTCATTTGTTGACACACAACTCGAGATATTTGTGCTCTATTGATTTATATTTGTGATTGATATGATTTGGTTGTGCTTGGATGATAGTTTGTTCTGGCGAGACGGTTCTGGCATGTTCGTCGAGAGCTGTTTCATGATGCATGCTTTGATTGTGGAGGATTTTTGGCATTTGTGGATTCAGCTCTGGCACCTGTTCAGTCAAGAGCTGGTTCTTTTCATTTTTCAGCATCCAGACACTGGCACACGACAGTGATAGGGGAGTATTTCAGTTCCCTTTCCCCTTTATTTTGTTGTGTTTAGCGTACATTAGGGACAATGTACGAATTAAGTGTGGGGATGGGGGTCAATTGAACTGAAATTGCTTAAAATTGTGAAATTTTTTCAAATTTTCTTATCATATCCCCCTGTTTTTAGTTGAAATTGAGATTTTTGCCCGTCTTTTTGCACATTGAAGTGGGCCCGTTGATGTAATTCGTGACGTTTTGCTCGCCTATGTATACGATGCTTGTCTCTAGTCAAAACCTTTTCTTCGAGTATCTTGAAAAAGTATTTCCAAGCAAGTGTTTTTTTCAATTAAAATCAATAAATGGAATGCTTTACTTAGTGAAACTATCAGATGGGGGATTGATAGCTTGCATCATATCGGTAGCCCTTTTCCATCCGTTTCCGTGAGTTATTTGAGCCTAAATTGCATTATATGTTACATTATTTACTCACTTTCGTTTGGTTGAGTGTTATGCCATCATGTGCTTTCATTTTAGAACTTGTGTTGTTTATACGCGTCGAGATCATGAACTAAAATTGGGCATAGAAATGATAGAGGCATTAGGATTACACCCCCTTTGACTTAGCCTTTTTCTTTGATCTTATCATTTTTCCTACCCTAAAACATTATCCCTTAGAAAACCCGTTGAGCCTTTTTCCTTCTCGTTTGATTTTCCCACTTTTTGACCCATTTAGCCTTTTGTTTAGCCTTGTTTTTTGTTCTTAAACCCTTGTGTGAAGAATCCGGATTAGTTTAAGGTTTTGTGTATATATTTTGGTTAGTTTCATCAAGTCGTATTTAGTTCCGGAAAAAAAAAGAAATAAAAGAAATAAAGAAAGAAAAAAGAAGTGATTATCCTAGTACTCAATCTCCATTCTAGGAATTCATATGAAATTGCAAAAAAAAAAAAAAAAAAAAATGAAAAAAAAAGAAAAAAAAATAGAAAAAGAAAAGAAAAAAAAAAACAGAGTGTTATTTATCTTATGTAATCGGGTCAAAATTACCCGATTTTAGTTTACTTATGTAAATAGTTTTTTTTTGTGTTAGTTTGTTTATTGACTTTTCCGGATTTCTAAACACTTCGCCACTTTCACATTCCTATTCCATACCCTAAACCCTAGCCTAACATTACAACCCTTAATAAAGTCCTCTTGATTTATGTCCGGTTTTATGTTATTTGGTGGAGATGTGATTTCGATACAAGCTTATGACAATGGGGTGCATGTTTGGCCTTGAGTGATCCACTTAAATCGATGATCTTTTTAATCATCTATCCACATAATTTCACCGAGTTGAGTGATCATTGTGAGGGGTATGATGCATGTTTGATTGAACCTTGATGTGTGTTGAACTAGTAAGAATTTCCATGTTTTTACATAATCGTCATAATTGCTTGTTGGATTGTCAATCTTTTGAAAAGTGTAAATCTTGAGAATTGGTGATGCTTGTGGGCTTGAGTAATTGCATTGGGTTGGGTGAGGCGTTGCGTTTTCGATTGGCTTGTAGAAGTGTTGCATAAGATTTTGCTTGAGGGCAAGCAAAGTTTAAGTGTGGGGATATTTGATGCATAATATCTTGTATATAAATAAATTAAATAAATTTCCTCATTTAATTGCCTTTTAAATTTGAAAATATCAAATTTGGTGCTTAATCGTTTAATATTTGAATTAAATATTTTTGATTGGGGTTTCTATTAATATTTGAGAAATATATCATTTTCACATTAACTTTGGATTTTTAATTGAGTTTATTAGAATGTGATATTTATTGATGGGTTTATTTGTTGAATTTTAGGTAGTCGGTGCGTCCATGGTGATTTTAGAAGAAATCTGAAAAAAACGAGAGCGAAAACGGAGTCCGAATGCAAAAGTTATGGAGAAAAAAGAAAAAAAAAATAATAATAAATAAATAAACTTAACAAGATCTGCACTCAGCAGCCCAGTTCCCTTGTTGATATCCCAGCCCAAGCATCTAGCAGCCCAGAAGCTGAGGCCCAGTCAGAAGCTGAGGCCCAGTCCCAGCGAAAAAGAAACTGAAAAGAATTGCAGGTCAGGGGATTCGAAACCCTGACCTCTGGGTCTCCTGGGCGATGTTTTACCACCAGGGCAGCTGCCCCTTGTGTTTTCATACTGGCTTTACTGTCTTTTAAATTCTTTCTGCCAGGCCCAGTTTCTGGCCCAGCAACCTGTGCGAGACCAGAGTGCATCAGACCTTATTTTTTTCGCTATTTAAGCTTGGAGGCGCCGTTTTTTTCATTGTAACACCCCAAAAACCCTAGAAAATCACCATTAAAGATCTGGAATCATCAAGGAAGCTAGGAGGGTCAAGATTAGAGCTTTTGGATTGAAGATTTGATGATCCACACCTCTTCGGTTTCCATTTTCTTTTTGAGGCTTGTTTCTCCTTCCTTTTCTTTGTAAATCTCAGATTATAAACATGTTAAAGGTTGGATTTTTAGTTGTTTTTATGATGTTTAGTGGCTAGATCTCATATTGTCACTTGGATTTGATGAATTTGAGCATGATTTGACTTTATTGTTTGACTTTTCAATGTGATATGATGAAATAGCCTATTGATTCTGATTTAGACCTCTTGAATGATCATATATGCTTGATTAGCCTCTGTTAGATTCATATGATGTGGGAAATTTGATATAGATTGAAGAACTTCAACTAGTTATTTGATTTCTCATTGTTAAACTTTGACTTTTTTTTGAGTTTTAGCTTAATGCATGATCCGATGACCATCTACATGATTATATGAGTATGATTTGGGGCTGATTTTGTTTATATTTGTGTTTAAATTGAGTTGACCGATTCATTTAGCACATTAGGTGGTTGTTAGGCATTGTTTGACTAGTTAGAACACTTATGACCGTAAGGTTTTGGCTTTTCAATCCGTGTTTAGCATTGCCTAAATTCTTGGGGTTTCAAATCAGAATTAGTCACGTTTAGAACCCGCTTAGAGAGACCTTTCTAGTGTAGTTCCTTTCGTGTGTGTTTGGTTAGCTTTGACCGAAGCGACTAGACAATTAGGCGGTTTCATCTAGTTCACTACTTGGACGTTTATTTGGGATTGCCTTAGTATTTAAGATGTGTCTATAGTCTTATTTACCTTGGTTATCATCATTGGGGGTAGTTATCACATTGATCAGTCAGACTTGAGGTGACATTCAGGCTCAAAGGATTCTCATCCGGGTGGCATTCTTTCTCTTATTGTTATTCCGATTCGTGTGTTGTGTTTGCTTACTTAGTTGTTTATACCAGTTATCTGTTTGTTTTCATCATTGTTTTTAAATCAAAACCTTGTTAGACTAAATATTAGCAAAGTCCTTATATCGAGAGCCTGCTTTACGCGTCCTTGGATTGATACTCGGTACTTATTGATATTATATTGCATACGACGGGTACGCTTGCCCTAGTGTGTGGTTTGGTCACTCAGTATTTACCATTTAAAACTTGACCACATTTTTATATATCCAAATTTACACATCAATCAGTGATCCTCTTTGATTGTGGTCAAAATTCGTCGGTTGCTGGTATCACCGCTGAGATCTTCTCGCTTGTCCCCTCGAAGAACTCGAGATCCAACAATGGCGGATGGTAGCGCTTCTGGTAATCGGCAAACAGTGCGAGAATCATACACCACGATTCTTTTGCAATGCCCAATGTTGAGTCAAACCAACTACACAATTTGGGTAGTCAAACTCAAGATGATCCTCAATGTTCAAGGTCTTTGGGAGACGGTGCAGCCCACTGATGGAGCCGCGGCTGATCCTAAAAAGAACAGTGCCGCTATCGCATATCTATATCAAGCCTTGCCGGAGAATTTGATTTTGCACGTGGCAAATCTAGAATCGGCAAAAGAGATATGGGATGCAATTAAAACTCGGTTTGTTGGGGTCGACAGGGTTAAGAAGGCCAGACTTCAAACTCTCAAAAGTGAATATGCGAGTTTGAAGATGAAGGAGACAGAGATAATTGATGATTTCGCAGGTAGATTGAGTGAAATTGCCTCAAGATTTGCAAGTCTTGGTGAAGTAATTCAAGAAGGGGCCCTTGTTCGAAAACTATTGGAGTCTATTCCCGAAAGGTTTGTCCATATTGTGGCTTCGATTGAACAGTTCATAGATCTCGACACCATGTTGTTTCAAGAGGCTGTTGGGCGGTTAAAGACATTTGAGGAAAGGACCGGAATGAAGCAGAAGGCTTCAACAGCTAAAGATGATCAACTGTTGATGACTTACACAAATTGGCAATCTAAATACAAAGAATCCAAGAATAAAGGAAAGTGGGATAAGGGAAAGGCTCAAAGAAAGTCTGATGAAGGATTCAAGGCACTCAATAAGACAAAAGAAGATGGAAAGCAAGGAAGTAATAAAAAACAATCTTATAAACCCAAGAAAGATAAATCCAAGATTAGGTGCTTCAAGTGTAATGCCCATGGGCATTATGCTAGCGAGTGCTTAAAATTAAAGGCAAAATATCAGGAAGCCAATCTCACTCAGTGTGATGATGAGGAGCCAGCATTACTCATGATTTCAGTGTTACCAGATAAAAAGGATGTGGTGTACTTGAATGAAACAAAAGTAGTTCCTGGAAGATTCACATCGGATTCACAAGAAGAGGAAGTTTGGTACTTAGATAATGGGGCTTCTAATCATATGACTGGTAAGATCCATCATTTCTCTGCACTTGATAAAAAATGTGGGGGGAAATGTTAAGTTTGGGGATGGATCTAGTGTCAAGATAGAAGGTAGAGGTTCTGTTATTCTAGAAGGGAAATCAGGGGAACAAAGGCTACTTACAAATGTGTATTACATACCATATTTGAAAAGTAGTATTATAAGCCTTGGACAAATTACTGAAGGTGGTTGTGAGGTGAAGATGAAAGGAGATAGTTTGTGGTTATATGAGAGGAATGGTTGTCTATTGATCAAGGTAAAAAGAACTGAAAACAGATTGTATAAAGTTAGTCTTAAAACTGGTTCCCCTATATGTTTTTTTTGGGAAGGTGCAGGAAGATACATGGTTGTGGCATGGCAGGTTAGGCCATACAAACTTTAAAACTTTTGAGAATATGGCAAAAAATGAAACTGTTGTAGGATTGCCAAAAATCAAGCACTCTACACAACTGTGTGAAGCTTGCTTGGCAGGAAAACAATCAAGGCAGGCTTTTCCCAAGGAATCAGTCTATAGGGCAAAGCTTCCACTTGAATTGGTATCCATGGATTTATGTGGGCCCATAACCCCAACTACTGATGCTGGAAATAAGTATTTTATGCTGCTGGTTGATGATTGTTCAAGGTTTATGTGGGTATACTTTTTGAGCAGCAAAGATCAGGCATTTGATACATTCAAAAGGTTCAAAAGTGAAGTGGAAGGAAAACTAAATGGCAAGATAAAGGCACTCAGGTCTGACAGAGGAGGGGAGTTTACCTCAAGAGAGTTCAATGATTTTTGTGAAAGTCAAGGTATAAGTAGACTACTCACAGCTCCTTATTCACCTCAACAAAATGGGGTGGTGGAAAGGAGAAACAGGAGCATTATGAATATGACTAGGAGTATTTTGAAGGCCATGGAAGTTCCTGTTTACTTGTGGGCTGAAGGGGTGAGACACTCAGTTTATATTCAAAATAGGTTGCCCACTAAAACTCTAAATGAAGTAACTCCCTATGAAGTTATTAAGAAAAAGAAACCATCAGTTCAACATGTAAAAATATTTGGGTGTGTTGGGCATGTGAAAGCTACCCAACTAGGGCTAAAGAAGCTAGACAGTAGAAGCCATGCCATGGTATACTTGGGGGTGCAAGAGGGCTCCAAGGCCAATAGGATGTTTGATGTTGAAAACAAAAGAGTAGTTGTGAGCAGGGATGTGAAATTTGAAGAGAACAAGAAATGGGCTTGTTTTGATAAAGGAAAAAGGATTGTGACTAGTTGGGTTGAGGTTGAAGCCCAAGATTCTGACAGTGGTGAAGAAAAGGAATGAGAGCCTGAAAATGAAGCCTATGAGTCAGATATGAATGAATCACTGAATGATCACCCTGAAGAAGGACCAAATCAAGATGCTCCTGTAAGGAGGTCAGTTAGAGTTACTAACATTGCTACTAAGTTAAATGATTATGTTCTTGATGACAGGTTGAAACCAAGAAATCATAGGCAGGAAGAAGCTCACATGATAGAACTATTGTTAGCCCAAGAAGAAGAGCCACTCAGGTTCAGTGAGGCTGTGAAGCAAAAGGAGTGGAGGGCTGCAATGCAAGAGGAACTGAATGCAATTGAAAGGAATCATACTTAGACCCTTAGTGATGTCCCTGAAGGGTTTAAACCAATTGGTTTAAAATGGTTGTACAAGATCAAGAAAGATGCAAAGGGTCTATTACCAAATACAAGGCAAGGCTGGTGGTGAAAGGCTATGTTCAACAGTTTGGAATAGACTATGAAGAAGTCTTTGCACCAGTGGCTAGGATAGAAACTATAAGATTAATCTTAGCTTATGCTGCACAACTAAGTTGGAAGGCTTACCATTTGGATGTGAAGGCAACATTTTTAAATGGTGAGCTAAAGGAGAGTGTATATGTTCAGCAGCCAGAAGGTTTTGTAAAGAAGGGGGCAGAAGATAAAGCTTATAAACTCACTAAAGCCTTGTATGGGTTGAAACAGGCCCCTAGGGCATGGAATACTAGGTTGGATGAAGTCCTAAAAGGGTTAGGGTTCAAAAGATGTCATCATGAACAAGCAGTATACACAAGAGTGAAAACTAAATCAAGTTTGATCTTGGGAGTGTATGTGGATGACTTGCTTGTAACAAGTAGTGATAAAGATGAGGTAAACCTGTTCAAGAAACAAATGCAGTCACATTTTGAGATGACTGATTTAAGTGAGCTATGCTACTATCTTAGAATAGAAGTTGCTCAAATAAAGGAAGGAATTTGCTTGAAACAGGCTGCTTATGCTGAGAAACTTGTTAAGCTAGTTGGGTGAGAATCATGCAATGAAACCAAGATTCCAATGGAACCAGGGCTGAGGTTGCAGGATGAAGAGGGAGGTGAGGTTGTGGATGCAACATACTATAGAAGACTGGTAGGATCTTTAAGGTATCTCACTCAAACAAGACCTGATATTTGTTATGTAGTGGGAATTGTGTGTAGGTTTATGCAAACTCCAAGGGAAGCCCATTTGAAGGATGTAAAACACTTGATTAGATATGTGAAAGGAACTCAGCATTATGGTTTATTGTATAAGAAAGGTAATAGAGGAGGACTGGTGGGGTATAGTGATAGTAACCATACTATGAGTAATGAGGATGGGAAGAGTACAGCAGGACATGTATTCTATTTCAATGACTCTATTGTGTCATGGACATCTCAGAAACAAAAATCAGTTGCTCTTTCCAGCTGTGAAGCTGAGTTCATGGCAGCCACTGAGGCTGCTAAACATGCTATATGGATGTCAGGAATATTGCAGGAGTTGACTGGGAAAGAATTTAAAAATATAGTGTTGTATGTGGACAATAAATCTGCAATTTCATTAATGAAAAATCATGTTTTCCATGGGAGGTCAAAGCATATACATTTGAGATTTCATTACATAAGGGAGTGTGTTGAAAAGGATTTAATCAAGGTGGAGTTTGTAGGCAGCAGTCAACAAAAGGCTGATGTAATGACTAAGCCTTTAGCTAGGGTCAGATTTGCAGAAATGAGGTTGCTTTTGGGAGTGACAGATTTTGAAAAATGATATTTTCAGTCTCATTTTCAGTTTTGTGTGTAATGGTAAGTGATGCACATTAGTATGCAAAAATCCATTGGATCACTGGTATGCAATGGTGTGTTGCTTATTATTATCATGAAATGTGAAATGTTGATTTGGAAATGATTTGGAATTAGAGGGGAGAATGTTAGAGATTTAGAAATCAGGTTAATGACCCGTTAACAAAGTCAGGGGGGCAAAGTGGTAATTCCAAATAGTTCAAGGGCCTGATGTGTAACTCGGTTAACAGTTTGTTAATTTTAGTTTAAATAGCTGTTAGAGTTAGGTAATCTCTCTCTCGAATTCATTCTTGTAAGTGTTCTTGGTTAATCAATAAAGAAATCATCTCTAAATTTCCGATTCATTGTTATTTTACAATTTTGGAATTCAATCATCATTGGGTGCCAATTGTGGTGAATATTCACGGGTGGAGAGTGGGGCTGAATCGTTTGCCTATGAAGGATGCCTTGGTGAAACGGGGCATAGAGTCTGGCTCCTTGGAATGCCCGTTGTGTGAGGATTGGCAAGAGTCAGTAGAACACGTTTTTTTTTTTTTTTTTTTTTTGCAACTACAAGGTTGTTGATCAGGTGTGGACAGGTCTGAGTTTATGGTTCAAAATCCCTCCTATTTTCGGCTTTGATTTGAAAGATTATCTTTAGCTTCATAGTCTACTGTCAGGTAAGGAGGAGAAGAGAAAGCAGTCCATACGGCATTGCTTGTCACGATATGATGTATTTGGAGAGCTCGGAATGAACGGGTGTTCATATAAAAGAGGTCTACGGCTGGGATTAATTTTAAGGAGTTCAATGAGTTTGATGTTTTCGAGTTATCAATGGAGCTAGTGATAACAACCTGGTGATGTAAATTGTAATCTGCTTTGTTGTTTGGTTTTTGGTGTGGTGAATAAAATGTTGTCTTTAAAAAAGAAAATTAATAAAAAAAAATTAATAATAGTAAAAATAAAAATATCCGAATCGGTTTTTCGAGTTTTGGACTTTCATCTTTGCCCCCCTTGCTAAAGAAACCGGAAATGTTCAATCTCGAAACTTTCTTTTTTATCTTATCTGAAGACAACCCGCACTTTTTTCAACCAACTTCCACGTGTCCCGATCTAATTGGAAGCCACCTCACCATCCCCATAGGTGCTTCCGCACCGGATCTCGAACTCCATATAAATTCCACGTCACGTCAATCCACCATTAAAGAAACCAACTTTTTTCAGTTTCAGTGGATGCTTTGATCCCCGATAACTCCCA
Organism: Deinandra increscens subsp. villosa; assembly: GCA_039602395.1. Taxonomy (NCBI): domain Eukaryota; kingdom Viridiplantae; phylum Streptophyta; class Magnoliopsida; order Asterales; family Asteraceae; genus Deinandra; species Deinandra increscens. The sequence continues at coordinate 17,874,813 of JBCNJP010000015.1, read as the reverse complement.
CCGATTAAAAACACACACACACACACACACTGTGTGTGTTTTTCAAGCGATCGAGGAAGCATGGGGTCGTGGAACTCAACGGAGATGGAGGTTTTTTCGAGTGTATTCGGATGGATCGCTTTTTGTGCCTGGTCTATCAGCTTCTATCCACAGGTGGTATTGAATTTCAAAAGGAGAAGGTAAGCTAATTGATTAGATCATTTAGGTTTGATTGAAAGTGATTCATGATCTAATAATAACTAGCTACTTTACTCTGTTTTTCTGCAATTTTTGTGTTGGATCTGCAAATTGATTGAAACTGAAACTGAAACTGAAACGTGCAGTGTGGTAGGGTTGAATTTCGATTTTGTGGTGCTGAATTTGACGAAACATTCGTCGTATTTGATATACAATGCTTCTCTGTTCTTTAGCTCCGCTGTTCAGCGTCAATATCGGCAGAAATATGGCTCCGATGAGGTAATCATGTGATCATCTATGACTCCATTTGTTTTCCTGCACTCATTGCTATTATCAATTTCAAAATGAATTCATGCGTGTTCAAAACTTCAAATTAAGTTTCCAGTAACTTCAGTGCTATTATCAATCAGGCAGGATTGTTGAAGGGATCTTTTATGCTATTATAAATCATTTAATCTAAAACCCTAAAATTCTTTGTGCTCTGCATTACTATGATCTTGAAATTTTAAAACTGAAGCAAAAACCCTAGGGGAAAAAATTAGCTGGTAAATATTTTACTGAGTAAATTACAAAGTTCGACCTTTATGTTTAGGGAAATTATGGATCGTGTCCTTTCGCAAACCAAGGTGGCGATTGGTTCACGGAATGTAATGTAATTGGAATTTTAAAGTTTCCCTTTTAAAGTTGTGCTTAAGTTGGGTAAGGAAGGGGGTTGAAATACAATGAATTCCTTTAATCAATGGAATTTAGAAATCCTTCACTTTAACGAAGGAAAGTTACATGACCTCAAATTCCATTGATTAAAGGAATTCATTGTATTCCAAACTCCTTCCTTACCCAACTTAAGCACAACTTTAAAAGGAAAACTTTACAATTTCAATTACATTACATTCCGTGAACCAAACGCCACCTAAATTACACTTGTTACTTTTAACTGAAAGAAGTTAATGTTTTCTTTTAGTTTCTTGTAAAAGACCATTTTACCCTTACATCTTAAAGGACCAAATGTGTACTTTGGCTATTATTTCTAATTTTCTATATTTTATTTACTTTACATTACTTTTTATAAACATAAAGGAAGAAATTTGTAATTTACTCTATTTTATGTATGTTAACTTGTGTATGCAGATGATACCTGTGGCAGCAAATGATGTTGCTTTCTCCATTCACGCAGTTGTGCTGACTGCATTTACCTTGTTCCAGATAGCCATCTATGATGTAAGTATCCACTGATTTTGTTGAATACTTTCATACTAGATAATTACAAATATGATTGATATTAAGTTTGGATGCATACTTGAAGATGCTTCCTTCAACTATTGAGCTATCTTGTATTCAAACAGCTTGGAAGAACCCTTTCTCATTTTTGACCGTTATCATCAATTTTGTAGCGTGGTGGTCAGAAGATCTCCAAGACTAGTATTTCTATACTCTCGGTAGCCTGGTTAACTGTTATCATCTGCGTGTTCGTAGCTATACCTAGCCATTCTTGGCTTTGGATGGTCTCCTGCTTCAGGTCAGATCCATTTTGGATTATTTCCCTCATTTCATTTTAGTTATCATAAATGCATAATTGGATAAAATTTGGTGGTTTCCATCACACTTGTTTCTTCATCTCATGGTAGTCATTACTCATACCCTTTTGAAGACAGTCATGAATCATAACTTATTCAACTTGCCCATTGCAGCACATTACAGGTTGTCATGACAGTAATCAAGTACATACCTCAAGTAAGTAGTGTTTCTCATATGTTAAATCTCTTTATGACTCCGTCGGCCAATGCCATGATTCTTTCCATTTTATGAAAGATGTGAGCTTTATGTTATTAATTTGTATAAATTCGACTGGTTTATAACTTATGGAATCTTAGCATAAAATGGTACCAACTAAGTAAGTTTTGTGTATTCAGGCGGTTATGAACTTTCAAAGGAAGAGCACAATGGGTTTTAGCATTGGCAACATACTGCTTGATCTTGTTGGAGGATTAGCAAATTATGGCCAAATGGCTGTCCAGTCTTTAGATCAAAGTATGTCCTGTTTTTATACAAATTCACATATAAAAGCTGATGGTATGATCTGAGGTTAACATATGCTTCCTTTACTTGTTTCTCAGATTCATGGGTGAACTTCTATGGGAATATAGGCAAGACGTTGCTTTCTTTGGTACGTGACGTTCATCCTAAAAGTAGATCGATTTAGGTTATGTTTTATAACTCCAATCTATTATACACGTAAAGTTTAAAAGCTTAGCTAAGAGTGAAACGGGTCAAATGAATCAAACAAGTCAAACGGGTCAAAATCCGTCCAACGTGTAGTCAAATCAAATGCTTACATCCTCCTAAACCCTGTTATTCATAGAAGTTTTATACCCATAGTTGATATATCTATATATATGGTTTATTCAGGTGTCCATCTTCTTTGACCTCCTATTCATCTTGCAACATTATGTGCTCTACCCTGCTGTAAAGACGGTGAAATCATCAAGTCCAGACATGTCAAGGCAGGAACCACTTGTTACATCTTCTGAAGATCCATGAAACCTTGTGTCATTCATCTGACATTTGTAGCTTCCGCTTAATTTTAATCAAAAAAAACTTCCATGCCGTACGTAATTGTACATATATCCAATCGTTCTTAGTTCTTAATTTCACATGGCTGTAATTTTTTCTTTGTTATGAAATATTTAGGTGGTGATACTGATATGGATGTCTTGTTCCACAAATATATACTAATTCTGTTATATTGTCATTTGTCTGGCAAAATATTGTTTTCGGGTATTGTAAACAGACGACTTCAAGGTGAGTACTCTTTGTCCTTCAAGCATTTTTGTCACCAACTCTTTCTTATTACCATGTAAGTCTCCTACTTATAACCACTTGTGAGTTTTTAACATCCTCGTTTGTGGGACGGCCGAACATTGTCGAAATCTTTTTCTTTTAATTTTTTAAGACTCAAAATCTCTTGTACTTGTAAAAAAAAAAAAATTTCCCAACAAAAAGAGAAACTATTTCTGAATTGGGAATCATGGTGTAACTTCAATGTTACAACTCAACTGGCAAACGAAAATCAACTAAAAATAAGTTATTATTATGACTTTAATAAAAAAAAGGATCCAGAAATAAAGGTGGTGTGTGATCTTGTCCAATACGCAGAGTTTGACCAAAAAATTACCCACCTTGCGTGTCAAGTTAACAAATCGTCTTCAAGAATCTAACCCCTTTCGTCCTCTTAATCCTTTAAGAAACCTATACATACACACACATATATATTCACCATTTCCTTACACAAAACACTTCTAAAAACTCAACACCAAAAGATATGAAACGAGAGGGTCGTCAACATGGTCATGTTGTTAGTTACTATCATACCCCTACATCTTCTTTATCTCGAAAAAGATTTGTAAAGATGGTGGATTCTGCTTCCTCTATGGGCTTGTTCGCCAAGGTGCCCACAAAGCCAACAAACCACTCAAAATTCACCGGGAAGTGTCGAAAGCCGCGGTGCAACGATTGTCATCTGCACCCGGTTTGTAAGTCAAGAGCGAAGGTGAAAGGGGCCATGAAGCTTAGATCGATAGATCCCGAAAACGAGTTGACCAAATATTGTTTTGGCGCTTCGGCTACCGGGGTCTTGGATAATTTGGCAGATGGTGGTGGTGGTGGTGATTATGATAATGATGACTATGATTATGAGGATAGGTTAGAAGAATATTCTAATTACAATTATAATTATGGTTATGATTATGATTATGATTATGAATATGATGATAATAATAGTAGCCTTGACATTGATCATGATGAGGATGATGTTGATGTTGGGAAAACTGATGATGATGATGATGATGAGGTCATGAGCTTTTGTGATGTGGGATTATGTTGGGGAGATGGAGATGATGAGAATGATGATGATGATGATGATGATGGATGGTACTTGGTGGGTGGGAAAATGCTAAATTAAAATTCTTGTGATTAATTAAATTTATTGGATCATATTATTCTTGTTAATGATTCTGGATTTGGTTAAGATTATTGTTAATTGTTAATTATGTATCTTATTGTTATTTGTGTAGTATTTGAATAAAGTTGGCTCAATTCAACTTGTCCATTATTTACCTCCTCAATGTCAATTGGTGTTTTCGAAGTAGAACCAGAGCGTTTAATCGTAGCGATTAGTTGAATCGGAAATTAAAAAAATAACCGATCTGGCTTTTCATCTAAACAAATTAGTTACGGTCAGAGTGACAATCTTATTTTTTTCGAACTATTGTCTTCAAGGGGCATAACTAAGTTGTAAAATGGTGATTCTTTATGTTTTACTGTGGGTTCAAATATTGCAAAGTTAAGATGCGGTGATTTTAATCATTATGAAAATAATAATCTATTTATTAATTAAGACTATATATGTTATTATTTCAAGGTTTATACTTTATTAATATAACAAATTCGGATAAATATAATGTATATTGATGGTATATCTTAAATTCGTTATATATTTATAGATTGATGATTTTTAAATTTCAGTTGCTTTTAAATCGATTCATGAGATGAATCGATAAGACCACCAGCTCAACAAATTATAAAACTGATGCACGTTAATATATATATATTTCGTTCATTTTGTGGCCCTTAATACAAATGGGACCCACCATATAGTCGATTTGTGGGCCATCATTCAATTCTAAAAACTAAAGGACCCGCACCACAAGATTAGATGATAAGTAACATGGAATCTAGTTCAGAAAAAGAATGAAACTTATAACTTACTCAAACTAATGATTAATCTACTTGCACGCTACAATTTCTTCATTTGTGTCATTGCATCGGGGTGGCCTCGGTCGGTCTGCTATTTCTTTTTTAATTGTGTTAATTTTTTTTTTGTTTATAATGAAATTTTTTTATATACAGAGTCTCATCACCGATTTAAATTTATAATACTTTCGGTCTCTATTTAAATGTTCAAGCTCCGCCGTTATTTGTGTGTCAATGTGCGATCAAGTTTTTTAAATGTTTAGTTAAAGTTTTCTGCTTATTTAAAGTTATTCAACTTATTTTAGTTGTTCTGATCTTATATAATTTATTTTATAAGTATTAAAAAAGAAATTCAAGTTAAGTTGTGGAAAAAATACTTATTTAGTGATTTATTTTTTCAAGTTAACTTATTAATTTACTGATTCATTTTTTGCCGTTGGATTTACATTTAACAATTATGAAAATAAGTTATTATTTAGTGAATTGTTTTTTTTTCATGATTACCTCTAAGTTAATTTGAAAAACTAATCACTAAATAGTAACGAAGATTAATATATGTTTCATGTGTCCCAAATAATATATGTATGTGATCCCACTCCGTAAGATTTTTAGAAAGATGAAAAAAATATTATAATGTTTTTTTGGGTTATTTAGCATAGTAAACAACTAAATTGAGCATATAAAATCTATAAAAAAATAATTTATTTTATAAAAAAATAGTTAAAGAATGACCTATAATATAAGTTTATAAAATAAAGATTGGTGAAAAATAAAAAATTAAAAATGTGAAGTTAAGTAAATTAAATAAAATAAAGAAAAAAATTGTGATTTTTTGTCCGAAAGGGGTAAAAATGTTTGTGAAAATGAATAATGTGTTAAAAAATATCAAAATTGATGATTACTTTTGTAACTCTTTTAGACTTTAAGTATTCGAGATTTAAAGGTAGTTCAAAATTAATAATTGTAAAAAATTCCAAAATCTAGTATTCAAGATTTAGGGGTAGTTCAAAATGAATGATTACTTCAAAATGAATGATTACTTTAAAATGAATAATTTGTTAAAAATTTTAGAATCCAGTATGGACGGTTATAATCCCGTCTCAGAAATGTTTACTCGGGTATTGGAGATTTAATGGTAATTCTAAACGCCATTAATTTGAGAAGATAAATGAAATATCTAATTTTTTTTTTTTTGAACGGCAAATTTGGATCACTGACGGGGGCATTACCCCACCCACCCGATCATCTCCAATCCCCATCAGGAGGAAACTCACCATAGATGATCAGGAGGAAACTCACCATAGATGAGAAAAAACCCCTGGCCCAGCCTATAACCCCCATTTATTTATTTTTTTGTTACAAGTGGGACTTGAACCCAAGACCTCCCCATTATAATGTCTTGGGTACCTCCCCTAGCCAATTGGACTAGAGATCATTGGTAAATGAAATCTCTAAATCGTACCAACTTTTTGGTATATTTTGAGACATACTTTAATTCTCCTCCATTATCCAAACTCTTAATCATCTCTAATTTATACCTACTTTTTGGTATATTTTGGGACATACTTTAAATATTTTGGGACATACTTTAAATATCTTTGTCCCTCCTACATTTTAATGTAAATTTTTAGGAATGATATGAATTTAAAAATAAGCATATCTACTATTACGATTTTTTTGGATAATATAATTATTTCGTTTTGAGAGTGGGATAAATGAAATTATTATTAAATTATACCAAGGTATAATCTAAGACTCTCAACACTAACCCAAATTATTCTTATAAATAGCCCTACTCAGCATTTCACATCATGTTTTTATCCATCTTTTACAATCCTTTTCCATAAACAATTTTTAGCTTCCAACGTTGTACTTCCCATAAACACCCTATATTTATATATTTATATTTGTGTTTGTATTTATATGTGTTTGTGAATTGTGAGGAGAAAAGAAAAAGAAAAAAAAAACCATTCGGATTCCATCAAATTGGCGTATGTCCAGAAGGATTTGGGTGAGACGGACGGACGGACGAAGGATCCTTCACACATTCCCACAACGCTGCATGTGGGACAAACACCCCAAATGGGATGCCAGCTTAGACGGACGTGCGCTCCTTCTTCACGTGATGAACGCAGTCTAAGAAATACTTTAAATCTGAACCATTGAAAAGAAAAATGATAGCCTACGATAAAAAGCAAAGTTTTTTGATAGAGACCATTGTTTAAAACCTGAAAAAGTAAACTGTAAAATGGTATAGTTTAAGAGTATCGTGGACGTATGTATTCGTTGCCATTAAAAAAATGAATCCCTGCCCCAACATATTTTGCAATCATACCAAAATGTTTGCCATGGCAAATAGTAACTAAATGAATATAAACTTCTTAACTGGAATTGATGTATCCCTAGAGCCAAGGATCAACAATTTTATGCACAGAAACTGAATATCAACTAGAATTTGAATCACAATAATCCTGTGGCTTCCCTAAGGATCAATTCTGAATATTTGGAGAAACATTCTCATGGTTTATCCTTCTTGCTAAGGTAGCAAGAGGATGATTGTTCGGGTTTTGATCGTTAGTTTTCCAAAGTCTTCTAGAAGATTTCTTGATCGAAGAAGGCTGTGTGATTGTCGTGGAAGGCTTTCGTGCAGGTGTTAGTGACCTTAGATTTGTCTGTGGAGTCTGCAAAAGAAACACGATATGTTATAACTTTTATAATCATATTTGAGACACTAACTCTTCATAAAAGAAATTTGACATACCTTGTTTATTGAGCTTTTTGGTGTTTCTCTTTCGCTATAGAAGCTAGGTAGCGGACGAGCTTTAAAGCAAAAGCTTTGCCGCAGTCTTCTGAATTCGGTCTCTGCTTTCTCCTGTAACATAATTGCATGATTAAGCATGTTATATGATGCTAGCATTCTCCATGTATACATTTGTCACATATTTAGAAGTTAGAAGGTATTATAACCTTCAATGTTGTTTGCATCTGAACTTTCTGTACTTCTTTTTCATTAAATTTCTCTTCAAGCTTCTGAAAATGAACAAATGTATAATACAAATTAAGAAACATGACTTGCGGTTGCATTAAAAGAACCGAATGTAAATTCTTGCCTGTTTTCTTCGTGCAGCCCTTTCTTCTGTTCGCAAGGTGAACGGGGATGATACAGTTGGCGATTGTAACTTGTTTCTATAAGCACTCAGGGACTTTGAACTATTGGCATATAATTGCACAAACAAGCAAAAAAAGAAATAGAATTTAGATATGTTGGTAGCCCATATGAGGCAAGAACTGAAGTATGATTAGTGGAACAACTTACACAGCTGAGAAAAATGGCCATTTTTGGCCAGGTGTTTTGCTTCCAACAGCTGAAGGATGAACAGGTGTTTCCATTCTTCAAGATTTATAAAAGGCAGGAAGGTTAATTCTTATAAAAAAGTATGAATTTGACAATTACCTAATAACTTTCACCAAATAATTTTAATCTTTTACCTTTGTTTTACAGAAGGGGTTGCTAATGGTTGCTTATTCACCCTGTTTGTAACCTGCAACACAAAATGAACATAGATTTTAGTTTGCTTTTTAAGGGCAACTCACACACTCATCTAATCTACGCCTAATTCCACTCCATGATCTATAACGGGCCTCGAACCATCAACAAAGTGGGGCACCATATAACACACCAAGACACCCATTAGGCTAAAGGTCTTTTAGTACATAGATTTTAGTTAAATAAAGGTATCACAATAATCTTAAATAATACCTTAGAAGGCGTTATCTTAGGCGTTGCAGTTGCAGAGCGTTTGGGTGTGGAATGAGCACTGGGAGCAAGTTTTGTACTTTCAATCTTCCGAACCACCGGGGAGTTTGGCTTGCATGGTTCTTTAACTGAACCAGATTTCATTAACGTGTACAAAGATCTTGGGGCTGATCTCTTTGTATCAATAGACTCCATTGTATTTGTGTTATTGGTTCTTGGAGTGACCATGTTTTCTTTCCTGGAATGCATAGAAGGCACATATTTTGCTGGTGAGTATGGGATTCTAGACTGTTTTTTGCCAACTGATGTTGACCTAAAAGAAGGTACAGCTGGTTTCCTCCTCATCTTGGGTTGCAAAACCTCCTGGTCTGTGTTCAATTTTGACTGCAGCAGAATCAAACAGTTTAGTTTACAAATTATTTCAAAAAGAATTAAGTGTGTGTCTGTGTGTGTGTTATGAAAAGGGGTATAACCTTCAACAATGGTCTCTCCATTTGAGATGTTCTACTATCCTCTGAAACCGAAGCAGAAACATTATCCTCAGCATCCTGAATATTATTTAATAATTCTTTGTTCTTTAAATCAGCAGCAACTGCAGTATTCTCAGTTTGGGGTTCAACTAAATTGACAGTTGAACTATGATCAGCAGCATCAATTGCCTTACTTGCATCTTGAGTTATGATCTGCTGTTCATAATTGACAGCCATTTTCAAATTCAACACCACTGGTTGCAGTTTATTTGTTTGTGAATTTGATGTTAGTGTTGCTAAATCATGGGATTTCAACAACACTATTGCTTCTGAATCATGAGCACCATGATTTGTGTCACAAATTATATCCTCAATTTGGGATTTCGCCTTTTCTTGCTCAGCCGCAGCAGCAGCTGCTGCTGCCGCCTTTTGAGCGGCGATTTTCTTGTAATGAGCTTCAAAGAAAGCCTTCTTCTGGGCAACAGACCCAGGTTGGGCATAACTCTTAGCCTCTTCAACGTATCGCTTATTCGAAAAAGACGACCATTTTTCCCAAGCTAATGACTCTGAAGTAAACCTCCCCAGAGATACAGAATCCCCGAGAGAATGCGCATGGTTTCCCTGCAAAACATGATTCAAACACACCAAAACTGCAATCAATTAACCCAGAATCCACCAAATTCTATGCCTTTTTTAAGAGATTTATCATCTCTGATCAAAAGAAACAACCCAACATCACACAAAATCATGTTTCAAACAAATTCAATTCATTTGAGCATTTCATCAAACACCTGGTGCTCAATAATCAAAACACACCAAAACTGCAATCAATTAACCCAGAAACCACCAAATTCTACGAATTTTTAGGAGATTTATCATCTCTGATCAAAAGAAACAACCCCACATCACACAAAATCATGTTTCAAACAAACACAATTCATTGAAGCATTTCATCGAACACCTTGTGCTCAATAATCAAAACCCATAATTTGTGTACACTTACATGATTGCTGGGTTCACTGGGCATGCCAGGGGTAAAAGATAAAGAATGCATGAGACATGTGGATTCTCCCATGCCTATCGAAGACGAAACACAGAAAAAAACAAGCCTAAAAGTAAAAATAAATGAAAGTAAGTAAGTAAGGTTCCTTCCCGTTACAGTTACAGGAACTCAAAATTTGAAATTCAAATGAAAAGGGGTGGGTGTACGTTATTGAAAAAGTCGTCTGCAGTTGCTTCTTTGTGAGGTGGGGTCCTACTTGTTTGAAAATGGGAATGGGAGTTCAAGAATTAATCATCTGAGTAACGTTCATCTGTTTTAAACCATTATTTAACTGAAAAAGACTCATAAAGTCCCAACCCCCTTGAATTTAATAATCCATACTCACATTCCGATATCCTTTTTTAACACAAAAAAAAAGTGTGTATATATATATTTTTTTTAAGTTTATGATTATTTTGAAATTTGTTTTTAAACGGTAACTTTTAATCACTTAAATCGAAGAATTGCGTAATTACCGTTAAAAAACTCATTTTTCTTTTATAATACACCAATTTCTCACTTCTCACTTCACGATCTTTATTCACATCCTTGTTTCTCTCATCTATCAAAATTTTAAAAGAAAAACTATAGTAAATTTTGTATTTCTATTTTTAAGTGGGTAAAAAAGTAGAGCAAATAATAAAAAAGAACACATAAGTTTTATTTAATTGGCAAGTTTCTGCTAGAGCAACTGACATGGGCATGATTGTTAGGGTTTGAGATTTTTGAGGTCTCATGTTTAAAACCTGACTCAACGGGGTGTTTTCAAGTGGTTGGTTTCCTTCTCGATGGTGAGTCTAAACTCAAGTGTCAAATTCAATATGAACGGTTGGATTCCCATTTAGGAAAACTCATTCAGGTATTGTGGATTTGTGATAGTTTCAAACTCCGTTAAAAAATATTATTTAATTGGATATTAATATACATGAGAAGCAGGTTGTGGTTTGTACATTGGACATGTTTTAAAGGTTACAAGTTCGATCCCTGAACCCCAACTAAGTGAATATTACACATCGGTCAACACCGTCACTCGAAGTTGACCGCCCCACCTACCAGTTACCACATGATCCATTATCGGCAAGCGACAATAGACGGTCAGGTCGAGTAGCAACACACGTTTGTTTAGTCCATTTAGTCGGGCGTGCATCTGGTCGTGTCGGGCGGAGACACACGTCAATCGGGTCGGGTGGCAACGTGCATCAACCCAATCCGGGAACTCGAGTTGGGCGGAAGTGTGCGTAACAGATCTCCCGGATTATACAACCATTTTCAGATTAAAACAAACATGAAAGCATGCAGAAGTATTCAGCCAGTTTCATATTGCAGGTCACATGATAAAAGAAAATAAAAAAAAAAGAATCTTGAATGACCCCTTTAGGCTTTACATGTAAACAAATTCATATAAATACAACAGATTTAGAATCTAGTTATACAATATCCACATCTCTTGCTGCTTCTTCTTGCCTTACCCCACGGTTACTCGTTTTGTTTCTAAACGAACTTTGTGAGCTAAATATCCGACCAAAGGTGCTTTTCGATCTTGGGACAGTTTGCGGTCCTCTGTAACTACCCTCTCTCTTTTCAAGTTCTTCAGATATCGCCTTCATAATATTCTCGAATCTTCTTCTGTATGTTGGATACCTTGATATCGACTTTGTGATCCCCTGAAGTCTTCATAACCATCCACCAAGATTTAGTTTTTCATTTTAATAATGCAGTTTTGAAACTATAATTTAAAAAAAAAAAAAAAAAAAAACTGTTGGTGGGGTCAACATGGTCTGTTTTGACCCGACCCAAAAAGTACCTTCGAGCGACTGCTTCAAGTTCAGCCCGTCTAAGCTCAGACTCGGGTGGCGGGCCAATGTTGGTATTTTTCAACTTCTGGGCATTTCCACTTAACAAAACTAACTTGCCCAAATATACTTCTTCAGATTCTGTGAGATTTTGAGCTTTGATTTGGTCTTTAATGACCAAAAGTGGGTTCAAGAACCAATCATAGAACGTATCTTTGGGTCTGTTTGCGCTAGTTATCTCTGTACCATTTTCCGCTGGTGAGAAAAGAAGCAAAAGTATTACCATAAATGAATCATTTTTATTATAAAAGCGAATCAAATTAAGAGAAGTTTTAGGGTACTTACACATTATTATACCGGGACTATTGACTTTTGCTGAGCGTAGAAGTGCTTGGTAGAGACAATAAGCGGGTAGACTAACGGATTTTGGATCTTCAATCTCTTGTACGGTTATTGACCCGTCCAAAACCAAGAATTCACCTTGTCGGCGACATTCTTGGAAAAAGTTATCAAGCAACTACACAAGTGGTATACCAAGTGAATCATTCAATATAAAAAAAAAAAAAAAACCTTTGTGGGTGTTTGGATGTGTGTTTTGAAAATGATACTTGCAAAAACCTAAACAATCAACTATATGAAGTGATCCACACACTATCTCTTGCAGCTCAATTTATTACAGCTCAATTCCATCATATACTCACTTTCAAAATGCAACACAAAATACCATCTGACATTTAACTGAACTGAAGTTATATAGTAGAGCAAACCTCCAAGGGCTTCAATTCAATCATGGGAGCCCGCACTGATCCAGACCGTGAAGGTGCTCTTTTTAAGGAACCCGCCCTCGAGAAAGAACTTGAAGCAGACAATCCTTGGTTACGTCGATATCTAGGCCTGTTAGGATAAAAATATTAGTCAATTTATTTGACCTGTTCATTAAAAAATAAATAAATATAACATATGTGTGTGTTTATGTATTGCAAACATTATTACTTGGGAAAGCAAGATCCTTCATGCAAGTCAAGAACATCGTTGCTATATTCATCAAAAATCGACAATGCAGCTACAATATAGCTAAGCCCCAGATTGAAAGACGACTCCTGTTTCCACAAGTAACCTCAAACTTAGAATTTACCTCAAGTTGTTGATCAATCAAAAGATGTGGCAATTTCGATCCTTTTACTTTCAAACAGGTGTTACGTTTTAGTTCAGATAGGCCACCCCATGGGTAAGATAAAAAGATTAGCTTAAAAGGAAATAGGTCAAATAGTAAAAAGTCATAAAAATTGTGTTTATAATGCATATTTTAATTTTTAATACATATATATTTTTTTTAAATATGGGTTGAACAAAAAGTGTTCTAGTTTAACAAAAAAAGTGTGCCTGACCAAATAAATTACCGGTTTTGACCCAACCTCATCTGACCCACAAATTTTGCCCCCTCTAGAAGAAAGATGAAAAAGATGTTGTTTTGACTTTTGAGGTCAAGACTTGATATGAGGGTTGTAATAGTGAGTTAGTGACCTGATATGAGACCACAGCTGCGTATAAACCGAAGGCAATACCAGAGAGCATTGAGCCTAACACGGCTCCAGCTACAGCCAATGGCCATAGCAAGATGGCTAGACCAGCAAACGGGACACAAATGGTCTCCAAGAATGGGCCTTCTCGACCCACACAATCTTGAAACAAACGGTGCCACCCTTTGAACAACATGTATGGACTTTTCAGCACAGCTATAATCGTGATCACCGGAAAGTCAACAAGGAGTCCTACTAACCCCAAGATAATGGCCCCAGGAAGATAAACCACCCTGGAGAAACAAATTATATTATTAATCAGCAAAGAAACTACTATTTTAAATACACATCCAATCTTGGTTCAAAAAAGCGTGAGGGGCACCAAGGTGTTTAGGTCCCGAAAGCCAAGGAGTGAGCCGAGCCTCACGTCCCTATGATGCATGCCTCAGGCGCGCTTATAAAAACCAAGCATCCAATATGATATATAGGTTTCAAGAATGAAATAGTATCAAACCTAATCTCGATTTTACCCTCTGGCCGGCCTTGTTTGAGGTCATCCATAATCGAGAAGAATGAATATAAGCATACATCTCCCAAGTCCCGGATAAATGTAAAGCTCCATTGGACAGTGTCCCAAGTTCCATCCTTACAAGAACAACCAAACAAAATCTTAATCTAACAACTAAAAGAATAACAGAAACAACATATGTAACTAACGGTAGTCTGCTTACTACAATACAATGAATAAACTGATCGGATTTCCCTTCACCAACGGCTTTAAAAGTTCCAAACATTGGCCCGAGGAAACCATAAGCTAAGCCACCAAGAATGCTACCCACAACAACTGCAATAGGCCAAAAAGCTAAGACTGGTGTAAACAAGATGCACCCAACCAATTTCATCACTGGCCCTAACCGTTTAGCACTGCGAATGAAGGGATAGAAAACAAAACTTTATAAACACAAACAGGTACTTCAATTTTTCAAGAATTACAATGGCTAAAGAATGTTACCTCAATGTGCAGAAGTAAAACCACACGACGTGTGCTGGCCAAAGACCAATTACAATAGCAGAGTTTCCAATTGTCATAATAACACATATAATTGGAGCCAAAATGATTCCTGAAATCAAAGAAACAGTTTTTATAAAACCTCAATTTAGCTTTCAAGATTGTAATTGGGGTTCATTTAGTCATAATAGCACATATAATTGGAGCCAAAATGATTCCTGAAATCAAAGAAACAGTTTTTATAAAATACCCACAATTTAGCTTTCAAGAATTGTAATTGGGGTTCATTTAGTCATAATAACACATACAATTGGAGCCAAAATGATTCCTGAAATCAAAGAAACAGTTTTTATAAAATACCCATAATTTAGCTTTCAAGAATTGTAACTGGAGTTCATTTAGTCATAATAACACATGTAATTGGAGCCAAAATGATTCCTGAAATCAAAGAAACAGTTTTTACAACATACCCACAAAATTTAGCATTCAAGAAATGTAATTAATGTTAATTTAGTCATAATTCAAAATGGGATTTATAAACACCCCCAGATTTTTAACAGCTAACATCAAAGAAGCTAATTACACAAAAAACCCACTAAAATCACCATTCAATACATAAAAAAGATTTAACCTTTAATGAAACCAAGAAGTAGAAGACCAGCAAAGTAAGGCAAGAAAAGGATGAAGTGCACTAAAGATTTCCAAACCCCTCTCGGAGGTTCCATTGAAGTTGCAGGTTTCTGAATCTTCTTCCTCAACCCACTTCAGATCTCAAGAAACCCACATCAGAATCCGGCCCGAATCTTGCAATCTCATACGCAACCTCGAAATTATTTGAAAACCCACTTGGTATGTCGGGATTACACGAAAATCTTCTGGCAAGAACGGAAATGATATTTATAATAATTTAATCATTGAAATTGAAGTTTGGAGTATTCAATAATACACCTTTCATTTGAAGTATTTCATTAATATCTGTCCGGACCAACTAGTGGGTTTTTTTAACATGGTTTTATGGATGTTCCAAAATTTGAACTTTCAAAGACTTTCAAGAATGGTTTGTGGTTAGAAATTAGGGGAGATCGGTTGACAGATGAGATTTGTGATGTAAGAAATAAAAGGGCTCAGATAGATATTTGGGAGAGAGACAGCGGTTTTATTTCGACGGCATTATTTAATTTTTTATTATTTTATTGTTAATTAACAAGCAACGAATAATTCGACAACCAGCCTTATTCTTCCTTGTGACCACCAGCACTACCCTCTTTTCTTCTTTAAAAAAACATATTTAAAGCCATCGGCCAGATTAGTCGTTAATGCACGAAATGTAATTGTCAAAGTTGAATTATTTTATGAAATTATATTGTTTTAAAAGCAACTGACACAGCCATTTATTAATTTAAATGTTTACACCCTAAGGGAAGAAGGGGTGGGGTCGTCCGGGATCTAGTTGCGGGTACTATCACGGCTATCCGGCGGCTACATCACCATCGCCACAAATTCTAGAGTAACTATGTCGCCATCGACTCGGGTAGAGTGTTTGAGTTGCAATGACCGGTTCTAAGCGGGACAAGGTGGTGGGCGGCTACTGCCATGGCTAGCCAACGGCTATCCGGCTACACTGTCACCACCTATGCGGCTACTTCTATCAATTTCTAAAGAAAAGTTTAAGCATGAAAAAGAGCTCTAATGGTAAAATTGATATAGATTGTATGATTATCATTTAACTTGTAATTAATGTGTTATGCGTCCATAGATAATTTTACCATTTTCTAAAGTACATGTGTCACTCACTCACTGCTTACTTCGTACGGAAAAAACCCACTTTTTATAATAATTTCCCCACATATACGTATATATTCAGGGATAGGATTATGCTTAAACACATTTCCTATTGATTAAACGTGAAAATAAATATTAAAACCTCTATAACTTCTTCATACGTTAATATTTTTTTTAAAACAAATTGCACCAAAAATATTAAAATTATGTTATGTTTATTTCTGGAAAAAAGTATTTAACGTTTCGTTTTTTTAGTAGTGCACATGTGTATAATTAAAAAAAACTCATGTGTGTGATATATATTAATATTTTTAAAAAAAAAATGCATCATAAATCTAATAATTGTGCTATCTTTAATTTTAAAAAAAAAAAATTAACGTTTTGTAATTTTTTTTAATTCAATGTTGCAAATGTGCAATACGTTGCATTATCATTTTACCATAAAGGTTTTAGTATTTTTTTAATGTTTTTAATATAACTTATGTTACATAAGGAGTGTTTTTTCGCATGATAATCCCCTTGTACAGTACTAATGATAATGATGCACATGTGCACTATTAAAACAATCACGAAATGTTAATTTTAATTTTTTTTTCTAAAATTAAGGACAATAGAATCCTAAGATTTTTTATATAAATTTTATAAGAAAACATTAACGTAGGAAGAAGTTATAGAGACTTTAATATTTGTTTTCACATTTACGTAATAAAATGTGTTTACGCATGATCCTTACCCTACATATACATACATACATAAATATAAGGTTAGGTTTATTTGAGAACCGATAAATATTGTAAGAACTGTGAGAAATAATATGAGCTACACATCTTACACATTTTTTAAAATGAGTGATATATATTAATTTGAATTATTTAGATTAAATTTAAAATAATAAAAAAAATTACTAAATATTTAGAAAATGACATTTGAGTAATTTTCTAATTTAGTTTGAGATAATATAATCAGGTGACATTATATAAATATCTACTTTTCCCCATCCATTTTAAATTGTTAATTACCTTCTTATACAATATTATTTTTTAAAACAATTACAACATTAAAAAGACGTTTTTATCTTTAATTTAGTTATAATTTCGTTATTTTTTTATACAATATATTTTTTAATGTATGTTGTTACATATGTGTAACGAACAGACACATATGGATAGTGAAAGGTTTAATATATATGTAATATAATAAAAAATAGATATTTAAAGTCCGTGCTACCTCTTAAACTCATATGCGCAATGAATTTTTTTTTGATTTTTTTTTTTTTGTTTTTATGTACATGTTCTTAAAAACGAAGTTATGTTATATATTTGTCGTTCAAAAATTAAAACATGAGGCTAACCAGCGCAGTTGGTTTGCCCTGTTGCACCTTACCCGAGAGACCCATGTTTGATTCCTACAAAGTTATTTTTTTTATTTTCCACTACATTTGCTCTTTATGTAGGATTCGAACGCTATTTTGATCAAATAAACTCTGAATCAAAGGCTCAGACTTCTTTCATACATCATTGCATCCCACGAACCTAACTACCAAGTTTCAATCATATTCTTAGTGTTAGAAATGGTATGTACAGACTCGATAATTAACGTAGGCGACTTAGTCTTGACCTGTAAGAGTTACATCGAGGTCAGTGAGTCATAAAACTGATTATATTAGTTAACCGGTATTATCCGAAACACAATTACTAATTTAGTAAGTATTTGCTGGAATATTTATTTACTACTATACCAGTTTAAAAAGCACAACAAACGTCACCAATCGAAACACAAAAACCCATATACGAACTGAAGTCTTCGAAAGTATGACTCATTAAAACAATAATCAGATTATACAACACTAAAAGATATAGCAGATATGAACGAACGCGAAGACAAAGACAAAGAGGCTAGACCTGATTCCAGTCTTTATCAACATCTTTCTCTTGGCTTTTCTTGAATAGAGAGCCATGTTGTGTAATATTACAAAATAACCTCATTGACACAAATATTACCACTTATATAAATATCAGTTGATGGTAAGTTGATGGTATGTAGATGAATGTGGTTTCAGTATGCATGAAAGATTAAAAAATAACTACAACTTAGACACCGAAATAAAAAAGAAACTATGAAAAGACAGAAGACATTTCACAAATAGTTGGAGTGCACTACAAAAGATATTAATGTAAATGCAATTCACAATGTGAAGATAACTCAAGAATGTTAGACATAATTTATATATATATATCTAAATATATGTATTACGTGTATATATATATATATATAAATCTTATTTATGTCCTTTAATCATTTATCTTAAATAATCAATTACCTATTTAACCCTATCTGGCATTATTTGATGGACGTAATTGCCCTTATTAGATAGACTAGGATTTCCCCTTGGGTGTATATATAGGGCCCTTAGGGAGAGATTAAAGGGTTAATCACCACATAGAAAATCTCGACCTCTCTCTCACTACTACAAAAAAGGGCTTTCTTGACGCTTTTTGCGCGTCAAGAAAGGGCCCAGATGACGCGCAAAAAAGCGTCAAGGAAGGTAGGGTCAAGAATCTTCTTGACGCGCAAAATGCGCGTCATCCCGTTCTTGACGCGCGAACGATGACGCGCAAAAAAGTGTCATAAATTTGTGTCATAAAATAAGCGTCAAGGAAGCCCCCGTCATAAATCTTCTTATGACACGCTTTTTTGCGCGTCATTGTTTTTTAAAAAAAAAATAAAAAAAAATATTTGTTTGTAAAATCACTAATTTCCCCATTAATAACAATTAACCTCATAATACAAAATAAAATACACTTGTAGTAAAATTATACATTTCATATATAGAGCAAACTTTACAAAGTTAACATTAATTTACAATTGGATCCGGTAGGCGAATAACCTATAATAACAAATCTAACACTATCATTTTCCTTAGCATTCTTACAACATATATGTCCCTTCCACAAGCATTCTTAGCATCAGCCCTTCCAACCTTAACTTCTCATACCCAAAATCTGTTAAGCACAATGAAATTTAACAAAAAGCACCAACCTAAATAGTCATTTACCAAATGGACATTCACAAGTGCATGAATTGATTAGCATATTTCTATACAGAGTACACAATTTCGACCTTTTTCAATTTCTGGTTAGAATAATAAGAAATGTGACATAGATTTTAGCATATTGATGCAGATTTAGATGAACCAAACAGAGCAAGATCCTAAATTAATAACTTAAAAAGGCTAAGAGATATAAGTCAGTTAAACAATGAAGATAAAAATATAAGATATCAGCCAACCTTGTTTTAAGAGCAAGCATCCTCATGTGTATCATTTGTGTCATTTTAGTCAACTGATGCTTTGCCTTTTGCACAAGAAACTAAATGCATCATGTCCACCCTAACTGTTTCGTCACTGCAATAGGTAAGATAATGTCTGATGAGATTATATGACCACACGAGAAGAAATGGAGCTGATGAGATAAAGAACTAATCAGACTTTTTATTTTTTTTAACTTGAATATATTTATGGGATGATGTATGTGACTTGAAGCTATTCACATAGGCAGTTTTTTTTTCAAAAACTAAATATTTGAATCAAATTCACTTATCCAAACATTAAAACTAAATATTGTGATCTGTGACTTGAAGCTGTAGTAAGCAGAAAATCAGTTTCGTAACACGCATCCAAATAAACAAAAAACACATAAAATAGAACATGAAAAAAAACCAAGAACATCAATAGAAAGTAGTACCTGATGATGATATTTAATCGCAGAACCTATGGTCACTCACCCACATATAAAGTAAATCACTGAAGCCAATCTATTTAGAAATGGACTTCTCATTTGCTGTACAAGATCTAACCCTGCAAGTTGTTCAATAAAAAAAATATATAAAAACATATATAATAATCTATTCACAGCTATGCCATCAACGTGGGTCAAACTAGATGGTCGGATAGGGTTCTCTTTGTCCCCACAAATGACACGACAATGTTTTTATTCATAAAATATTGCGGGAAATATATATGTCAGAAAGATCATAGGTACATAAAAAACTACCAAATTTTAGTTTCAAATGACCATTTTTCAATCGTTTTATTCTTTTATAAAAAAAACAAACATGTTACATGAAACAAGTCCTAAGAACTACATACCTTGTGTAGATGAGGTAGTAGAGTAAACACACTTCAGTGGGCACCAATAAAACACCTATATAAAGATGAACAAACTAAAGTTCATGTGAGCAATATGAGACGTAAATACGAAAAATTACAGTATAAGAATTCTGTAGGTTATTATATCTAATACATGATATTTTTTTTAAATAGTGGTTTTTATTTTATAATCACCTGTTATATAGAGCTTATGATTAACCTTTTATACGCACTTCATTTTCATTAAATTGCCAGACACTTTGAACTGTCACTAATATCTTTGTCAATAGAAAAAGACTTATCATTAAGGTTCATCGATAATATCTGTGATCATATTTTGTCACATATTTGCGATATATGGTACACACATGAGTTAACAATTAATCTTTAAACTGAAGCTAAAGCTGCTCAAATTGAAGCTAACAACCCCAATCATCAAGGCAGACTATAGGAGCTGTGCAAGAAAAAGGGAGGACCATTATGTTCACTAAAATCGCAGTTTTAAAGTCAATTAACACACAAAAGGGATGACCGAAATCTTCACTATATGAGCTGTGCAAGAAAATGCAGTGGCCAATGCCAATCTTGACATTCAATTCATATCATTTTTAGAAACATTTTTCTTATTGTTTCAATTGAGTTATGATAACATGATATGTTAACAGAATGCAGAAACGTACAGAAACAGGGATGAACATATCTGCAAGAAGCTTCTTATAACGCTCTACTGGATGTTGTGACCTAGCCCGTAATGATGGACAACATACAGGCAGAACCCGTCTCGATATAACCCCCATTTTTCAAGTTTTTTGGAGCTATTCTTCTCTGTAAAATTACAAGTACTCATGATCTCAGCAGCCTAAATTACAACAAAATCATACATATAAATGAACAGACCAACTCCTAGGGTTCTTAATTGAAAACACTATTGAATTAAAGGGGAAGCATTATAAAAAAATATTTGAAATTGAGATTCAGGTCAATTTAGGTATGCATACAAAAAGATTTAGTTTAGGGATGCATACCAATTCAAATTTTTCATAAAAAATCATCCCAATTAATTCTACCCATTGACTGCAAAATCAAACCTAACAGTTGAACAAAAATGATGAAACTATCCATCTCCCAATCAAAGTCCTAGGTAACATTACCTGAATGAGCACATGTGTCCCAAATACTGAAATTAGTCCATCTTCCAACATCGCTCCTTCAACCTTACTAATTATCGCACATTAGCTCCAGATCGACTATAAACACACCTAGAATAGTCGAATTGAAACAAAACTAACATCAAGTACCTGAGAAGCGGAAGTTGCGGAGCCAAAAATGAAATCAGGTGGAAAAATATCTCGATTGTATTCATCAACAACACCATACGCAATGAATCCTGCATCGGGTTATGCTGAACCCGTGGATGGTAGAGTTGAGCAGAGGAAACAAATTAGATGCCACATTGAACACAAATTAGAGGCTGATGTTAAACTATTATTTTACCTTCGAGAAGAAGAAGTTAACGGTATTGAACATTGATGAGTCGATGCTGAACGGCGATGAGTTATGTTGAACGGAGACCGGCAAATTAGGGCAGATAGCTTCAGACGGTGAACGGAAAATTAGGGCGGATAGCTCCTTGAGGAATGACGACCGGGAAATTAGGACAGATAGCTCATCGGATTTATCTCTAATCCAACGTCGCGAAGTTAGTAAATGGGAGATTAGGGCACGGTGTTGAGTCTCTATGACTGCGTCGGCGAGATGGAGGCGGAGGTGAGATAAGCGACGGAGGTGATGGAGATTAGGGCCAGAGAGGTCATCGCGTGAGGAGACTGCTTTTGCTTTGTGAGAATCGAGTGATGGGAGATTGAGATTAGGTCAGAGAGGAAGGAGCTGCGGTCGGCGGTCTGCAACTGGTGAGCGGGAGCGGGAGCCGGGAGGAGTGTTTTTGGGGAAAAACCGAATGAAAAAACCCTAAGTGTGAAAGAGGCGGGCTATAATATCCAAGATTTTTCATTTCGGCGGGAAAATTATAAAACGACGTTTTTATTTTTAGGCTTGACGCTTATGCAGATTCTGTCCTCCGTGTTTTCATATTTTTTTACAAATGACACAATTTTTATGACGCGCAAAAATGCGCGTCATCTAACCAGAGAATTTTGTTAAATTTCAGTAGATACGACAGTTTCTTTTATGACGCTTGTTTTTGCGCGTCATAAAATTCTGAGTGTCATTGTTCGCGCGTCAAGGAAGGGGTTATTTCTAGTAGTGTCTCTTCTCTCTCGGCTCTCTCTCTAGTTCGTGACCCTTCACGAACTCTTTCTCCCATCATTAGCTATACACCCTAAAGCGGCCCAAGGCTACTCACAGGATGGACAACCTAACTACTGCTGATCTCAACTAGATGCTTACAGGTAATCTTTATTATTATTATATGTTTATTATATTAACGATTCAGGATTTGATCAACATGTGGTATCAGAGCTTATGTTGCTCAATGGAATCATGTTTTTCTGAATTCGTTAAGACCCTAAATCGCGAAATCAGAATCGGTTTTCGATTATGTACTAAAATTCGAAAACCCTAATTTATCTAATCATCAAAATCGAGTTCTAAACTAAATCCGAAAATTGTAACGTTTCGAATCTAACTTCGGTTTTGAGAAAATCAACAAACCATGATAAAAACCCTAACCGATTTCGAGGGAATTATTGTCTTTTCGATCAAGATAAAAAATTCTTGATCGAAAAGCCTACTTTTCGACCAGACGACTTACTTTCCGATCGAAAGATGTGGCTTGGTTCCCTGCTTTTCGATCGGACCATATGGCCTTTCTCGATCGGCTTTTCGATCGGGCCATACGGCTTTTCTACCGGCTTTACTACCGGCTTTTCTACCGGCTTTACTACCGGCTTTCCTACCGGCTTTACTACCGGCTTTACTACCGGCTTTCCTACCGGTTTTACTACCGGCTTTACTACTGGCTTTACTACCGGCTTTCCTACCGGCTTTACTACCAGCTTTACTACCGGCTTTACTACCGGCTTTCCTACCGGCCTTTTTATTGGCTTTTCGATCGAATCATGTGGCTTAGAGCCTGCTCTTCGATCGAAAAGCTTACTTTCCGATCGAAATATGTGGCTTGGATCCCTACTTTTCGATCGGATCATGTGGCCCTTTTCGATCGACTTTTCGATCGGGCGATGTGGCTTTTCGACATACTTTTCGATCGGATATATTTTTCCGATCGGACACCCTTTTTCGACCGGGTACCCCTTTTTCGATCGAAAAGCTCACTTTTCGATCAGGGTACACCTTTTCGATCGAAAAATCCCTTTTCCGACCGGATACCCTCAGAAACTTTCTGCTAAATTTGGGGCTTAATGTTAAAACTTTGTTTTGTTTAAAACCTTACAAACTTACGTTCTACAAAACCTAACACCAATTTAAATCAGATAACTAATTAACTTGTGTAATTCATAGTTAATAACAGACATCTAATAAGGTTCCAATTCTGGCCAACGCTGATTTGTTACCTACATAATGTCATTTAACTTCTTCTCACAAGTAAACTTATTATCACTGATTTAAAATTAAGTTAGATTAATTTATTAACTCGTATTAGTTATTGACATGTAGTAATTCTGGCCAACGCTGATTTGCTACCTTAATCAATGTCATTATTATTTCTAATATTAGTTAACTTATTTTAAATTAAACTAATTTATTTGCTTAAATTGATAACATCTTTAAAACCTCGATTCTGGCCAACGCTGATTCGTTGTTTTTGCAATGATTATCAATTGAGAATTAAGCATTCGCCTTTCGTATACGAGTGTTTCTAGTCTGGCCAACGCTGATGAGTTGCACATGTATTCAGCGAAACTAACTTGTACATAAAGCTTATGGTGTATCATTTCTGGCCAACGCTGATGTGATACATCACTTTATGCACATACCCTTATCTAGTTTATAATGCTTAGGTGATAGGCAAGTAACCAACGTGAAAGCTGATTCATTTAAGTAGAACCTAACTAGTCTGTTGTTTTGGTGATATAACAAACTATATCACATCTTCTTTTGTTTTATATTTGCACATTATTATTAATTATAAGAATGCCTTATTATTGCGCCTTAATTTAAATTTGTGCATTCTTTATTATTATGCCTTAGTTAATGATTGTACATCGTCTTCGTATATCATTATGCATTATTATTGTGCCTTAGTTTTAAGTACCCCTTAGACTCACTCTTAGATCTTCTTTTGAACTAATTTAACCTTTAATCTCCATAAAATTATCCACTCTAAATATATAATCACTAAACGTTTCGATAAAGATTTTCCTCTCATCAAAATAATTTGATTATCTCTTAAGACAAAGACTCTTAATTACTCTCTCTCTCATAAGAGGTTTTACAATGAAAACATTAAAAGCGAGTAAAAGTCTATTCGAATTGTCTATCATGATAATCAAAATCCCTTTAAACAGAGGATATCAGGGGAGATGTTTCAGATTTCCTAATCTAAACATCGCGTGAGTAATAGAAATTCAAAAGGACTTCTTAAATGTATGCAAACACTTTACAAAATGTAAATTAGGTTAATGATTTAGTGAACATATCATAATAAATGAAAAACATGACCCTTACAAGGCTTACACATGTTTCGAGTTAAACTTTTCTAGTGCATTTCTCAGTGAATTCTTTCTTAGCACAATTAAATGCTACTTAAAATTAGTCATCATGAAAATGAGTGCTTTATAGCATTGTGCATAAAGGATAAATAATGCCTTAAACTAGAAAAGCTTGTTCACCTCACTATCACTAACCCTTATACAATAAAATAGCTTAAATAAGGAGGATAGTTCTAATTTCTATTATAAGATACAAGAAAGCTTCCAGTTCTAATTCCTTAATGGAACAATTGGTTAAAAAGGATAATCAATAATGATAATTGTGCCCATTAATTTTTAAACTAACACGGTGAACTAAAACTAGTATTATAAAGATCTATTACAATCAATACACTAGAAATAAACCCTAAAACAACTATAATGAGAGTAAGTGACAAAATAAATGTCATAGTTGTATAAACCATGAAAAACTGTCATTGTATTACACTTTATGATACCTTATCATGATCTAACATCACTTGGAACTTAGTATCATTACTAAAGTAAGACATTGACGGTTATAAGTTTTCACATGGCTATGACAATGTCACATTTACTTTGAATTCTCAAAGTGGTTGGTTCTTCTTATCTAGTTGTCCTTACGTGGATTGAAATCTTTATAACTTATAACTAGATAATAAATGTTCAAAATCTTTGTTATCACATAAGTGAGAACTTAACAAAGAAAATACATGTGTTAAGGGAATAAACAAGGTTCCACTAGAGTTCTAACTTACCAAAACTCAAACATATTGGTGAACCTTATCCTAGAATAAAATATCTGGGCATAAAACATTTATCACTCAAATAATTGATTATTTATTCTTGTATCTAATTAAGGAGAAACGTCTTTCTCACCTAAAACTTTGTGAGATTAGATCTAATAGATTAAATACTAAGATTTGGCATACAAATAATGGTAACGCTCTCAATCCATTAGGATTATAATAGTGTGAACCAGTAGCTCATGTATGATACTTCTAAAGATACATAATTAAGTTATGCATCTAAGTATCCTTATGAACATGATAATAAATATGTCATCTAAAGTTATAGATCTACTCCTATATATACCAAGGCTCTTAAAATAACAACTCATATGCTAAACGAGGTTACTTAAATGTCTCTAAAATTCTTTCTAAAATTCGGACATGAAGACAACCAAGTATTAACCATATGATTAGTTATTAGCCGAAATTAAACCTTACAAATCCTCAAACACTAAGCATGTTGCATACCAAGTTCCTAAGGAATTCTAAGATTAGTGGAAGTAGTCCAAGTCCTTATTTATGACTTGTCCCTTAAGGTTAGTGGGAGCAGTGTAAGTCCTTATCCATGACTTGCCTGAAGTACAAAAGGCGGGGGGAGAGATAAAGTTAAATGTAACTCTGAATTTAACTCTAATTACACCTCTTGTACACCACGCTGCGATAACACTGATCCACTTCCACACACTTAGAAAATAATGTTACTCCTAATATACCTGACTTAAATGCTCAAGAGGAAATCTATGAAACTATTAATGTTTTGCTTCAACTCGTTAGATCCAGCTTAGTAGGTCATCAAGGCATGAAGCTTCCTATTAACTTTGATGATTATGAACATACCTTAATAAAGCTTACATGGATATTGGAAAGATTACTAATCATACTCTTATACTAGAGCCATTATTAACAATCGATCATCTGATGGAATAAAGCTATAATGAGCTTAACCTCCTAAATCAGAATAACGTTAGAAGTTTAGTTTTCCATAGCTAAACTGAAATCCGAAAGGAGAAATTAAACGTTATAAATTGTGATTGTTTTCTAAAGGCTATTAACAAGTTAAGAATTCATTTTCTAAATGATTCTTTGAGAGATTATCGTTGTCCTTATTACTCACTCATAATTATGAGTGACATTTAACGGCCTTATAAAATATCTTTCCTTAATACTCACTTAACATGAAGACATGTTCATAAACTAAACTTAAGGTTTCAAGCCTGAAAGTTAAAGAACACTTAGTCTTTAAGATGAGTAAATATAAAGGGTTAATATAAGCAAAACTCATAAGTGAATTTAAATTTTGATGATGTTACAAATGTAATCATTCTTCATCAAGAATAAGTGGATAAATGGACCTACCTTAAGATGAGTGGGAGCAACTAATATAACGCTTGCCCTTATATCCATTATTTTAGGCAAGTAATATATTAGTCTTGTTGCACGAGTCAAAGCGACTCATTCTCGCATAATTTTTTACATTAAAATCTTGAAGATGCTTCTTATGCAATAAGCATCAAAATACATCAAGATTAACCTAACGAGACATTAATTAAGTCTCATTAGATTACAACATGCAACGTCACACTCAATCTGTAACTCTAGGAGACTAATAATAAAGGTTCAAGTAATTAAATCTTATGTTCAAGTCTATACCTGTTTAAGATATTGCCTACATTGCTGAAATACTAGAAATGATTAAAATCATTTCCTAAGTTTAGTAGTTCATTATAAAGCATCTAAAATGGCATTTCAATATCTATAAGAAACGAAAGACTATAATTTGAACTATAGAAGAAGTGAGAAACTTAAAGGAGTTGACTATCTCTAAATTTTGACTTTATTGTATTCAAAAGATATTAAAAGTCAACTCAGGGGTATATCCTTATGTCTGTGGACAGATTTATCTAATAGATCATGGAAGAGTCATAAGAAAATGATAACAACAAGTCATTGTTGCTAAATTTATCATTAGACTCCTCAACTCCAGATGAATGACATATTGAAGACTCATTGTGATAAAAGTCAGCTACCCTAATTTCTTAAAACAGTAACAGTTTTGAGCGGAGCTGCATTAAATTTTCGATACAAGTTTTGTTCATTCAAGAACAAATAGAGGAAACTAAGTTCTTGTATTGAAAACATTCATGATATGCTTAAGGATCCTATAATTTAAGGTCTATCCTCATAAATCTTTCTAAGAGCTCATAATGAAGACGAGGTTTACTAATGACCAAGCATATCACAATATGAATGAGTAATTATAAATTTTCCTCATACGTTTGATTTTGTCTCTAAATATGTTACGCATGCCTAACGGGACATATAGACAGTTTTATTATAAATCAACGGTAAGGGCTTACTTTTGTAATTGATTCTAAATTTATGTTGAATTTTAAATTTGGGGTTGCAGTATGATTAATGGGGGTCTTGAGTTGGATAATCAACTCTATGACTGTATTTTTCTGCTGCAATTCTGGTTTAAGATTGAAATGAGTATTAAATTTTGATCAGACTTATCTAATACCTCATATAAATGATCATTCGGCCAAGTGGGAGAATGTTAGACATAATTTATATATATATATATCTAAATATATGTATTACGTATATATATATATATATATATATATATATATATATATATATATATATATATAAATCTTATTTATGTCCTTTAATCATTTATCTTAAATAATCAATTACCTATTTAACCCTATCTGGCATTATTTGATGGACGTAATTGCCCTTATTAGATAGACTAAGGTTTCCCCTTGGGTGTATATATAGGGCCCTTAGGGAGAGATTAAAGGGTTAATCACCACATAGAAAATCTCGACCTCTCTCTCTTCTCTCTCGGCTCTCTC
Organism: Deinandra increscens subsp. villosa; assembly: GCA_039602395.1. Lineage (NCBI taxonomy): Eukaryota > Viridiplantae > Streptophyta > Magnoliopsida > Asterales > Asteraceae > Deinandra > Deinandra increscens. Next base: position 17,846,069 of record JBCNJP010000015.1, on the reverse strand, counting down.
TCTAGTTCGTGACCCTTCACGAACTCTTTCTCCCATCATTAGTTGTACACCCTAAAGGGGAACCAAGGCTACTCACAGGATGGACAACCTAACTACTGCTGATCTCAACCAGATGCTTACAGGTAATCTTTATTATTATTATCTGTTTATTATATTAACGATTCAGGATTTGATCAACAAAGAAATACAAAACCTTGGCACAAAAGTATAAAGCAAAATCCAAAAGAACACAGTGACAGTGTTGTGAATTCAATAACAAGTCCACTGACTCAAATTTGTCAAAAATCTAAAACATACCAAACACACATAAACTTTGATATAAACACGTCACTAATTGCTAATTAAAGCAGTAAATCTCAACCAAACAGTTGTAATCCATTATATTAATATTCTAAAACTGGAACAGAACACCCAAAGAAATCCAAGATTAACCTAACAATGATAATTAATATAACCTTTTTAAAATAATATGAAAAAGATTATAGGACTACATATAGAGTCTAAAACTTTAAAATCATTTCATTTTTTTTCTTTTAGGCTAATATATTAACATGTTCAAGACAAAAAAATGAGTTGGATAAATAAAGATTAGTTAACTTACAGCTTCATAAGCAGCAACCAGCAACTGCACTTCAGACTTATCACAATTGCATGCATCCACCACCACCACATTTCAACATCAACCAAATAATGTTGTGCAAACATTTCAACATTTCAACTCACAAAATGCAAAACATAAAAAGCTAATGAGGTTACACATGATACCTATGGTGAAGCTTTGCTGCATATAAAAATTCTGAATCCTCAAAATTGCTATAAATTTATTAATAAAGCAACAATCAGAAATAACATTGAAGCAGAAATTGTGACCAAACAGGTTAATGAATAGGGAATCAAAGAATACCTCTGATGCCTTTTATAATCGTTTGCCATAACTAATAATCCCGAACACTGTAACACCTAAAACCCTGCAAAATTGAACATGTTAGATATCTAGAAATGTGTAATCCTAGTGAAAAAGCAAGTGGCACATATTTTGACTCATGATCTCTGTAATTTAATACCCGGTTGAAGAATAATGTGGGTATGTAATAGATGCATGAATTATGACACAATCAGAAAAGTAAAAATCCCTTGGTTGGAAGTGAAAGGCAACATCTAGTAGATCTAGTAGTATTAATGATGTTGAACATAAATGTTCTAAAATGGTAATTGATGTTATATTGCATAAAGCGAAAACTTATACACGATTTCTGGTTACAACTTAACCCAAAAACTTATACACGACTTCTGAACATAAATGTTATATCGTTTGACCAACTTCAACATATAGCCAATATAGTTAACCATTTAAAATTAAAACTTTAAAGTGTAGCTTTTATTTCACACGTTCAAGTGAAAGTAGTTAGCAAATCGTCCGATTGGGCTTTTGCTGCTGACAACATCATCGCGAGGAACCTTCCGATCATAGCCGCATATATTTCAGGCAGTAACTGAGACGGTCGCATCCGCCATGTAGCCATCCTTCATCTTCTTCATAGAAACGTACATTTAGAGAGAGAGAGAGGGGGGGGGGGGAGGAAGGGACAAATATGTCGTCTGATGTGAGAAATTCAAAGAGAGCTGTGTTATACCACCAAACTCATATAAAGAAATCAGTTAAAAGAAGTGCATTGTAACCTTTTAATGTACAACCTCAAGGTGCACAAATACGTTGTGTATTGTTATATAGGATAATATGGCATCTAAAACTTCATGGATTTTTTGTGTTCAAAATATTTATGTCATGTAGTGTTATTTTTAAAGATTTATATATGGATTGTATCGTTTTCATCGTTCATCTCATGTAGTGTATAGGTCTATAACCTAATATATACAATTATTTATACATGTGTGTGTTTTAATTATTAATTTGGTGTTTGAAAAATATATAGTGTTGGAGTGAAAATGACTATTTTTAGAGAATAGATGAAAATATGATATATGACAAGTGACATGACGTCTTGAAATAGAATAACATCCATGGTTAATTGTTAATTTTTAGCACACTTTTACATAGACGGTATCTCGAGAGTGACTTGCAAATTAAAGATAGTGTGAATTTAAGTTTTGTTCTTTTTAAGCTTGGTTTGTTTTAACTCTATGTGTTTATAGTTCGACCTTTAGTGCTAAATAATTTTATGTAACATTACGAGGTTTATAAATATTAAATAGTTCATTTTTTTTTTTATGATTGTAAAGGTATGAGATATTTGCTAATACTAGTATACTACACTACCTTCACATGGATTAACTATACCTTATATTTATCACAAGTGAAGAATACTAGGAGAATATAGGTACATAGAATGTTCTAGTATTGAATGTGATCTCCTCTTTCAACTGCAAAGATGGAGAAGTATTTATAGCTAGTGTTTTTGAGCGTTCTTGAGCTTCAATAATTGAGCTTCAATAATGTTGACATTTGATTGCAGTAACCCTCCTACAGTCCTCATACTTCTAATGCTTGACACCTTGATATCTTGAATGGACATCTTGGTGATTATGATCATATTGTTGGCAGCACTTCCCTAGCTAAGGTCATTACTTCACTAGCTAGGTCACCGTTCTAGATTCTACTTAAATATATATTGGTTGTACTTTACATGTCTCCATCTACATATCTCTGTATCCACATCCACACGTTCTTCTTGTAGAAACACATTGTGTAGATGGGTCCCATGACTCCATGTCCTGGTAAAGCATTTCTTGCTCCACACGTTTGTCAAGATGAGTCCCACCATCGTTATCAATGATTTTGTTCGTCGTTAAAATGGACTATTGTGCTATAAAATTTGAACATAGGGGGTGGAGTCGACATGCTAGCTGGGTTACAAATAATTTATTACGGTTAGTAATAAGTATACCACATATTTTATCTGTATGAAAGGATAGAAATTAATCTAAGAGTTGACTATTTAATTATTTAAGTATCAATCATATAGAATATAGCACGCAAAATTTCTGATGGCGTGTTTCATATCATGAAATTACGTACCTCTTATCTCGGGTCATGTTGTGTCAATGGTTATTTCAATGAGACTCTTACGAAGTGAATAACTCAAAAAGAAAGTGTTGAAAACAAGGGCTGGAAAATATGCATAAAGTCAAACACAACCACACTTACAAGTTACAACAATGCTCGCACCTGACTAGGGGCTGATAACGTAAGTAGGGTTACGGTGTAGAAAGAACACCCCACCCTCCACAACTACCTGGTCTTACTTAAGTTTATCTTGCTTCCAACTCCGACTACAAGGTACCTGGTTTGGCATGACACTATCTGGCATTGCTGCCTAAGCCTTACTATTACTAATCCTTGACTGGTGTTACGTACTTAAGGCCATCTGTAGTGGAGCATGGAAGGGGCGTTGATAGCGGAAGCGGATAAACGACCTTGATCTATTTCAAGAAGAAACCTTAAAAGCCAAAACCGGCTCTAGAAAAACCCTTTGGATAAAACCCTCCAAAGAAAATACTTTATTATCAAAATTTTAACCAACTAACATAAATCTTAAACAAGAGTTTAAATAGGCAAACCCTAGACTTGCAAAACAAGTTAATAGATAAACAAGGAAACTGTTAAATACTAAATAAACTATTTAGAACAAAAGATAGATAAAATCCTCAATGCAATGGGGACGGGTCTCGGACTGGACGGTTGCGGGTCAGGTTCGTCTAGATCCCCATCAGGCGTGAAATGCTTAAAGCACTCTTGAACACTGCCCCCTGGGTGTTTTCGGGCCTCCCTTGTTATTTCAACGTTGTGTAATTTATTTATATATTTTTATTTTCAACTAGTCAATTAATTCCATATTTATTTCTACCAATCAAATAAAACCCTACATTTACACAACCACCATTTCATTATCACCAAGACACCAACCACTATACAACTTTTTCACTTTCACACCACTGCCTACGTGGCATTCTGCATGAGGTGCTTTTGATCTTTGAAGTTTCACACCACTACTAATGGCCTAACATGCATAACTTATTAAGCCCAAACATGTTAAAGATAATAATGGTTCATTTGGTCCAAACTAGCCCACAAAACATAAGCCAATTAGGGTTTGCCCTTCCTTTTGCTTCTATAAATAGGAGATCATCACTTATTTTGAGGATCACATTTTCTCTCAAAGGGAACATACAAATGGTGTTTAATCTATTTCTCTGTCCATAGACAATATCTTTTTTCTCGATTTTCTCATATTTCCTAAGAAAGCAACTCTCACTTATTGAAGGATTTCATCCTTGTTAATGATATTTTTTTCTTATTTATTATTAGTTTGGTCATTCCAACTACTTACTAAGTCTGGTCTTTCCAACACACAGACGTGTATATTAACAACGGCGGAACCACAGGAGGGTCTGGGGGGTCCGTTGACCCTCCAGCCGGCGAAACTCTTCCTGTTATATGTACATCGAATGAGTAAGCTTTCTTGTAGTTTGATGGTTTGACCCTTCAAAATGTATCTTATATAGCAGCTAAAGTGAGAAATAAAATATAAATACCATCTTCGTTAATTTTCCGGTTTATCGACGGGAAATTGGTGTGAACTCTGGAGAAGAAGGGTGGAGTAGTAGAGAAGAAGTGGGTTGTTGTACGGGACTGTGTGTTTACTTTAAAATATATATATATTTTATTTCTTTAATAAATGAATATATATATATATTATTTAAATAGATAATCTGTCGTAAAGTTACTGCAATTTGAATGCTTTTTCATTTGAATGACAACTCAATTGTTTATTGTAAGTTTTTTCTTTATTTTCGTTTGATAAAAAAAGTTTACAGTTTAGGTTTTCGTATTGTTTAACTTTTTTATTATCACTTAAATTTTAGTTAAGATTCTCATTTATCACATTTTATTATATTTTTAATATAACTAGATATAATATCTTCGTAATGAGAGTTAACTGTAAAAAGATAAATTAAAAAGAAAAATAAGTGATTAAAAATTAGTGTGAAATTACAAACCATTTTGTTTTTAAACTGGTTTAGGAATCGACCATATCTCAAGGATCATCAGTAAATGATCAGTAAAAATCACTGGGTTTCAAAATATAGTAACTAAGGTCATTTATTTTGGTTTGATGGTTAGGCCTAAAAATAATTTAATACCGATAAAAGTAATAATAAATGAGAAGATCATTGGGTTGTTTATGTACTAAATAACACAAAAGAAATTTTATTATGAACCAAAGTATCTAGCAAGAATAAATATAGATTTTTTTTTACTACGACCCTCCAGGCAAAGAGTTCTGGTTCCGCCACTGTATATATTAGGCCTGGCAATCTCAGCCCAGACACCTTAATTTGGGTTGTTTTGGGTATTTTCGTTATGTCTTTGGGTCTTTTTGGGTCAAGCATTATTTAGAGAGGGTCTAAATGGGCCAAATGAAAAAGAATAACAAAGAAAAATGGGCTAGAATGGGCAATTAAACAAAAGAGGATGGGTCAGAATGGGCAAAAACAAATTGCCCTACCCAAACCAGTAAACCACGGTCGCTGTCTTCTCTTAGAAAGTTAGAATTCAGAAATCAAAATTGCTGTCTTCGTCCACCTTCTTCCACCGTCCACCACCGTCGACCACCGTCGTCCACCGTCCACCACTGTCGACCATCGTCGACTATTGAAGCGCTACTTGAAGAAATCCCCAAATCTGAACCCTAATCGCCTCCGATTGGAACCTTGTTGATTCTCCGAGACAAATATACGGGTAAATCCATCGTTCACCATCAGACTCTTCACTCTCGTCTCTCGCTAATCCATCGTTAATCTGCTCAAGACAGCTTAACCATCACTGTTGTTTTTTGCTCAGTGCTCACCGGCGCTAATATTTTCCACCGGCGCTGCTCCACGCCTCCACGGCTCCACCCATTTGTTCAAGGTACAAATTCTATTTCCTTGTATTTTTGTTCTGATTTCACTCCTTAATTGTGACTTTTCTGTTTATTGTTGTGTGCACACAACCTGTTCGACTAAATGCCTGTGATAAATCACTCATAAAAAACTCAAATCTTGACTAAGTTCTCTATTGCAAGCTATTGTTAATTTGTTTACAGAAGTGATAAAGTGATAACGTATGATCTTGAAGTTTTTTTAAGCTAAATCTATTCAATTTGTTTTTTTTTCTTTTCTTTTCTGGATTTAAAATGCATTTTCAATTGGTTCACATAGTTTTTTTTTTTTATCTCAACCCATTCTGACCCGTGTCCGGTTTGGCCCGTGCCCGTTTTGGCCCGTGCCCGTTTTGGCCCGTACCCGTTCTGCCCGTGCCCGTATTAACCCAAACTAAATTAGCCCGTTTTGGTCCGAGCCCATTCTGACCCGAACCCCTATTTACCCGCCAGCCTGCCCAGCCCGACCCGCCCATTTTGCCAGGCCTAGTATATATATATATATATTGGATGTTTCTGTAGTCTTTTGTTCTTTTTATTGTTTCATATTTTTTATTATTATATTTGTTTATCCTTCTTATTATCTTTATGAGTTTTTTTTTTTAAATAGATTATCCCTCCACACAAAATATATAGCAAGGGTGTGACATATCTAATTTTATAAATATACAATACAAATTGAAGTTGAATAGGGAAGTTTTTTGTTCTTATAGAGTGACCACACCTTTTGTTTGTCTTTGGCAACTTTAGTCCCTCTCCTATTCTACGTGTCATTTCCTCTTACAACACACGCAAAGTTCTCTTTTGTTGGACCCGAGGCCCACTGGCATCAAACTTTCTATCTCTCCGTCTCCCTTCACAGATCTCTCTCTCTCTATTCCTGCAGCCCTAACTCTCTCTAAAACTGAATCTCTCTCTTCTTTAGATGATTCCGGCTTTGATATACGATCGATGGCGCCGGTTGGTTTCATCGTCGTGGTCTTTCTCTCAATGAGTTTAACTATCTATCAGTCAGTTCCTTCCGAATCAATAGAGTGTCGTTACTAAGGTCGAAGGTCTGTTCGTTTTCTTCTTCTTAATTTTGTTTTGTTAGCTTCGACCGGTGATTTGCGAATAGAGGTCATCTTTTGTTAACATCTGGTTTAGGGCTCTCAAGAACACGTCTAATTGAATTGGATTCAGTTCTTCATCAGATGCCTTCTAATTGAAGCACCGAATTAGTTACATTCTTAAAGCATTGGTGTCCAACTGGATATTTCTCCTTTCATTAGGTACGTTTACCCTTACGATTACATTATGCTTTTAAATCGATTTTGTTTTTCGTGTGAATTATGCTTTCTTTTTTCTCGCAGCCTTCTATTTTTGTGGGTTTTTGTTCATTTGTGTTTCTCTTTGGTCTTGCATGTCTAAATTAGTTGTTGTATTGATTTTCTATGTTCTTATTTCACCGCATTTTCGTTGTTGCAGGTGTCGATTGGTGGGTTTTCACAAAGAGGTATAATTGATCGAAAATCTTTCATGTGTAAGAGACCTCTTACTGTGCTTATTTGCTGTGTTGATTGATTCAGATTTTTTAATGTTTAATGAAATGCTTAAAGTTTATGATTTTTGTGCTTTAGTTATTTGACAAAATTTTTGTATATGCAGGTATCCATTACAATGCCTAATGTTTGAAGGATTTCCAACTAAAGAGGTATAATTGATAAAATTTTCTTGATTCTTATTGCATAAAATCGTTGTCACATGTTTGAATGTGATTATGTTTGAATTAGGCAAACTATTTAATTTTTGTTTGGATTTATGTATTTTTGAATGTGATTATCTTTCTCATTCAAATCAGAAGTCATAACCTAATACCATAACTATTTGTAAGAGTTTCAAAATTGGACAAAGCAACACCAATTTGTGAGTTTTCTTATTGAAATTAGGCTTTAAATTTGAAGTGTATAGTAGATTACTTCAAGAAAAGGAAAAAACAGGCAGGTAGTATGTAATATTTTTCTTACTTTTAATTGACTTTGTACCTTAAAGCTTACTACATTGGTATTCCTTATGTTGTGTTTACTTTGGTTACCAATCTGATTACAATCCAGCTTATGTTGTTGCATTGCAGGTTAAAGACAACCCGTTCTTATTACTGGCTTCCTTTTGTTTTGAAGCTGCGCTCAGGTAAAATGACGATTTTTCTTCGCTTTGTTGTACTTACTTATTTCTTTTATTTGTGCTAAGTGCTAATGTGTGCTCAAGATAAATGTTGTGGCTATGCATCGGTGCTTGGTAGGATTTTATTGATATTAGTTACAAAGCATACACGACCGGTTTTTTTTTTTTTTTCAGCTGCAGCCAGGTAAAACAATAACTTTTGTTTGTAAAATCTTCACGTTTTTTTTTTCATAACATCACTATATATAGAACATGTTGATGTCATTGCTTATATGCAATTCCAATTCGATTTAGTAGCATTTATATTCACTGGACACTTGACATTATTTCATGAAACCTTTAACTTCTATCTTAAAATACAATTTGACTTTTATTAGTGCTTTTTAGAAATAAGTTTCTATTAATCATAGTCTTCATCTTAATACTTTTATATAAGACCGACGTCTCAGTTTGCTTCAATTCTTAAAGAGCTTCCTGTTGGCTTTGATTGTTTGTGTTCAATTTATCGATATCTATAAGTCGTCTATGTTTATACTGCTTTTTTTGCAGGTTCTACCATTTGCTTTGATTGTTGATGGCTAATTTTCTAAATTTTTTGTATCTTAAACTTTATCGGCAATTGAGGCAGTTGGTTTTTTTTTCTTTTTACTTTTTTGTGTCTTATTGTTTTTGTTTTGGAATTTTTAGGTCTTTCTAATTTGTACTCTTGCCCTTATTTCTTTGTCGGTTTGATTATTTATCTTATTTCTTTGTTATATACTTCATTGGATTGATTATTTGTTTCTGATTATCTTGGTTTCTTTTGATTTTTAGATGGCTACCTATGCATACTCTAGGCTAATTAGATATGTTGCTTCTCTTACCTATTTTAAGTTTACAAAAAGGTCTCTTTGGCAAACAGCCCTTTTAGTTGGGATTGTGAGTTGTGTATGTGTTGTCACTGTGAATTTCAACCATGTTATGGATCCCAAATACAATATAGTTACCAAATAGTTGTGATGAAAAAATAGAAGATACCACTGTCATATTTATTTTTTGAGTTATTTCCTTTGGTTTTACTCTTTGAATTTTGTGTGTTACATAGATTTTGGTAGTTTGTATGCTAACGATTTATGATTAAAGTTCTTCGTGATTTACCCACTAGGTGAAGGAGTGAAGTGCAGTAGAAGATGCCAATGTCATTATTGCTTGAGGTTGGTGAGCGTTTTAAACCCAAAAACTACGACATTTCATCTAAATGAAATAGACTTTTACCATATTTTCATCTTGACACTGAAACTATTTTGAATATTTACTTTCTATATGTTCTCATTATCAACATTAATCAATTGGCTGTTAGTTCCTTTTTTAAGATGTTTTAAAATTGTTTTTGGAATTGAAGTTTTTTTTAACTTCACTTTCTTATTGCCGTTTGTAACAAGCCACTGCACAAAGAGAAAGGCTAGCTGATGTGCGAAGATGGTCACCCAGTGTTAGCTCCAAACTACCTGTAAGCAATTACTTACTAAAACACCTCGCTGATATGCGAAGATGGTCAGCCAGTGCTCGCTCTAAACTACATGTAAGCAATTACTTACTAAAATACCAATTCACCACTTTGACCCATTATCTCCTCACATAACTGCTACATGAAAAATTCCTCTTAAAAAGAGAGCCTTAAATTGCCCATCCTATTAGATAGCAGCTTTTGTTATAGGTTAGCATGTTCTTGCCTATGTTTAATGTTCTATGCTTATTATTAGTTTAGTATTATATCTAGATTTTACTTTATGTTCTGTGTGTATATAAATTGATTCATGAACTTACATGTAGACAAGGATTTAGGTGGTAACTCATGTTTTTGTTATCTGTTATTTACTTAAGTACATATCAATCACTGTTTAGTCAAATTGTATTCTTTTTAACTGTCAACAGTATATTGGTTTGCAGAGTTCTGTTCTCCAGGTTTCAATTGCAGGTTTGTGTCATTCATTGTCATTGAATATCTCATGTACACAAAACCTTGGAACAGAGGACTGTTCTGAGCTTAGTTACCTTATTTTAAACTTTTTTCTATTTGGGTTCTGATAAACAACTATTTACATTCTTAAATACTAAGATATCAAAATATCGACCATTTGTTACAATGTGTTCATTTTCATTGTCTTTATGTATTTAGGTGACTATTTGGTTGGTGGAAAGTCTTTTCTGAAATTCAGGTACTTTATTTGTTTCTATTATCACTCTTGATTAACAAATTTATTAGGTCATTTAGAACGATCAGAGAGTTGGTGAATAAAAAGAAAGGAAAATTTGACCATATTTTCGTAGAAACACTTTGACTTTTGTGCGGCCTATGTAACTATGCTTGAATAAAGCTATATGTGGTACGCAAGTTTCAAATGCTAAGTTTTGTGTTCTTCCTAATTAGGTTGCCTGTAAAGAGCAGACCGGGTTTTACGATCTGTGCATTCTACAGTCATCAAGAACATATTTGTTGCAACGATGGAGGTAAAACAATTTGTTATATAGTATGGTTTTATGTTCTAAAAAATCAATTTCATTTGAGGCTTCATTTTATGTTCTTGCCATTAACCATTATAGTCATGGTTTCTTGCATGTGATTGTTTTTTTACTCTTAACACTTGGGCTTGAGGTTTTACCTCTCTACAATTTAAATTTATTTGGCACAAGAGACTTTCCAAGGGTTCTGCGGTGCTGCTAATCTCATGGTTTTCTCTGCAGGCTCGATAGAAGAGCACTGAACCAGGTAAATACAGCTACCTGAGTTACATTTCCAATTGATACAAGATATGTGCAGGTCTAAAAAGGATATTGTTCTGGTGTCTTCTTCATATATTCAGTTGCAGAATGAATTTTTACTATAACTTAGTCTACAATTTCAATCCCGCGGCAACGCGCGGGGGGGTCACCCATCTCGTTAGGTAATCAGGATACAAACAACACGATCAAGATATTGATCGTAAATTCACACGCAAAAGGTGGCTGAGAGAGTTGTAAAAAACATAAAAGTAAGTACAAGATTACACAGGTTATGTTCTTTATAAGCCCCTAAAGTTATTCTCTATTTTTTCAAAGGTCCGAAGTGCAAATGAATCTCATGGCCCATTCTTTTCGTCGGTCTCTATGTTCCTGAAGGGCCGACTTATTCAACCTTCAACAATTTTGAAGCTTGCTATTGTAAGACATTATAACTATACTAGGATAGAACCCGTATGTTATACGGGTTGAATCATTAAAAATATATCTATAATTGTTAATTCATGCATAGTCTCCTTATTACGAGAATAACGTATTACATTACATTAGATAAAAAAACTAAAGTTATAATTCATAATATGATATTGGTGACTTTACTCTCTTTATTTTTAAATAATATAGAGAGTTTAAAAAAATAATCAAACCCTCAATAGCGACTAAATGCAAGATAAACGTGATCATGTTTAAAAAACAATCAAACCCTCAATAGCGACTAACATGAATTATGAATTGACAAACTTGACACCTTAAGTCTGTATAGAATGTTGACGAGTATAAAGTTTTATCAGAATTCTAATGAGCACATTCTAAATGTTAAGTATAAAATCTAAATTATAATCAAAAGATAATATTATCAATAAAAAATGTTATGTTGATATACATTAGAAAACCTACAATTGTATTAGTCGCTATGTCTAAAATTTCTAAATTGGATAAACATGACTCATTTGATATGGTAGAAAAAAACTATTTAATTTTGGATATTATGAACATGATTTTTATCGTTTATGAATTTCTCTATAAATAGTATCACCCACAACGCAACGCTGATTGAATTTGTAAAATAGTATTAGGTATTCTTTAATTAAAATATTAAATTCAGTTATATTTGAAACACACACTAAATAAGTGCTTATTTGTATTTATAAGTTTCTACATATTTTTTAAAATGAAAATAATAATAGTTTAAAAATGATTTTTGGATAAAAATAAGATGTAAATTAATATATGATTATCATAATTCCATAAATATAAATATATAAAAATATATCATGATTATAAAATAGGATATAGTTTCCAATAAAAATAATTAATTAGGGAGTAAATTTGGGAGGGAAAACTTTTATGAGAATGAATTTAGTGTTGACATGTGTCAACAATTGTAATTGTTTATTAGAGTAGGAAGATTTGATAAAGCAGTTTGAACTCTTTTATTTTAAGGCTCAAGTAGATATGTGTTTAAATCGTTAATGGGCCATACAAATAAAATAAATATTAGCTGATGGGTAAGCCAAACATTTAAAAAAAATTAGGTAACTCTTAATTTCAATGTTTTAAAAACCGGTTTTTTAGTTGAACCGGAAAACTTTCCGGGGCCGGTTCGACCGGCCGGTTGAACCGGTTAGAGGATATACATATATATATTTTTATAAAAATATTAATAAATTTGTACCCACAACGAAAATAGTTAAAATAAAATGATAATCCACTAAAAAATAATACCAAATAGGTATTTCATAAGAAAATATAAGTTTTAAACTTTAAAAAATAATAAAAAATAACAATAAATTTAATTTTTTTTTAATGTCAGAAAACCGGTTGAACCGAAAAAAACCGGAAAACCGCCCCGTTCAAAATGGTCCGGTTATGTCCAAAAAACCGGGGATTAAAAAACCGGTATGATGACCGGTTGGCGGTTGAACCGGTTGAACCGGACCGGTTGAACCGGTTTTTAAAACATTGCTTAATTTTGTTCCAATTAGGTCACTTAAACTTTTTTTGTTCCAATCAGGTAACTTAACTTTAAAATATGTTCTAATTCTAGATAAATGACCAGATTAGCAGGTAACCTAATCAATTTTTTTTATATAAAAACTGATATTTTAAAAAAAAACTGAACTTTTTATAAAAAAAATGAATTTTTTAAAATCGAATTTTTAATAAAAACGATTTATTTATAAAAATTCAAAATTTTATAAAAAACTTTTGGGTGTAAAAAATTCGTTTTTTATAAAATTCAAAATTTTATTAAAAAAACGTTTTGGGTGTATAAAATTTTATAAATAAACATTTTTTTTATAAAATTTGAATTTTTTTAAAAAAACGTTTTGGGTGTATAAAATTTGAAATTTTATAAAAAACGTTTTTTTTATAAAATTCCAAATTTCTATACAAAAATTCATTTTTAAAAAATTCGTTTTAAAAAAAAAATTCTTTTTTATTAAAAGTTCAGTTTTTATGAAAAAATTGATTAGGTTACCTGCTAATCAGACCATTTATCTAGGATTAGATTATATTATAAAGTTAAGTTATCTGATTGGAACAAAAAAAAAGTTTAAGTAACCTAATTAGAACAAAATTGAAAGTTGGTTATGTTTTTACAAAGTTACCCCATTATTTTATTACAAAGTTGAATAATTATCTGAACTAGATGTAAGCCCTGTCGTGTGTTGCAATGCTTTCTTATAATATGGGCTTTTTGCAAGTCCACACTTGCTGCATTCTTTGATTATAGAAAAATCTTGGAGAACACTAAAGCCAACAATTTACTCTACCTGAAAAACCAAAACATAAAACATATACTAGTCACAAAAGGTTAACATGCACCGCATATACCTCTATTTTAGTCTCCCGAACCACATCAGGATCAACAAGCATCATAGGTTCCTCGGTTTTAGCTTCCTGAGCCAGATTAGGGTCAACAAGCACAGGTTCCTCTGTTTTAGTCTCTATTGCCTCCTGATCCACATTAGGGTCAACATGCACCACATGTTCCTTGGTTTTAGCCTCCTTAAGAACATTTGAGTCATTATTAGAAACAAGTTCCACATATTCAGTATCTATTGTCTCCTGGGCCGTATCAGGGTCACTGCTAAAACATGCACCATGGGATCCTTGCTTTTGGTCTCTGTTGACTCCTCAACTACATTAACAGAAACATGCAACATGGGTTCCTGGGTTTTAGTCTCTATTGCACTTGTATGAGGTTGATCAGGTGCACCGGGTTGTGATCGTTTTTGTTTCACTGTGTATATTTAATTGTAGCCTCTTTCACCTGATATAATCTTTAATATATACCAAGTTTACATATAAAATTGTTTCAACTTTCAAATTCACATCAAAAGGTTCGCTAATCAGATTTAATTAGATGATGTTAATTTTATGTAGAACATGTTAACACATATTAACAACGTTAATTATGATTTAGTGTTGTGTGATGTTAACACATCTTTATTATTTCTCAGGATGGCACTACTTAATCAAGGTCAGGCATGTCAGCCTAATGCACTTCCAACTTTCACATTCCACGTCACTGTCATATATGGAGGAAACTGGCATGACGTCACCACTACAGACCCAGAATATGATGGTTTAGAGGTGCATATTCGTGGAACACACACCCGCGCGAACAATATGTTCCAAGAAGTAACTGAGATAGTTCGATGAGTAACTAATGTTCCACAAAACATATCAATTTTCATGGGCTATATCATAAGTGCATGAAACCTCGTTGGTTCGTTACTCGTTGAAATAGATCAAAATGGGTATAGAGACTTCCTTCGTCATGCTTGCCTTCAAAAGGGACCCCTGGTACTTGAATTATTTGTTAGATATTATAGAACCTTCACATCAGCATCTTTAAGTCCAATCTTATCTTTAAAAATTATAAAAAAAATAAACTTAAAACTCATTCATTTTCATGTTGCATCAGCTTCATTATCCTAAACCTTATCTCTATATTTAACAAAAGTGTAAAGTCACTCTTTATATTTACCTATCCATCTTCACTCCATATCCACATTTCTCCAACAAACCTCTTTCCCACTCCCTCCAAAACCTTAAGCCTTTTTTTGCATATGGAAGCAACACATCAATATCAGTGATATTAAATTCCAAGAAGATAAGTAGCATACAAGCACAGGAAATCGTCGAGTTGGTCCTGGTTTGGTAGCTTGGAATCTATTTTGGGGTAAACCTTCATTTTAATTTGATTTCTGCCAGTTCCGATGAAACTCCTCCTCCCTATAACAGAGTGCATCTCCCGTTGATGATTTCCGTACCATTCCACAACTACTGGATTGCCAGTTCCGATCAAACTCCTCCTCCCTACGACGGAGTGCATCTCCCGTTGATGATTTCCGTACCATTCCACAACTACTGGATTGAATATCTCCAACTTCGACGTCTCCGCATCTGTATGACATGCTATCTTTCCCGTCGAAAATATCCACGGGAAATACAACCTCACTCCGGCCGGTGAGGGCTCTTGGAACGTTGCTTGGGATGTCCGCCCTGCGCGTGTGCTCCACCGTCCGTACACCGCCCGCGCGACTCCTCTTTGGCATATGCTCTTTCCTGGCGGCGCCGTCCGATGAGGTTAACGATTCCGGTTTCGAACTGCTCATTGTCGATGATAACAAAGTCAATGCCAATTGTATCGCTACAATCTCTGAAAGCTACACAAGCTATAGAATAACAGGTTTGCATTTACTTTCAGTTGGAATTGTTTATTAAATTTATGAAATTTGATCTTAAATTGTGAATCGGTACAACAGAATAATGAATCTGTGTACAGTCTAGTTCAAATTCATCTGCAGATATAGCGAATTTTAAAATCTTATAGAGTTTTGTAAATCTGATTTTGAAAAAAACCCTTGAATCTATGATTCACTGATTCATTTTGCTTGATACAATTGATTGCTCTTGTACAAGACACATAGTAGATTTTTTGAAGATGAAAAACTTTGTAGGGGTTCCAGTAGGGGGCTCCTGGTGAGAATCAACAAAGACAACTTGCTGATGAATTAAGAGCTCAAGTATTTTTTTTTTCTTCTTGTTTAGTTAATTTTCATGAATCTTAACATAAAATTTTCAAAGTATGATACATGTTGGTCACAATTTAATGCAAATTGGGATCTACAGGCTGTCGACGAGCTTCTAAAGAGACGAAAATAGATCGAATGGTGAGTTTCTTACCTTCTTTCCACTTATCAGCTTCTGTAACTATTTCTCCTTGAACACGCGAAACAAAAATCTTATTTTTATCATATTCCTTAAAGTCTATTGAGGAGGACTTTGATGTTTAAGTCAAGAAGATCGAGAAACCTTATGTATGGGGAGGAGAACCCGAGTTATTAATGGCTTCTCGTGTTCTTTTAGCAACATTACACCTCTCCAAAAATGACGTAGGTAATTTATTTTGTGATTTATGTAGGATCTTATCTAGACATTGGATTGTGCAGTTTAATAAATAGTATGAGATTGAAAATATTATGATTTGAATGATTTGCTTTGCATTCCACTATTGTGCAAATATATAAGGGGTACAATTACTAACTTTCCTAATCTATAGGAGATCAAATATTATCTAAAAATTACAAGATTTACAATATCAATTATAATAAATATAATTGATATGTCGATATACACACTAATATACCCCCGCAGTCTTATTAGGAGGCTTCTAGATGTTAAGACTGGATCGGAAATCATCAAATAATACTTGGGGCAACCCCTTTGTAAAAATATCGGCAATTTGATATCGTGATGGAACGTGTAGAACTCGAACTTGCCCCCGTTGCACCTTTTTACGAACAAAATGTATGTCCTTCTCGATATGCTTGGTTCGTTGATGCTGAACCGGGTTGCCCGTGAGGTAGACGATACTGACGTTGTCGCAATAGACAATAGTAGCTTGGGAATGTGGTGGATGTAGCTCAAGTAAAAGGTTTCGTAACTAACATATTTCGGCGACGACGTTGGCGACGCCCCTGTACTCGGCTTCGACACTCGATCAGGATAACGTCGATTGACGTTCTGATGACCATGAGATGCGACTTTCGCCTAGATAGACACAATAGCCGGAGGTGGATCAGCGGGTGTCCGGACACTCACCCCAATCGGCATCGGTGTAGGCTAGCAACTTGTTAACGAGAGACTTGTGTAATGTCAAGCAGAAATCGATGGTCCCTTTTACATAACACAAGATGCGTTTAAGCTCATGTATGTGGGATGAACGAGGAGCATGCATGTGTATGCACACTTATTGAACACTTATTGAACGACGTAGGCGATATCCGGGCGGGTTATAGTGAGATATTGAAGCGCCCCGGCTAATTGCCGGCATTCCGTTCCATCTGCTAGAGGAGTGCCATCGTGTTTGCTGGTTTTGGAGCCAGCATCGACAGGGGTGTTAGCCGGGTTACAGGACGACATACTGGCTCGTTAGAGGAGTTCAGTTGCATATTTTTCCTGCGATAGATGCAACGTGGACTTCGTTCTATTTACCGTGATGCCGAGAAAATAGCTTAGGGGACCCAAATCTTTCATAGCAAACTCCTTGAACAATAGGGCCATTAAATATTTGCGGAGCTTGTCGGACGAGGTGGTGAGTATTATATCTTCCACGTAGAGGAGGAGATATGCGATATCGATCCCATGTCGATAAATAAAAAGCGAGTGATCGCTTTTGCTGCGGTTGAACCCAATCGTAGAAGCATAATCAGCAAACCTTTTGTACCATGCCGAGGTGCCTGCTTCAGCCGATATAATGAACACTTCAATAAGCATACGTGATCTGGAAACCGATGATCACGAAACCCGGGAGGCTGGTGTATATATACTGTTCCTGCGAGAGTCCCGTGTAAGAGCGCATTTTTACATCAAGTTGATGAATCTGCCAGTCTTTAGATAATGCTAATGTAAGATACGTTCGGATTGTTGATGGTTTGACCACCGGGCTAAAGGTGTCGCCACAATCCATGCCAGCCTGTTGAGACCTGCCATCACAAACTTTACGAGCCTTGTAACGCTCGAGTAAACCGTTAGAATTAGTTTTGTGACGAAATATCCACATGCATCTAATAATGCTCATATGTGGTTGACGTGGGACTAACTCCCACGTCCTATTGTTAATAAAACTCATATACTCGTCGGTCATATTCGACTTCCAATCCGGGCTTTGGAGTGCAACGGAGATGTGGCGGGGAATAGGAGACCTGGTAGACGTAGAGGTGTGGAGATTAAATGGGACTTTAGGAACGAATACGCCGTCCATGGCACGAGTGCGCATGGTGCGGGTAACCAGGGGCGGAGGGGAAGGGGGAGTGACAGAAGGTGACGGGTTAAGGGGATTTGGAGAATTAGTTGAAGGAGGGGACATAGGTGGGATCGTGGAATTGGTGGGTGGTATACTAGGTGAATTAGGTGTTTGGGTTGCATCAGAAGGAAGGGTTTCTTGTGTAGGGGTATTTTGGAAAGGGGAGATGGGTGGGGTGAGGTGTACATAGGGAGGGGTGGGGGCGTAGATGTGGAGGGGAGATTGGATGTCCAAAGTGAGGGGTGGGGTTCATTAGTGAAGTGTTGGTATGTAGATGGGTTGGTGTCACACCCCAACCGACGGCGGAATTTACGTCGGGGCATGATGATTGTCCAAATGCTCATGACACTAATTAAAGTTTCAATACTTAATCATTACCAAATTCCAAGTCTTACAATAGATTCAAATACACATAACATAACATACTGATAGAGTTTGATTTATTTAATCTAGGTCCAAAACATCCTAGATGTAGCATCAATCGAGTATGGCTCACACTGCATGTCCTGAAACATGTATAAAAATAGAGAGTGTCAACTAAAAATAGTTGGTGAGTAAACATAAGTTTAGAATATATATAATAGCTTGAAAGCGATTCACATGCCAAATGTAGACCCGTGCATGTATGAATAAACAAATATTGCATAATCAAACCTTGATGACTAGTGTCCGTAACTCGAAAGTTACGCTTAGCTTGAGTTAGGTTTCAATCACCCGAATGCCAAACCGGTCAAATTCAGGTGGGTTGTCAGTCCAATGGATCCATTATTGTTACCATAGGCTTGTTTGTTAATGATCATGCTAGAATATAGACTTCGAATAGTGACAACATAGTTTAACATATAGCATAGAAATCACATATAGACATAGAATGAGATCGCATAGTTTGAAAAGAAAAGAAATGCGTGCTTGAATAATGTATACATGTTCCATCCCAAAACTTGAAAATGAAAGGGGATTATGAGTACTCACTTGAGGTGGTGAGTGGAATATGAAAGTAGTCCAAGTGATAAGAAGACGACTATCTGTGTCCTAGATTATATAAAGACACTTTAAGTCTAGAGACGTGAATCAAATGCCTAAGTCACCCACTTTAGACTAGTCGGGTCTTGTTTAAATGAGTTAACCCGTTGACCATTGGTTATATGTATTGGTTTTTGGTTTAGTGCATCAATTTAGAGATTTTGGACAGCTTAAGAGTTGTGACTTTAAGTGCGTTTTTAAAATAACAAACGTTAACAATGAATTACCAAAATTTACAGATTGTTAGCTTAATGTATTCCAAACATCTTTTGTTTAATAAGATTTTTAAGAAAACGTTAGGAGATAGTTCGAAACAGCCTCGCAAAACAAAAGGTACAGAAACGCGCACTTTTCTTGTAGGGACTGTTGTGAGCTGCTCGGTTTGAATTAAAAGACAAACTATATATTGTTGGAAAGCTAACTCAACGAACTTAATCGTGGAGTCTGAGTTTGTCAAATTTGAGTTTGAAATGACCAAGATATGGCCGGATAAAAGTCCTACAACGAATCTGTGTTTTTGACAGAATTTAAAGTTGAGTTGTTCTCCTTTAAGGTGATTAACCCCCAAGCCTTTTTAATGGGTGTTCTTAGGTATACACAAATACGAAAATTAAAGGAACATGAATTAAAGGTTTTCTCACAGTAAGCAAACAAGGAGAGGGTAGTGAAGATGACGGTTGAGCTTGGATCAATACTTGAAGCCTCGATGAGTTCTTGAATTTTTCTGACAGAAAACTGGATCGACTTTGGGAGAAGTTTCTGAGCGATTTAGGAAACCAAATGATACAGAATTTAAGCCTAAAATGAAGTAATTTGAAAGAGGAAGAGATAGGAAAAAGAATCAAGTCAAACGGATGTCGTTTGGTACCTCAAATGTGTTACAGAAAGTAAGGTCGCACAGTAGCGAGATTCTGGAGTAGTCTTCGTTGAAAGCTGTCTACGGGGCTGAATTCTTATCGGATTTGAGTGAGGTCAGTTGGCATTTTTAGAGGACTCATAGGGGAAAATTTCTGTACAAGAATGGATGGTTTTCGTGGAAGTATGAGGGAGATATGGGTCATAGAAGTTGCTGTAACGAATCTGGTAGAATGGAGGTGAAGGTGTGAGAAAACTAGAGTTTGGCTTGGGTATTTATAGTCATCTTGAGGACTAATTTTAGACCTTGAGGACTAACTTTAGACCTTGAGGACTAACTTTAGACCTTGAGGACTAACTTTAGACCTTGAGGACTAACTTTAGTCTTTGAGGACTAACTTTAGTCTTTGAGGGCAAATTTTTGTAGTGGTCTTTTTGCTACCGAACATACGAGAGGTAGAGAAATAAAATGAGGAGTTTCTATTTCAACCGGAACAAAGTCCGCCTGAACCATTCCACTGGACTTTAGCCGGAACGACATCCGGCTGACCTTGGTTTCCTTCGGACCACGCATGTCCGCTTCAACTTTGGCCGGATTAATGTTCCGAGAGAATAATATTGATATGAGTCATAAATTTATAAAAAAAAGTATAATTCTATAAAACTTAATTTTTATAAACTTTACAATTGTTCCACCATTAATGTATAGTTTTAGAGTTATCCAATCATATCACCGTTGGTCTCGGGTTGGGTTGACTCAGGTATGACTTAGCATGAATAATAGTATATGTATGTATTATATATAAAATGAAACAAGGATACTCAGAATTTCTTATTGATTTTGCTTGAATAAAGATTGAAACTACATGGATACAATAAACGGGTCGGGTTACAATTATGGAAAATAGACGGATGTCACAGTTGGGTGGTTGAGAGTTTTTGTAGGGAAATTTAGATTCATCGAAGCGAACGTGACAGGAAAGAAAGATGCGTTTGGTGTTGAGGTCCAAACATTTTTAGCCCCGATAAGGAGACACATGGTGTGGAGTGGTTTTGTAATTTATGGATTGAGGTGGTGGGTAAAAGAGGATAACATAAACATCCAAAAATTCGTAAGTGAGAATAATCGGGTTGCTTATGATAGAGATAGTGGGGTGGGGGTGTCGTTGTTTAGGAGTTTGGTCGGGAGGATTTTAGTGAGGTAGGTGGCGGTTTGTAGTGCATTTGGCCACAACATTGGGGGGGGGGGGAGGAGTGAGCGAGAAGTGTTCGTATTATGTTGTTGATAGAGTGAATTTTGCGTTCTGCTTTACCATTTTAGGAAGAAGTATATGGGCACGAGAAACGAAGTAACATTCCATTGGTTTGACAAAAATTATGGAAGGAGTGGTTTTCGTACTCCCTTCCATTATCACATTGAAGGCTTTTTATTTTAGTGTTGAATTGTGTAAGAATTAGATTGTAAAATATAAGAAACATTTTGAACACTTATGATTTATGCGGTAGGGGATATGTCCAAAGAAAATTGGTTTTGTCGTCAAGAAATAGAACATAATATTTATGACCACCGGTACTTGTGAGCGGTGATGTCCAGATGTCACTGTGTATTATATCAAAAGGAGATGAGGTAGTAGTAGTAGTAGAATCTAGAAAAGGTAGTTTTATTTGCTTGTCAAAAATGCAAGATTCACACGACGACAAATGTTTATTTTAAAATGAAATACAAGACGAATAAGAATTTAAGATAGTAGGGTTCGGGTGACCGAGCCTATCATGACAAATGTCTTGGCTAAGAGCAGCAAAGGTAGACGGAGAGGCGGAAGAATGAAGCTTGAGCGGGTAGAGATCCCCCGTGCTATCACATCGGAGGAAGGGCTTCCTGGTCTTGAAGTCCTTCACAAGAAGCCGAATCTGTCAAACTCAATGGAAATGTTGTTATGGGTGGTTAGTTTTCGAACGGTAACAAGATTTTTAATTAAATTCGGAGCAAAGAGAACATTTTTAAGAAAAAAAGGTTGAAAAGGTTGAGAAAGAGTGATGTTACCATAGCCACGGATCGGAATGGTCGAGCCATTTCCAACTGTAGTATTAGTATATGGACTCATATTTAAATAGGACGTGAGGTTACCTTGGAAGTTCGTCATATGAGAGGTTGCACCGCTGTCCAAATACCATTGTGGATCATTTGGATTGCTCCCGAAAGCATGCATCGCTTGTTCAGTGTCAGTAGGGACATGCCCAGAGCCGTAATATGCATACTTAGCATAGGATGGTGCTGGAACACGACCCAAAATACCCGGACCAGGTGTCGGGGAAGGTGGTGGTGGTCGATATGTCGGCTGTGTCGGGTATGGGCATGGGGTCGTCCATGGGGAGTATGAGGCGTTCCATGGTGGCTCAGCGTAAGGAGGGAGCCAAGCGGACTGCGTGTGGCGGTAAGAAGTCTGCCATGGTGTTTGATGGTTGCCCCTGCGTCTTTATCCACGACGATCTCTCCCAGAATTGCAAGATCGGTTTTCACGGGTGTTGGGTCTGACGCCATTGGGAGGTTTTCGAGAGAGATTTCGGTGTTAGGGCTGAGTGACATGAGTGTTAGAGGGACCGTCGGGAGGCTAGGCAGTCACGTGAAGAGCAACGTCGGTGGGTGGCGCTTGGTTATGTTGATTGGCCTTCCTTGTTTCCTCGAGAATTAGTTTGGAACGCACCTCATAAAAGTCGGGTAAAGGGGACGACTGTTGGATCAACATAGCAATCCCATCATAGTGGTCGTTGAGGCCACTGATTAGTTGGAGTACAAGTTGTTGATTCGTGACCGGCGAATCAACGTTCGCTAGTTGATCGGATAGGAGTTAGGGGGCTTGGCAATAAGCGGACATGTCGGCATAGTCTTCCAACTTGGAAAGAGCAAACTTTCTTTGTAGATCCAATATATGCCCGGATATTTTTATTGTCATGAAAGACACTGGCGAGAATCTTCCAGGCAGAGTGAGCGGTGGTGTCCTTGGTGATGACTGTGTCGAGGAGTTCCGGCGAGATGGTTGCATAGAGCCATTGTAAAACAACAGCATCGAGGCGGTTCCATAACTCTGGGGTCATAGTGGAGTCTTGGGCGGTGGCGGTTTTATCAGAGGTGGTGGCGGGGGAAGGTGGTGGGGCTGGAAGAAAGGAGGCGATCGTAGACGTCGTATGCCTTGCAGTGGATGCGAAACATCTCCGAATAGGTGTTGTATTTGGCGTTTTTCAAATCCAGGATGACATGGACGAATTTGCGGACATTAGTGACGGTGAGGGCGTGGTGTAATATTCCGTCCATGGAGAGGAAGAAAGGATAGCCGGAAAAGTGCGGGGTTGTTGGAATTGGAGAGGGAGGATCGGACTTTAGCGTGATACCAT
Source organism: Deinandra increscens subsp. villosa (assembly GCA_039602395.1). Lineage (NCBI taxonomy): Eukaryota > Viridiplantae > Streptophyta > Magnoliopsida > Asterales > Asteraceae > Deinandra > Deinandra increscens. The sequence goes on along the minus strand of JBCNJP010000015.1, from coordinate 17,822,615 downwards.
ATGAGATTCAGAATATTATGGTTTGAATGATTTGCTTTGCATTCCATTATTGTGCCAATATATAAGGGGTACAATTACTAACTTTCCTAATCTATAGGAGATCAAATATTATTATATAATACAATGAAATTTGGGAGATGAATAGGAGATTTTTCATTTTTTATAGTTTGGCCACAAAACTTTAGGGTTTTGACAGTTTCTCCCCTTAAACCTTTGAACATTTTTTTAACGAAATAATAAACTTTAAGTTTTCATGGTTTAGTCACATATGTTTCATATTCTTACGTTTTGTACTCTTTAACTTTTAAAGTTTTTTTTTGTTTTAAGTTTTGTTGTCTTCTACTTTGTCCACGAAACTTTTAACTTTTTTACTTTCGTTTTTAGTATATTTTTATAGTTTTATACTTTCATTACAAGACTTTTAGACGTTTATGTTATATACCCCTTAACTTTTTAACCCTCTAACTTTTAAAGTTTTTTTTTTGTTTTAAGTTTTGTTGTCTTCTACTTTTGTCACGAAACTTTTAACTTTTATACTTTCGTTTTTAGTATATTTTTATAATTTTATACTTTCACCACGAGACTATTAGACTTTTACGTGTTATACCCTTAACTTAGTATATTTTTATAGTTTTATACTTTCACCACGAGACTTTTAGACTTTTACGTTTTATACTCCTTAACCCTCTAACTTTTTGAGTTTTTTCTTTTTGTTTTAAGTTTTGTTGTCTTCTACTTTGGCCACGAAACTTTTAACTTTTCTACTTTCGTTTTTAGTATACTTCTATAGTTTTTATACATTCATCACGAGACTTTTAGAGTTTTACGTTTTATACACCTTAACTTAGTATATTTTTATAGTTTTATACGTTCACCACGAGACTTTTAGACTTTTACGTTTTATACTCCTTAACTTTCTAACCCTCTAACTTTTTAAGTTTTTTATTTTTATTTTAAGTTTTTCTGTCTTCTATTTTTGCCACGAAACTTTTAACTTTTCTACTTTCGTTTACAGTATACTTCTATAGTTTTATACTTTCACCACGAGACTTTTAAACTTTTACGTTTTATACCTTTTAACTTTTTAATTTTCGTTCAGTATACAAATTCAACCCCGCAGCAACGCGCGGGATGGTAAACTTCTCGTTATCTACAAATTACAAGATTTACAATATCAATTATAATAAATATAATTGATATGTCGATATACACACTAATAAATATCAATCTACTAATTGTCTTACTCTTTCAACAAAGTCTATTAATGGAAGTCCTATTTATTTATTTATTTTGTGATTTATGAATCCTATTAACAAAGTCTATTACTTACTCTTTCAACAAAGCTTAGTAGTAAAAGTATATTAATGGAAGTCCTATTTATTTATTTTTTAATTTATGCAAAATCCTATCAACAAAGCCTATTAATGGAAGTTTTATCATTTCTAGTGTCTTACACTACTCAGTGTTTAATAAATAGCAACTCATATTAAACAATGAATATGAAAGAATGCATTGCATTAGTTAAATATAAAACACAGTTACTTTTTTTTTGAACGGCCAACAAATGCCCCGAAAAACCCGGGGACTATTTACACCAGTTGAGCTCATTCCAGGGAAAATCTACCTCCGCGAGCGGCCGGGTGGTAAAACCTGGGAGCTCAAATTGAACCTATATCATGACCCTTTTAACCAATCAATGATTGTGAGATCTCTTTCTATCGGTAGAAAAGTTCAATACTGTATATTAACTACACAAATAACTGTTTATTTATAGAAAAGTTCAATACTGTATATTAACTATACAAATAACTGAAAGATGTTAGGCCTGAAATCTACATAATGACCCAGTTCCTATGAGGGGAAGACGTCAATATCCGAAGAAAGAGAATTAAATTGCAAAGAGTAAGCACAATGGAGAAATTGATTCAAAATAATCTCAAATACTTGCATACGCAAATCAAGTTGTTGTCAATTTCAGTTCAGCAAACGATTTTGTATGCGAGGCAGAGGTCAGCAAAGGAACGAAAGTTGGGGGAAGAGAATTGATGTAATTAGCCTTGAACAAAACCCTTGCGGGTCTTTTGCGGTCTCACTTTTTCCAATTCTATATATAAAGAAAATATAAAAGAAAACGTGTATCGAACTTGCGCCTTACAAAAGAAGTGGTTTCTTAAGGAACGGTTTTTGCCACTCGGCGAATTTGACAACTGATAACTGAAGCTGAAAACTTCTTAATATATTTGCCTATTGTATATATACAAGCTTTTCAATTGGCGCGTTGCTGCCAACGGTACGATTTCGAAGAGTTCAGAAAGACATTCAATAACAGCAGGCCCAACAAATGGCCGCATGCAAATGCTTAATGTCTCAAACATGGAAATAGCATACCAAGCGAAAATGTAATTCATCTAAACAAAGATAGAAACGCCACACGACGACAAAATACAGTTGTAGTTCACTAAGCATTTCGTATTATCTAACCTATTGGGATTACCATTTTCTAGCAAATGGTTGTTAATATAAGCCTACACTACCTTCTTCAAAAAGGGCTTCCCAATAAGCCAAAAGTAGTTGTGTTAATTGTGTAATCAAGGTTCTTTATTTAAGTTTGTCATAAGGTTTGGTTTTTCCCCTCCTTTCCCATCGCTAAGGCTGCTGCCTGCTCCTGTTTTACAAAGAACACAAAAAAAATCACTTATTTTTTCAGACCCAAGGCGATTTTAATCTTTGAGGAGCAGCTTTGGTTTTGTTTGTTAATGCAAACAAAAGAAATGCTAGAACACAATCAGCTACCTTGGTCAGGGCCTGCTTTTCTTTTTGGGGTGGTGCGTTCCGCTTTAGGAAGTAACAATGCCTCCTTATCTTTAGTAGTTGTGCCTGTGAAGAAGCAGGTCTAGTAATCAGCTTTTTGAAGGTCAGCATAAATCATCATAGTCAAACCTAGTCTATCCCAGTAAAAAACCTTGTGCATCGCCCATTTAAATAGCTATACTGAGACAAAAAGCTGAATATAAAGCCAAGCATGTTTTTTTTTCTCTTGAGCATCCTTAACATATTATGCACATAATAATAATAAAGGGTTGAAATTAAAGAAAAATTAAAAAATAAAAACTGTAAATATTACCTAAGGAACATGTATGCTCCAAAGAAAACAGATAAGCCAAAAAGTTGTTACCTACAACAGAAAACATAAATAAATCACATATAAATCAACATTCTAGAATAATCATACTAACACAAAAACAATCTATCAAAGACATCAACATAAGCAAAAAGATGGCTTATGCAATAATAATATAACACTTCATATCCACATGCACTTCTGATATATAAACTTTTATATTCCTATTTTGTTTTCTAAACAAAACCGCAAACACTATTCATGCCCACTTTCTTGAATCGAATTACAGTCAAAATTAGTATTTTGATCAACTTCTTTTTCAGCTGTTGTTAAGTCTATCTGTATGATTTTAATAAGTCAATATGTTTCTATCTACAATAAAGCTAGTAGGTGGAGCACCATGAAGGTCTTTGATTAATGATGCAATTGTTGTATTTATCTATAATTTATGGTTAGCTTTCCTTCTAGAGAGATGGCCTTCTGCAGGGGCGGACCTACCCTATGGGTAGGGGTAGCCCCCGCGACCCCTGAACCGTTAACACGAAGAAGGAAATTTTTTTGGGGTTTTACGTTTTTGGTATTTTGCGACCCCTGAAACGAATTTTTCGCGACCCCTGGAAGAAATTTTATGGTTTTTACCTAAAAATATGATCAAAAGCCCCTTGAAAATATGATCAAAAGTCCGTTAATTACCTAAAAAAAATTCGGGGGCGCTGCCCCCGAACCCCCATTAGTCCCCGCTACCCCTGATTTTCTTTCTTAGATCTGCCACTGGCCTTCTGCAAACATCTTGCAAGATTTTGAGAAAAAAAATAAAAAAATGCAAGAAAATATGACAAATATATTTCTTTCACAATTACAAATGAAAATCAGGTAAAAAGTTTAGCAAAAATAGATAAATGATAAACTTACTCAACACCAATAGCCAATTGCCTAAGCACAGAGCCACAAATGCCGATTTTGAATCATCTAAACCTAACCTATACGATACGAATATCATTTTCAGTTAAGGTTATAACACACACAATCACAAAATCATCAA
>JBCNJP010000015.1:17799060-17817952 GCA_039602395.1 Deinandra increscens subsp. villosa | reverse complement strand
TGCCCAATGATACATATTAATAGAATTATATTATTTCTAGCAATCATTTTAGTGTGATACTAGTTTATTGTAACTACTGGGTCGGACTTGACTGGACTAAAACCCGAAACAATAAAGTTGGTTATGATCCGACCCGGTACAGTGATCAACTTTTCAATGACCAGTGACCACCACCCGGAGCAAAAACAGTCATACAAAATTAACATTAAAGATGTTGAAAATCCCCCCAAAATTAGGGGAAATAGAAAAGGGTAAAGATCATATAGGAAGAAAGAAGCAGAGCAGAATACCTTGAGAAGCTGGCGCATTTTAGCCATGACCACCTCTTGGGTGAAGCCATATGGCTTCATTGCATCAAAGGCGGCGTCCATTCGAGAAGTACGAGGCTGGAAGATGATTTCAAGAAAGCAAATGGGTAGTCATCAATCAATCAATCGATGAATGTAGAAACTCATAAAAAAAAAAAACCCTAGCTAGAAGAAACAGGAAAAATGATACCTTTGGAGGTCTTCCTCTCGGTGCCATTCTCAAGAAACTCTGTGTTTGGGGGTTCAATCAGACGCATAGAGAAATAAAATTAGCAGCAACTCGGAGAGACGGAGGAGACAGAGTGGTGTGCTAACACACACACACACAAACACACAGTGGGGTTGGAAATGTAAATCATGCGCAATATGAGGGGTTGTTTTGTTTTGGCCGATGAACGTACGGAACAAGAATCAGACCGTTTTTATTCGGGTTAGACCATTTACCCGAAATGGATATTTCTTTTGAAAAAGTGAACTCTCTTTTCGAGTTACATGTCATCTTTCTACTAAACAATAACAATATCATTTTAATTTTGTCACTATTTCTCAATAACCATCAAGTCAATGACGAAGCTTGAAAAAAATAATTCGGGGGACGATAAGTCACCGGGCTAATTTTTGTCCTATCGCTATGTATATCCTATATGTTCAGGTCGGCGATCGGATTCGGATCTAGTGATTAACCAATGAACTTATGAAAGTCATCATTCACCAAGAGACGGGAAAAAAATGGACAATGTCCTTAGTGTTATTAGCATAACACTCTAACCAACTGATATAATGAGTCATTTGATTATAGGAACGAATGAGTGATAAAGTAATGAACGTGAGAAAGTCACATTCACCGAAGGACAAAAAGAAGAAAAAATATGACAAATGTGGGTCTCGAACCTAGGAAGTAGGACCTTTGCATTATTTGCACTACACTATAGCCAATTGAGCAAATATGCCATTTGATTTTAATAAGAACGAATGAGTCTTTAACTAATGAATCTATGAAAATCACATTCACAAAGGCAAGACCATAGTCCATGGAACGAAAAACTAAAATAAAGAAATGTAGGTTTCTGTTGGCAACATATTAATAGCTGGTTAATATGTTTAGAAAAGTTTTGGGCCAAATGTGTAATTCTGAGTAGTTTACAGGGACTAGAGTTGTAATTTTCTTTTAAAGGTTTGTTAAGATTCGGTTAGGTAGAATTAGCTACTTAAGCTAGGTTTCCGAATTCATTCTCTAAGTTCTTGTATTCCTTCTTCAAGTTCAATGATAATTTTTCTCTGATTTTGTACTCAATTGCTTTCATTCTTTGTTTGAATCTTCAATTGGTATCAGAGCTTTGGTTTCGTACCGGCTCTTGAGTTTGTTGATCGTCGCCGATCAACTCAAATCAGAGAATTGGGGATTTTGATTCTCCGGTGAAATTCCGTCAAAATTAGGCGGTTGTTGACTTCGCCAAGAAGGCCAACTCGACCTTCATCTCCAATTTCATCATCTCATCTATCTCCTCGAAGATCCTCAGTGATGACGGATGCTGGGAACGCAAATCGCCCGAGAAAGAACTACACAACCATCCCATTGCAGTGCCCGACGCTGACTCAGTTGAATTATTCGATATGGGCGGTGAAGATGAAAGCTATCTTCAATGTTCATGGGCTTTGGGAAGTAATTGCACCTGCTGATGGAGCCGAAGTTGATTCCAAGAAAAACAGTGCTGCAATTGCCTATTTGTTCCAGTCTATGCCAGAAGACTTGATCATTCAAGTGGCTAGTATGGAATCAGCAAAAGAAATATGGGACTCCATTAAAACCAGGTATGTTGGTGTAGATAGGGTGAAGAAAGCGCGTCTGCAGACTCTAAAAAGGAGAGTATGAGTCTTTGAGAATGAAGGACAGTGAAATAATTGATGATTTCACTACAAGACTGAGTGCAATTGCAACCAAATTTGTCGATCTTGGTTCACCAATTGCAGAGTCTGCCTTAGTCAAGAAACTTCTTAAGAGTGTGCCTGAGAGGTTTGTGCAAATAGTTGCATCAATTGAACAGTTTGTCGACTTGGACACTGCATTGTACCAAGAAATCATAGGCAGACTTAAAGCTTTTGATGAGAGAACAGGAATGAAGAAGAAGGCTATGATCACAACAAAGGATGATCAATTATTGATGACTTACACTGAGTGGCAGGCCAAAGTCAAGGATAATAAGTCAAAGTTCAAAGGGGACAGGGCTGCAAGGAATAAAAATGGTGGTAAAGACACTCAAGGTGTTGGATATATGGTGTCCTGACCCGACGAATTAACGAACCCGACCGATATTGACCCGTAAGAGTTACACCCGGGGCAATGGATAATAAACTAATTACTATTTTAATTAGTTAATTGAACTGATTGGCGGATAAATAAATATTGATTTATTTATTACGATGACATATTTAATCGGCTCGCGATTAAATGGATGGATGAGTTAAACTGTTAATGGGTTAACAGTCTAACCTATTGGTGGGCCATGGAGAATTCGCAGAAGACCATGGTGGGCCCATGGTCTGCGAAATTCTCCTATAGGGTGGGGAGGAGTAGAGAACAAGTCATAAGTTTTCGAAACCCTAATCTCCTCCTCCCATCTCTCTCTCTGCGAAACAGACCAGAGAAGAAAAACCCTAAGCCGTCGCCGCCCTTGATCTCCGGTGACACCACCACTGCAATTCCGATGGATCAACGATTCGCAAGCATCATCCAGCGACTCGATCAGGAAGCAGCCACCGCCCGAGCCGAGGCAGCGAGCCGAGCCGAAGCCGCAGCCGCCGCCGCAGCCGAAGCCGCAGCCGCCACCGCAGCCAAGGCCGCAGCCGCCACCGCCGCCGCGTCCGCCGGCGCACCGCCGGTCGATCGCCGCCCGGTGGTTCTCGCGTTGCCGGCGCAACCGAGACCACCTCGTCCCGTACCGTCCTCGTGGCCCGCACCGCTTTATCCTCCGGTCACCGCCACCTCGTCGCCGCCGGTTTCCGGTGACGAGATAATCGTAGGATCGGTCCCCGTGGCGATCCCGTTGGAAAGGATTTTGTCGCCGCCACCGATGGTGAAGTTACCACCACCGCCGCCACTACCTCCGCCGCCTCCGATGACCGCCGGAGTTTCAGTCGCAGATCTGACCCGCCGATTCGAGTCAGAAGTTTCAGTTCACCCTAGCGCGAGTCCATTGAACTCGGGTGTCTCGAACGGTTGTTCGGAACCCGCTAAGGTATATCTAATTTATTAGATATTTAATTTATTAATGTATTTATTTATTTATTTAAATAAATATATTTTCTGTGTTTATCGTGCCGGTGATTGATCCTGTTACAGTTGCGTCCGCGTTTTAATTCGTTTCCGCTGCTAAATTAATTTGGAATTAATTTTATTATCAAATCGGTTTTAATAAAATAAAAATCGGTAACCCGGATCCCACTGTAAATCCCAACAGTGGTATCAGAGCCATTATCACCGCGCGCAAACCAGAACCGGTCTTTCCGCGACCGGTAGTTCGCAATTTCGACTTAAATCCAAATTGCGAATTAGAATTAATTTAATTTATTATTTTACTTCCATATATTATATTGTGTGTTACGGCCGACCCCTCTATATTTTGTGATCATGTATGAATGTCATGGCGTGATTTGTTTTTCTCTGTTTGGCCCAAGTTGTTGGCCCAATTGGTTGTTTTTGATTTTGGTTCATGGACCCGGATTTTGGGTTTCAAAGTTGTACAATTTTAGAGCTAGGTTACTAGAAGTAGTTTTAGTAATTGTAAATTTGTATGTAACCAAAAGTCGAAGACTGGACACACGCCAGAGGGATGTCAAAGCAAGTGGGAGCTGAACAGGATTCCAGATCGCACAGAGTTGCCATCTCGATCGTTCACCATTTTATAATTTAATTTATTTTAAATTGTCCCATATGATCTCGCTTGTATGGCTCGAGCGAGATCAAGACCTTATGCCGTTTAACACACAATATGCCATTCGCGACAACTTAGTAATTTAATTAGGTTAAATTAATTTACTGGTCCCGAGTGGAGATAGGGTTTTATCGTTCGTGTCTGACGATGATTAAATATTAAAAGTAATTAATATCCCTATTTGGTAATTCTTTAAAACTGGTAGTTCGTGCCATCCTATCTCAAGTTGAACTTGGAACGTATTTACCGGAGCATCAGTGTTGGAGTATTTCAACACCGCACTTGGTGCCGAGGGTACCTTCTAAGGTGAATGACATTGGAGTATTTCAACACCGTGTCATCACATCGACCATTTAGGATTACTATCGCTTTAAACGTATATGTTCGTGGTGTTGGAGTATTTCAACACCGCGCCACGGATGTGTACTGGTAAAGTGGGCACGGATGAGGCTAAACGTATCGCAAAATACAATTGTATATAGCGGCCTCATACCGAGAGTTGTGACTTGAGTCTCACAATTGACAATCGTTGTCAGTTTGTTTACACGGTTTTGCTCCTGAGGCTCTTTTGGCGGTCTCAAGTGATCTCGTCTAAACGAATTCTCATTTTCTTAAAATAAACCTTACCAACTTATTTTAAAGAAAAATAAACATCGAAAATACTGATTAAATTTACTTTGCTTATTTTCAGAAGGCTAAAGAAAACTCACCACCATTAAGTTCAATGGTACAACTCGACCCCTTCACTGAGTCTGGCTTTCTCGCATGGCAGACAACCCTGAGGAACCTTTTAAGGCTCTTCGGGAAACTCTATGTCATTGACCGACCGATCGCGAGTATTCCATCTTACTTACTAAATGAGAACTCGCGGTCTGAGCTCCAAAAGCACACTGACGATGATAAGGACGTCACTGACCTGATGTTGTCTAGCATGACTCAGGATTATCGGTACAATTTCATGGGGATGTCTGCTTATGACATCATTCGTAAACTCAAGGATTTATTTGAATTGAGTCAGAGGACTGAGCGAGCTGATGCACTTTCACAATTTGTGAACTGCTCTATGGCTAACGACTCCTCTCCATACGATCATGTCATGCTGATGAAAGCGTATCGTGACAGACTGATCGACCTTGGCTACTCCATCTCTGACGGGATGGCTCTTGATGTAGTACTCAGATCTTTGCCAGAACATTATCGTATTCTTGCGATTAATTGTTCGGCTCAGTCGATCGAGGAGGTTATTCCGTTGATACCCAACGTGAAGATCAGGACCACGCCCGACGTGCTCAAGGTTACGAATACAAAGATCTCCAAAGCCAAGAAGGTTAAAGAGGGCAAAGGCAAGAAACCACAGGTTCAGCCTCCTGAGGAGCGCCTGTGCTATGAGTGTAACAAAATGGGACACTGGCGTCGCAACTGTCCTGTTTATCTTGCAAAGCTGAAGATGACCAAGAACTCTAATAAGGGTTGCTCATCAGGTATTTCAATAAATGTTATTGAACTTTTCACTGTTTCCTCCAATTCATGGGTATTTGATACTGGATGTGGTTACCACATTGTTAATGTTTTGCAGGAACCTGAGAAGTGGAAGAAGACAGAACGAGGCCGCATGGACCTCATCGTTGGTGACGGGAAGAAGGTCCCAGTACTTGCTACTGGAACATTTTCTTTTTCATGTTCTTCAGGCCTTGTAGTTAATTTGATTAACTGTTTATATGCACCTGGTTTATCCAAGAACATTATTTTTGTCTCTTCATTGTTTGAACAAGGATTTCGGTATAAATTTAATGGAAATGTGATTTCTGCTTACCTTAATGATATCTTTTATTTCGAGGCTAAACCTCAACATGGAATATATGAGATAGATGTTCAAACAAACGACCAGCTCTATCATGTTTCTAAAAGAAACAAAGCTGATAGTAATGAATCCTCGTTATGGCACCATAGACTTGGTCACATAAGCAAGGCCCGCATCAAGAAGTTGCAAACTGCTGGCATTCTCGAATCCCAAGATGCAGATTCCTTTGATGAATGCGAGTCATGCTTATCTGGTAAATTAACCAAGTCACCCTTCACCCACACAGGTGAACGGGCCCAAGGTTTGTTAGGCGTTATTCACACCGATGTGTGTGGACCCTTTCGAACCGAGACGAGAAATCGTGAACGGTACTTCGTGACTTTCATCGATGACTACAGCAGATATGCCTATGTCTATCTGATGAAACACAAACATGAAACTTTTGAAAAGTTCAAAGAGTTTCAAAACGAAGTACAAAATCAGCTGACTCGAACTATTAAAATACTTCGATCAGATAGAGGTGGTGAATACGTAAGCGCTGAATTCCTAAATCATCTGAAGGAATGTGGAATCATTTCACAACCTACTCCACCTGCCACACCCCAGTTAAATGGCGTTAGTGAAAGGAGGAATCGAACCCTGCTTAACATGGTTCGATCGATGATGTGCAGGACAACCTTGCCGCATTCCTTTTGGGGATATGCCATCTTAACCGCTGCTCGCCTAATAAATCTGGCACCGACCAAGAAAGTAAGGAAGACCCCATATGAGATATGGCATGGTTCTCTTCCCAAACTTTCATACCTCAGGGTATGGGGATGTGATGCTTATGTCAGCAGTGATTCTGATAATAAGCTCGATCCTCGAGGCGAAAAGGTAACTTTCGTTGGATACTATGGTAATACCGGTTATTACTTCTACCATCCCGATGCAAACACTGTTTCCATCAAGCGGAAAGGCAAATTCCTTGAGAAAGAATTTCTTACTCGAGGAACAAATAGTGATCCAGTGGATCTTGAAGAAATTCAAGATTCACCTAACCCTGATACAGTCGCTGTGTCTGACCGACAAGTTGTTGTCGCACCATCAGACCCAAACACAAGCACAAGCGTTCGTAGGAGCGAAAGAATACGACATGAGCCCGATAGATACCTTGGATATCATGAGGCCTTCGATGTTCTGTTAATAGCCGATTCTAACGATGAGCCTATTAATTACAAAGCTGCTATATCAGATCCGGAATCTGATAAATGGCTTGAAGCCATGAACGCTGAGATGCAATCTATGCGTGACAATCACGTCTGGGACTTGATTGAGCTACCCCCCGGTACACGGGCAGTAGGGAGCAAGTGGATCTTTAAAAGAAAAACTGACATGCATGGAAATGTGCAAACCTACAAGGCACGGCTTGTAGCAAAAGGTTTCACTCAAACCCAAGGGATTGACTATGATGAGACCTTTTCGCCCGTTGTCATGATCAAATCGATCAGGATTCTCCTTGCCATAGCCGCATACCATGACTATGAGATATGGCAAATGGACGTGAAAACCGCCTTCCTGAACGGACAACTCGAAGAAGATGTCTACATGGTTCAGCCTGATGGTTTTGTCGATCCAGAGAATCCAAACAAGGTTTGCAAGCTTAGTAAGTCCATTTATGGACTCAAGCAAGCATCTCGAAGCTGGAATCTTCGTTTTGATCAGAAAGTCAAAGAGTTTGGCTTTGAACAAAACAAAGATGAGCCTTGTGTTTACAGAAAGGCAAGTGGGAGCGCTGTATCGTTCCTCGTACTGTACGTGGACGATATATTGATCATAGGGAACAACATACCCATGCTTAACGAAGTTAAGAAATGGCTTTCATCTTGTTTCGCTATGAAAGACCTTGGAGAAGCCGCTTATATTCTGGGAATCAAGATTCACAGAGATCGATCTAAGCGCCTTTTGGGACTCAGTCAAAGCACATACATAGATAAGATCATAGCTCGGTTCAATATGAGTAACTCCAAGAAAGGAGCAGTTCCCATGACTAAGGGAACAATATTGGACAAATCTCAAGCACCTAAAACGGAGCGCGAGATAAGCCAAATGGCATCGATCCCATTTGCCTCTGCTATTGGATCTATCATGTATGCCATGCTCTGCACACGACCGGATGTCTCGTATGCATTGAGCGTGACAAGTCGGTACCAACAGACGCCAGGGCTAGCTCACTGGACGGCTGTAAAGAACATACTAAAATACTTGAGAAACACCACTGATATGTTTCTCGTATATGGGGGTGTCGATGAGGAGCTCACTGTAAGATGTTACACTGACGCCAGTTTTCAGACTGACCGAGATGACTCTCGCTCACAGTCGGGATTCGTATTCACTCTTAACGGAGGGGCTGTTTCTTGGAGAAGCTCAAAACAGCCAGTAGTAGCTGATTCTACTACTGAATCCGAATACATAGCCGCCTCAGAAGCTGCTAAAGAAGCCGTGTGGATGAAGAAGTTCATATCCGATCTCGATGCTATGCCAAGTATTAGGCAACCCATCGAGATGCTGTGCGATAACACAGGCGCTATAGCTCAAGCCAAAGAGCAACGGTCCCATAAGATGGCCAAGCACGTACTGAGGAAGTTCCACTACATAAGAGAAGTAGTCGACAGAAATGAAATTAAGATAAGCAAAGTACACACAGATCAAAACTTAGCTGATCCCTTCACTAAGCCTATGACTCAGGAGACTCATATACGCCACAGAGAAGTGATAGGGCTTAGATTAGCTAAAGACATGTTTTGATTCAGTATTTGGATGTATGAACACCAACAGTTATCTATATTATTCTTATTCCATCTGTTTTATGCAATAATGAATTACATAACTGTGTTCAATATTTGTACGTTTAATCCATGGACAATAAGTTCTTGTCCTAAATGTCCGTAGTCGATTAGTAAGTGGGAGCTATACTAAAGTAAGACTATTGTGACTAGTTGAACTTTAAAGTTGTTTAACGTTCAAACTCACAGACCTCATTGGTGAATGACGTTGGACGTAACTCGCATCATGCAGCGCAAACATGGAAACTTGCCTGCTTGATTAAATGCATGCTCTAATGTATCCTTAGACCTGAGACGCATATTCGAACTCCTCTCTACTAAAGAACATTCTTTGATTGTAGCCTAACGTTGTCGCGTAACTGCCAGCCATAACGGCTACTTTTGGGAATGGCTCTGAGGTTTAGAGGGAGCTGTATGCCTCAACAAGGGATTCTGTACTCTTGCTTCGGCAACAGTTAGACATAAAGGCGCCCTCGTTGATTCCAAGTGATAAGTGTGAGGCCTCACCCAAACTTACTGTGTGTTTGTTGGATCACTTCGAATTGTATCGAGAATGAAAATCGATGAATAAAACATGGGAGTCCATGTCCCAAGATTCATCAGTGTCTTATGCAGAAAGGAACATATGACAATGAATGCACAAGTCGTGAGTCTGCTTGATAGTCAATCAGATATACTTTGGCAACCGACTTAAAGTGTCAATATTAGTTGGTGTAGCCATGCATAGCTAGAGTGCCTCTGGCTGCGCTCGTTAAACTGTCGCGTTCAGTCCAAGTGGGAGACTGTTGGATATATGGTGTCCTGACCCGACGAATTAACGAACCCGACCGATATTGACCCGTAAGAGTTACACCCGGGGCAATGGATAATAAACTAATTACTATTTTAATTAGTTAATTGAACTGATTGGCGGATAAATAAATATTGATTTATTTATTACGATGACATATTTAATCGGCTCGCGATTAAATGGATGGATGAGTTAAACTGTTAATGGGTTAACAGTCTAACCCATTGGTGGGCCATGGAGAATTCGCAGAAGACCATGGTGGGCCCATGGTCTGCAAAATTCTCCTATAGGGTGGGGAGGAGTAGAGAACAAGTCATAAGTTTTCGAAACCCTAATCTCCTCCTCCCATCTCTCTCTCTGCGAAACAGGCCAGAGAAGAAAAACCCTAAGCCATCGCCGCCCTTGATCTCCGGTGACACCACCACTGCAATTCCGATGGATCAACGATTCGCAAGCATCATCCAGCGACTCGATCAGGAAGCAGCCACCGCCCGAGCCGAGGTAGCGAGCCGAGCCGAAGCCGCAGCCGAAGCCGAAGCCACCGCCGCCGCGTCCGCCGGCGCACCGCCGGTCGATCGCCGCCCGGTGGTTCTCGCGTTGCCGGCGCAACCGAGACCACCTCGTCCCGTACCGTCCTCGTGGCCCGCACCGCTTTATCCTCCGGTCACCGCCACCTCGTCGCCGCCGGTTTCCGGTGACGAGATAATCGTAGGATCGGTCCCCGTGGCGATCCCGTCGGAAAGGATTTTGTCGCCGCCACCGATGGTGAAGTTACCACCACCGCCGCCACTACCTCCGCCGCCTCCGATGACCGCCGGAGTTTCAGTCGCAGATCTGACCCGCCGATTCGAGTCAGAAGTTTCAGTTCACCCTAGCGCGAGTCCATTGAACTCGGGTGTCTCGAACGGTTGTTCGGAACCCGCTAAGGTATATCTAATTTATTAGATATTTAATTTATTAATGTATTTATTTATTTATTTAAATAAATATATTTTCTGTGTTTATCGTGCCGGTGATTGATCCTGTTACAGTTGCGTCCGCGTTTTAATTCGTTTCCGCTGCTAAATTAATTTGGAATTAGTTTTATTATCAAATCGGTTTTAATAAAATAAAAATCGGTAACCCGGATCCCACTGTAAATCCCAACACAAGGAACCTACACAAAAGGGAAAAACTCTGATGAAGGATGGAGAGGTCAAAAATCCCAATTTAAACCCAAGAAAGATAAAAGCAAGGTGAAGTGTTTTAAATGTGATGCATTTGGGCACTATGCTAGTGAATGCCAAAAGAAGAAGCTGCAAGATCAAGAATCCAATCTTATGGCAGAAATGGATGAAGAACCAACTTTGCTATTAGTATGGGAACAAGAGGAAGTTAATGAGGAAGTCTTTCTCAATGAAGAGAAGGTGGTGCCAACTGAATATGTCAACTCAAAGGAAGGAGCAGGAGAATTCACTTTGTACCTTGATAATGGGGCTTCCAACCACATGACAGGTAACTTCTCTTTGTTTTCTGCATTGAATACTAACATCACTGGATCTGTCAGTTTTGGTGATGGGTCTAAGGTTGAGGTAAAATGGAAGGGTTCTATAGTTTTGCAGGGTAAGTCTAATGGGAGTAAGATTCTGTCAAATGTATACTACATTCCTCAACTAACTAGCAATATAATTAGTCTTGGGCAATTGGCTGAGAGAGGGTGTGAATGTAGAATAAAAGGTGAATACTTATGGATTTATGACCAGGATCAGAATTTGATCATGAAGGTTCATAAGGCTCCTAATAGGCTTTATAAGATTGAGTTAGGAGTAGGTTCTGCTAGTTGCTTACAGGTCAGAATGAAGAGTGAAGTAGGAGTATGGCACAGCAGATTAGGACATGCTAGTATGCATATCTTAGAAAGTATGACACAAAGTGATTCTGTCATAGGAATGCCTAAGCTTAAACACACTTCACAGGTTCGTGACACATGTTTAGCTGGAAAGCAAATTAGAAACTCTTTCCCTAAGGAATCTCATTATAGGGCAGAGAGATTATTAGAACTTGTTTCTATGGATTTATGTGGGCCCATAGCTCCATCAACTAAGACAGGAGTAAGGTATTTTATGCTCATTGTAGATGACCATTCTAACTATATGTGGGTATATTTCCTTAAGCATAAAGATGAAGCTTTTGAGGTCTTCAAGAAGTATAAGTCAGAAGTGGAAAGTAGTATAGGAGTTAAGATAAAATCTGTGAGATCTGATAGGGGAGGAGAATTTACTTCTCTAGAGTTTAGTGAGTATTGCAAGGTTAATGGGATCACTAGACTGTTGACTGCACCATATTCACCTCAGCAAAATGGCTCAGTAGAGAGAAGGAATAGGTCTATTATGAACATGACAAGGTGCTTGCTGAAGGACATGAATATTCCTAAGGTATATTGGGCAGAGGGTGTGAGGCATGCTGTGTACATTCAGAACAGATTGCCTACTAAGAGTTTAGGTAGTACTACACCTTATACTATATTGAAGAATAGAAAGCCAAATTTGCATCATTTGAGAATCTTTGGGTGTGTTGGACATGTGAAGAGTACAAACCCAGATTTAAGAAAGTTAGATGCAAGGAGTAAGCATATGGTTTACTTAGGAGTGCAGGAGGGAACAAAGGGATGTAGAATGCTTGATGTTGAAACAGGCAGAATAGTTGTGAGTAGAGATATCAAGTTTGAGGAAAACAAGCAATGGAATTGGGATAAGATGGAAGTAGAGGGTCCTGCAGATATAGGTGAACCAAGTAGGAGTTCAACTTACACCATGGTTGATCAAGAAGCTGATCAACAGGTATTCCCTGAGCTTAGTGAGTCAGATAGTGATAATGAGAGTATCCATGTGCAGGAACAGGAGAATGAGGTTGGAAATGGTGAGCAGGATCCAACTGAACCTAGTTCATCTAGGAGGCCTAGTAGAGTAAGAAAAGTGCCAGGACATTTGAAGGATTATGTGTTGGATAATAGGATGAGACAGGGAGAGCAAGCACAAGAAGTTGTAGATCAAGTTGCCTTGTTATTGGTACAGGATGATGAGCCTGTGTCTTATAGAGAAGCTGCTAAGTCTGACAAGTGGAAGATAGCTATGTCAGAAGAAATAGGGGCTATAGAAAAGAATAAGACATGGGAATTAGGTAATCCACCTAAGGAGTGCAAACCAATAGGACTTAAGTGGCTGTTTAAGGTTAAGAAGGATGCAAAAGGTGAGGTTACTAAGTACAAAGCTAGACTAGTTGCAAAAGGATATGTACAACAATTAGGCATAGATTATGAGGAAGTGTTTGCACCTGTTGCTAGGATGGAAAAAATTAGATTGATCATGGCATATGCTGCTGGTATGAGATGGAAGGTGTACCATTTGGATGTCAAAGAAGCATTCCTGCATGGTACATTGCAGGAAGAAGTGTATGTTAAGCAACCAGAGGGATTTGTCAAGAGAGGCCAAGAGAACAAGGTATATAGATTGATAAAAACCCTGTATGGCCTCAAGCAAGCTCCTAGAGCCTGGAATCTTAGGTTGAATGAAGTTTTAACTGAGTTAGGCTTTAGGAGGTGTAGACATGAGCAAGCTGTATACACTAGGTGTAAGGGAGAGTCAATTCTGATTGTTGGTGTATATGTAGATGACTTGATGGTTACAGGAAGTGATATAAATGAGGTAGACCTGTTTAAGAAACAAATGTGTGTCAAGTTTGACATGACAGATTTAGGTGAGCTTTGTTATTATCTAGGGATTGAAGTTGGTCAATCTGAGTTAGGCATTGAACTTAAGCAATCTGCATATGCTTTGAAGATTGTTAAGTTAGCAGGAATGGAAGAATGCTATGAGTCTAAGACACCTATGGAACCTGGTTTAAGGTTAAGCAAAGAAGAGGGTGGTGAGGTTGTGGATGCTTCAAACTATAGGAAGTTGGTAGGCTCTTTAAGATATCTAACTCACACCAGACCTGATATCACCTATTCAGTGGGATATGTTAGTAGATTCATGCAGGAACCTAGAGAAGCTCATCTCAAGGCTGTGAAGAATATTGTGAGGTATATTAAAGGCACAATGCACTATGGGTTGCTGTATAAAGCAGGACAGAAAGGAGAGTTGCAGGGTTACAGTGACAGCAATCATAGCATGGATACAACAGATGGAAGAAGCACATCAGGTGATGTTTTCTTTTATAATGGATGTGTTATATCTTGGCATTCTCAAAAACAGAAAACTATGGCTTTGTCAAGTTGTGAAGCAGAGTTTATGGCTGCTACGACTACTGCTTGCCAAGCCTTGTGGTTGTCAAGGTTCATGGATGAGTTAACAGGGAAGAATCAAGGAAAAGTTAAGATCTTTGTGGATAACAGATCTGCTATAGCGTTGATGAAGAATCCAGTCTTTCATGGGAGGTCTAAGCACATAAACTTAAGATTTCACTTTATAAGAGAGTGCATAGATAGAGGTGAAATTGAAGTGGAGTTTGTAAAAGGTGATCAGCAGAAAGCAGATGGTCTTACAAAGGCATTAGCTAGAAACAAGTTTGCTGAGATGAGAATGCAGCTGGGAATTAAAGAGCACATCAAGATCAAATGAAATGTGGGAGCTCAACACATCATACACACAAATCCTGTGGGATCACTGGTGTATGCTGTTAATGTTGGGTTGTTACTAGTTTGATCTTGCAGAATCAGAGATTAAAGATGCTCAGAATTAGGGAGGAGAATGTTGGCAACATATTAATAGTTGGTTAATATGTTTAGAAAAGTTTTGGGCCAAATGTGTAATTCTGAGTAGTTTACAGGGACTAGAGTTGTAATTTTCTTTTAAAGGTTTGTTAAGATTCGGTTAGGTAGAATTAGCTACTTAAGCTAGGTTTCCGAATTCATTCTCTAAGTTCTTGTATTCCTTCTTCAAGTTCAATGATAATTTTTCTCTGATTTTGTACTCAATTGCTTTGATTCTTTGTTTGAATCTTCAGTTTCGAGTTTCGAACTCGCAACCTTATGGTTATCCAAACAACAACTTAACCAACTATGCTAGTAGGGCGTTTTAAATTTTTGGGAAAGACTGATTTGGTGATAGTTTTACGAAGAAAACCTACAAACTCCCAAATAGACCCATTGAGTGGGTTAGACTCCAAGAACAATTAAACAAGAAAAAAAACTTTGTAACAATTTTCTTCATATCTTTTTATTAACCCAAACCAACTTAAATACTAATGGAAAATAAACCTACTTAACTTGAAAGTAAATTTAACTAATAAATAGAAAGAATATGAAGCATGATAATTAAATGTAAACATGGACATGTAGCAATGGGAATGTGGGTAGGCAAGGCAAGGGACAGAAACAAAATTGGAAGAACATGGGCCTCTGATGCTTCTATTGGGCCGGTACGTATAATTTGGTAAGTAATGAACTCACCTAGTCATAAGTCACCTACTCACCTTGCAGCCAATGAACGGAAAAATTGGAAAAACAAATTAAAGTTGCAAGTTTCAAACTTGGGACCTTCCGCCTTTTAAAACAACACCTAAACCAACTGGGCTAACTAACTTTTGTGTTTCTATTTTGAGGTGGCGATACTTAATACTTATCAACTATCTAACATAAAATCCCGAAAATTAGTATTTCTGGATGAAAAAACCGCAGGGGCGGTCGCCCCCCCCCCCCCCCGGCCCCCAAGAAGCTGCGCCAATACATCAAGTTATTAAGATCCTAGCTTTATTTAGACATTTGCTTCTAGTTTCTAATTCCATGTAATATTAAAAATCGTTACGAACTTTTTAATTTCTTACGTTTTCCATCATAATTTCCCAATTATCTATTTTCGTTTGACGTTTTCCCTAAGCACCTACTACCCCACATCATTGCATTTATAATTTTTTGGTCGTTCCTTTCACACCTCCCAAACTCACTCAGTTTCCTTTGTTATTGTTTCTTTGAATTTGCATTATTACAGTTTACACCATTCGTTGCCAACAATCACGCTCTTAGGCTAAGTGTAGTGAATATGGCTCCAAATGGGGCGTTATTCGCCATGTGGACGATGACGGGACAATGGGCTTTATGGGGCTTTATGGTGTAGTGGATAAAGCCCCCATAACGCCCCACATACCTCCCCCTTTCAGCGTTATCTCCCTCACGCCCCTCTCGAATTTTAGCTTCATAACGCCCCTGCGTAGTGGGGCAGGGCGTTATCAGGGGCGTTATGGGCTCTTTTTTTGCCCCATAACACCCCATTACGGATAGCCTTAGCATCTTCCTATTCCACAGGTATATTTTCATCACCTCAAACATCACTTTCATGACCTTCAGGTTTGATCATTAGTCAACCAACTTATATTTAGAGGATATTTATTTTCATTAGCATGTAATTGTAATTATTAGGTAGGGGAAAGATCTATAGAAAACCAATAATTATCCATAAAACCAAAAAACCAACCTTTTTTTCTCTATAACTTCTTCATATATTAATATTTTTTAAAAATAATTTCACCAAAAATTCTATAATTTTATTAGCTTTATTTATGGGAAAAAAATTTAAAAAATAAAAAGTTTAGTGATTTTTTATTATTGCATCATGCAATAGTACCAATAGTATTGCATAATGCATTATAATTAAAACTACTTAAAAACAAGAGACTTAACTTAAATATGAATGTGGTTTATGCGAATAATGTAAAAAACAAAGAATTGACATTCATAAACCAATTTTATATTATTGTTGCATAGTGCAATATTAATTTCAAGCTAAAATTCGAATTTTATTTTATTTTTAAAAAAAACTCGAAAACGTTTTTAAAGTTTTTTCTTTTTCCAATATTCTTAAAATCATGAAGGAAACATATAAAAAAAGTTTAAAAAAAAATAATTTTTTTCCTTGGTTTTTTGGTTTTTTATAAAATATTGGTTTTCTATAGAACCCAACCCTATAAGGTATCTTGCTATTCAATGTTATTATTATAACCTTCCTTGTATACTTCATCAAGATCTTTTCCTTTTCCTTGTGTATATATTTATATCAATGAAATTTACAACCTTTTCACAGGAATTCTCTAGACATTATATGTAGAGCCTACAAAGCTCCTACGAGCGTTATCCCATTAACCCTCCTCTCGAACTTCTCGGTGTGGAGAAAAGCAAATACTCTCCACCTCATTGGCCTTGATCTTGGCAAACATGTCATTGGAACCCCTGCCTCGTCACCATGTTTTCTAGGTGAACACATACAAAAATGAACAAACGTACTTGAAGACAAGCGAACAAAATATGAAGTATCTAACATCAATGATTAACATAAACATTAAACAATCTTGCGGGTTTTCAAAATCCAAAGCAAAAGTTACAACTTTGAGCTTTAGAAGTAAACGTGATGGTTAGATATCTAGTGGGCTTATGGACTTTGAATGGTTTTGTGAAGCCTAAAAGAATTTAAATTTGAAGCTTATATGATTAACCCTTAGGTTTAGTACAAATAAATTTAAATTAACATAAAGAACACAAATAGACGAACATAAATAAACAAACGTTCACGAACGTAAATGAACGTATGATACATTAACCAAAAGATTATGTTCAGGTTCATTTGTTTTTACTAATAAACGAACATAAATGAACTTCGCGCCGAACGGTTCATGAACAACGGTTCATTTACAAGCCTAGTCTTCAATCCACCCACCAATTTTTCTTTTCTAGGGGTTTTTCAAGCCACTCGTTTCTACTTATAACCCATTTAAATAAAGAAGTTTTTGAGTTTTAGTCATAAATTACTTGTCAACTTATGAAGATGACCTCTAATGTTGAAGAATGACCTGATGATGATTAGCAATCTCTCTGTTTTTCTTTAAATTTAGCAGAACACACTAGATACGTAAGTGATTTTTGTGATATAAAACTCTAGCTCAAATGGCTTCAACACACTCTAAAGCTTTAATTCACAATCACAACTCTCGTAGTAACTTTCTTGGATGAAATTATGAAAACAGAAACTTAAGAAAGCAATTTCAAAAGCAAACAAAGCCTAAATATGTTGAATGGTAAATTGGTCACCACAAACATTTTTGGATCCAAATTGTATGTTTTCAGTCTTAGACGAAATCTATAAGTACCAAAAAAAAAAAAAGTTCAAATTTAAATTTGAATGTCATACACACATATTACTCACAAGATAACATCATATTATTTTATTTATGAATTTTAACTTTTATAACCAAAAGGAAACGATGTTCACCCACTAAACTTTCTTTTAAGTTTGCCAAAAAACACAACCACAGTTACATATATCCAATCCTTCATGTGACTCAATGAAGCAAAAAAGAAACACCTGCAGCGACGATTTAAAACTAAAGTGCAACAAATTCCCAAAAATCCAAACGCAAATCCAGCACCCATACCTATGTAATATGATTTCCAAAAACCATCTTCATCTTCTTCATCATCTTCCTTTTCGACAACAGGTGGAACCCCACATCTTGGTGTAAGCGGAGGTCCACAAAGTTGAGGGTTACCGCTGTAAGAGGTATAATTAAAGCCTTGGAGTTGAGTCCCGGTTGGTATTCTTCCTGACAAGTTATTGTCTGAGAGGTCAAGATAACTTAAAGATGAAATCTGTGACAAACTTGACGGAATATTCCCAGAAAACTCATTTCTTGACAAGTCAAAAGATTCCAAAGATTTCAACTGGCCCATGTCTTTTGGGACTTCCCCATGCAGCCTGTTGATGGAAAGATTTAACGTAGCCAAATCATAAAGACTAGTGATCTGATGCGGAAGTATTCCAGACAAGTTGTTTCTTGAAAGATCAATGCCCTTTAGTAGCTGTAGACCCGTTCGTTCGAATGATCGTTCTTTTCCTTTCCACACAACCAGTGCATTATCTAAGAAATGGTCCTCCGTAGAAATTAAACTTTCGGATGAACCAACGATATGACCCGGGCCGATTAGTTGGACAGTTGGAACATAAGACAAATAAGAATGGTTAGTCATATCATCTCCAAAGCTTCTTCTAGCCATAGCTGTGAAGTTGTCAAAGCACCTAGGAATACTACCTAAGAATCCATTATTAGATAGGTCAAGAACTTGAAGATTAGACAACCAACATATTTGTGAAGGTATTGTCCCATTGAATCTGTTGGACCCTAAGACAAGAACATATAACTCCGAAAGTTTTTCCCCTATCCATTCGGGTATGACGCCAGATAACTTATTTTCCCGAAGATCTAAAAATCTG
>JBCNJP010000015.1:17720770-17798560 GCA_039602395.1 Deinandra increscens subsp. villosa | reverse complement strand
CATATACTCAATTCAAACCACAATTTTAATACCACATTTCAGAAAACATAGTGCATACCATTGAAACACAGTGCTAAATAAGCAACAAAAAGATACTTCAGTGCCACATGCCACCATAAAAACACAGCAATCATAAATACTCACAGAAAACCATAACTCAAAAGAAACACCACACAGTTTTAGTCCCTATATAACTAATAAATTATGAAATGTAGTTAGGAACCAAAAAATACCTTCTACGTTAGCTTCATCTTGTGCATCAAAAGAACCTGAAACACATAAATAGTCCATGAGATTAAAATTTAGTAATAACCAGAAAAAAATGGATGCCAATCTCCAAGATGAAAGAGACTTGGTATCATGAAACAACTGAACCATACAAAAACCCCCAAAAACTATAAGCCTATCAACAAACAATCAATATTCCAAATTACCACCTGAAATCAACCTCTGAACGAAAAACGGTCTTCTACGATAACCTCTTCACTTCCAAAGAGAGGGGTCGGAGTTACCGTTCTGATCTTTTCAAGTGGAGATCGAAGACCTAAGTCGAAGCGCACCAATGAAAATCCATATCATCAATGATCACCTGGTCAGTTAATGGTTTCAATCCCTGCAGGAAGAAAGCGGAGAGAGACGGTCGACGGAGAGAAAGATGCATATAGAGGGAGAATTGATCGATCGCCTATTAATTGCAGAAGAGGAGCACAACAGGAGATGGTAGCAGAAGATGGCGATGGCGATTGTTTGGTAGAGAGAGCACCGATTAATTTTGTGTAGAGAGAGTCAGAGATATCGTGTGTGAAGCAGAAGAGAGAGAGAGAGAGACTTATGGAGGTGTCGGTTGTTTCTGAGGAGAGAGAGCAGAGATCATGGAGATGTTTGAGAAGAGAGAGGCGTATACGGTAAGTTAACTCACATCAGCCACACAAAAAGATAATGCAGTGAAGAGTTGTAATGTACAACAATTTTATGCATGCAAAAGTTCTTCAATGTTATATAGTGTTCATCTGTGCTTGTTAGCTTCTTACCTTCCCGTTGCTTTCAAAAACCTACTATGGGGATGGAATAAAGTATACAAAATCCGATTTGCGAGTAATTACTATCTCAGAGATTCAGGCTAGTCTCGAATATAATCTATCAATTGGTGCGTTCATTGTTGTCACACCCCAACCGCTGCGGCATCCCCGTGGGGTCGTGACTTCATGAATCAACACACAATAACATTGAACGATACTATATATATGAATTTGAAGATACATATTTAAAAGACCCAAAACAATAGTTAAGGGCCTTGTATTACATTTTGATTATGTAAAAACCAAGTATTTTCACGACATTTTTGTTCAAAACATAATTATTTAACGCAAGTTCATATTATCAGTTACATTTATTCCCTACAATAATCCGGATTTGAACAAGAAAAACGGTCAAGTTAAAAATGGTAAATACTGAGTGACCAAACCACACACTAGGGCAAGCGTACCCGTCGTATGCAATATAGTATCAATAAGTACCGGATATCAATCCAAGGACGCGTAACAGGCTCTCGATACTGGAACTTTGCTAATATTTAGTCTAACATGATTTGATTTTCAACAACGGAAGGAAAACAGATAACAATGTAACTTAAATAGCTAAGAAACAAACCACGGATACTAAGGTGAAATTCAAATGAGAGGAAGGGGTGCTACTTGGTAAGGAATCCTTTGGGCCGACGGTTGACTACTAGATTGACTACTTCATGTGAAACTATCCTCTAAAATCGATAACCTAGATAACTAAGACTATAGACACATCCAAGCAATCTAGGAAATCCTAACATAAAGTCCGGATAGCAAAATGATACTTAATGCTAAAAGGTCTAATCACTTCGGTCAAAGCAGATCAAACACGTATGAAACAGAAAGCCACTCGAGAGGTCTCTCTATATGGAATCTATCACACACTAGAATACTAAAATGGAATCTATAAAACCTAGGCAATGTCTAACACGTACAACGGGTCAAAACCTTAAGTTCTCAAGCATTCTAACCAATCGACAAAGTCAAACAACCACCAAGTGTGCTAAACGAATCGGTCAATTCTATCCAACACAAATATCATGCAATATCGGCCACAAGTTGCAATCACAAGATCATGTAGGAGGTCTCCGGATCATGCATTTAATTTAAACTAATAAAAGTTAAACCAAATAATAATTAAACCACTAATTAGGACAAAGTTCTTTGAACCTAAGTGATTTAATCACATCAAGTTATCACAACAAAAGCCAAACATGCTAATATGACTATTTCATAAATCCAAATTAGATTCATAAGCAAAAAGATCACATCACATGAAGAAAATCAATCTAATAATCAAGTCAACCCAAATTCATCCAAAACCAAGCAACACACTAGATCTAGCCAAACATGATGTTTAATGTCAATAAAAATACAATCTTTATCATCATCAAGAAATAAAAATAAAAGATAAAGAATAAAACCGAGATGAAGTGACCACTCGATTTAGCTCCAAATCTTGAACCTTCACTCCTTAAGCTTGATCTTTAATCCCCTCTTCATTCCAAGTATTTTTGATGGTGAAATGAAAAAAAATAAAAATGGATCCTCCCTGAAAATGGGTGACGACCGCCGCTTTTAAAAGAAAATGGAATCCTCCCCTTAATTCTTGCGGCTGCTGCTCATTTATCCCTCTCAAATGTCGGTTCCCTCCCTCAAAATTAGGGTCCGAGAATTATTAAATCTGGGGGGCTGCGAATGATTAAAGGAAACTTGGGCTGCTGGATCACGCTGACTACTCTTGATTAAATGGAACTGGGCTTGTGAAGTGGAGAACTGGGCCGGCATTTAAGAAATGCAATGAAATGGGACGTGGTTGCTTGCTACTGTAGCAACAATTTATAAAAATTGTTGTATTTTTTTTCTTTGCTGGCCTTCCACGCAACAACACCACAAAATCATTTATATATTTTATTATTTGTTTTTTTTTCTTTTCTTTTCTTCCTTTTTTTTTAACTTGAACATTCGGTTTTCGTTTCCGCTCTCGCAATCTTCATTTTTCTTCTAAATTCATCATGCACCAACCAACCACCTAAAATTCAACAAATAAATTCATCAATAAATATCATATTTTAATAATCTCAATTAAAAACTTAATTTAAATGTGAAGATATATATATTTATCAAATTAAAACCAAAACCCTTTTCACAAAATCTATAATTCATATATTAAACAATTAAGCACCAATTTTGATAATTTTTATTTAAAAACAAATTTAAATGTGGAATTTATTTATTTATTTTTATGCAAAATATGCTACGCATCATGACCCCGCGTCCTTTTTTAAATTAATTAAGCCTGTTTCATTATTAGCGTCGTCAGATAAAAAAAAAACCCGCATTTGAGCGGCCGAGATCCCTTCACACACTTCGCACGGAAAACGTCCTTTGTACAATAATTTGCCCTATACATATATATACATCTGAATTAAAGATAAAAAAAGCGATGAGTCCAATGGTATAATTTTTATAAAAAACCGACTTTGGATAAAAAAGTTATAGGCGTTTTAAAAATGAGGGGGTACTTTTTCTTTTGGGTAAAATACCCTTATACCTTTTCTGTTAAAAAGAAAAAGAAAAAAAAGGAGTGTCACGTGTCACTCATCCATAGCACCTGTATTTTCATCAAGCCACTAGGATGTGGTTATTTGGTTATCTCTCTAAGAGTGGGTTATTAATAGTTCTCATCCCTATATATATATATATATATATATATATATATATATATATATATATAGTGAAAAGTTCATTGTAGACACCTCCATAAGTGTAGACAGGTAGACACCCTTTTTCACCATTAGATCTCTTGATCTAATGGTTATGATTAATTTCTTTTTTCTTTTTCTCATTGTTCAGAAAATAAAGTAATTTCACATGTGAAATAGGGTGTCTACCTGTCTACACTTATGGGGGTGTCTACAATGAACCTCACCCTATATATATATATATATATATATATATATATATATATACATATATAGTGAAAAGTTCATTGTAGACACCCCCATAAGTGTAGACAGGTAGACACCCTTTTTCACCATTAGATCTCTTGAACAAATGGTTGTGATTAATTTTCTTTTTTCTTTTTTTCTTTTTTCTCATTAATTAGAAACTTTCACATGTGAAAAAGAGCTATTTCACATGAACCTCACCCTATATATATATATATATATAGGAAAGGGTTCCGTGTAGACCCCTTAAATTTTGTAGATCCCGTAGACCCCTATAAAACTCAATAAAAATAAAACTCAGTGTTGTAAATTTGTTTTTTTTTTATTACGATAAGCTTTTAAGAACCAAAAAAATAAATAAATTAATTAATTAAAAACAAAAAACATTAAAAATCGAACATTTTAAGACAATGAGTTTTAAAATAATGAGTTTTAAACGCAACACTGAGTTTTATTGAGTTTATTGAGTTTTAAACTCATTGATTTTTAAAACTCATTGTTTTAAAATGTTCAATTTTTAATGTTTTTCGTTTTTCTTTTTTTTAATTGTCTTTTTTTGTTCTTAAAAGCTTATCGCAAATAAAAAAAACTAAATTAACAAAACTGAGTTTTATTTTTAGTGAGTTTTAATGAGTTTTATTGAGTTTTATAAGGGGTCTACGGGGTATACAAAAAAAGGGGTCTACACGGATCTTTTACCTTATATATATATATATATATATATATATATATATATATATATATATATATTACAAACACATAGATATGAAAATACTACAAAACGTTGATTATGACATGACATGACATCAAAAGACTCCCGTATACTTGAAAGACTATTTTTATAGCTCTCTCTATACACACACGGATGAATATGGAAAGACACCAAACATTGATGCAACTGAAGAATGAATGTAGAAGAAGAGGTTGAAACACTAAAGGTAGAGATCAAACGCCTAGGCACCAAACAAGATGATGGCTCTTACAAGGTATATTAATATTACAATATGATAGTAAAATCTTTTGTTGTTTAATCAACCATGATATGGATCTTGATTCCAATTATTAATATTAATTTAATTTGAAGCAGGTGACATTCAGCAGGAAGGAAGGAATACATCATCATGATCATTCCATGGCGATGACCACCCACGTTATGGTGTTCCCATGGTTAGCATTTGGTCACATGCTGCCGTTTCTCGAGCTCTCTATGAAACTAGCAGCAAATGGTATTAGAGTTTCATATGTTTCCACCCCAAGAAACCTAGAGACATTACCCTCCATTCCCACTCATCTATCCAACAACATCAAACTAGTACAACTCGCGTTACCAAAAGTAGACAGTTTACCTGGAAACTGTGAGGCCACGGTTGACATCCAAGAAGATGAAATACAGTATCTAAAGAAGGCATATGACCAATTACAATCACCATTTGAAAAGCTTCTTCAGAACGATACACCATATTTGATACTCATAGACTTCTCTGCTTATTGGGTCCCTGAAATTGTTGCCAAGTACAGGGTACCTACTAGTTTTTTTAGTGTGTATAGTGCTTCTACTCTGGCATACATGGGCCCATCAGACGAGTTGAGGTGGGGCCGTGGGCATAAAACCCCCGAGGCCTTCACGGTTGCACCTGAATGGTTCACTTTTCATTCTCTTATGGCTTACAACCCTGATTATTCTCCAACAATGCTTTGGGGCTTGCATGTTCCTAACGAATCTATTAAGTCAAGTGGTGGAAGATTAAGTAGCATTATCGAGGCATGCGAGTTTGTAGCGATTCGAAGCTGTAAAGAGTTTGAGGGGAATATATTAATCTTCTCCAAGAGCTATATAAAAGACCAGTCCTACCAATAGGCATACTTCCACCATAAATTAGGAAAAGAGAGAATAATGCTGCTGACTCAAACAACTGGTCCAACACTTTCAAGTGGTTAGGCACAAAGAAACCAAAATCAGTTCTCTTCGTTGGATTTGGGAGTGAGTACCAGATGCCGCTCGAACAAGTACATGAGTTGGCCTATGGTCTTGAGCTCTCCGGGCTTGACTTTATATGGATTTTGAGGATGCCCAAAGGGGTAGATGGTAGGGAACTATTGCTTCCAAATTTTGAAGTTTCTGTGTTGGATAAATGTTTGGTTTGTCTTGGGTGGGCACCCCAAATGGAGATACTGGCACACCCTTCAATTGGAGGGTGTCTTTTTCATTCTGGTTTGGGTACTATCATTGAATCTCTAAGGTTTGGACTCCCCTTGATTCTGATGCCTATGGTGGCTGACCAAGGTCTGTGTGCCCAACTATTAGTAAAGAAAGGACTAGGTTATGAAGTGCCAAGAAATGAAGACAATTCCTTTACTAGGGACATGGTGCCAGAGTTTGTGAAGCTGGTGATTGATGATAAAGCACAAACAATTAGAGAAAAGGCTTCACAAATGTCATCAGTTTTCTATGACCAAAACGTTCGATATAGTTACTGTTGAAATATATTCTTGTCTTGTTGTCTAATTCAAACCCTTATTCATATTATTGTTAATTTCTCTTGTTATTTGATTGTTTTATGTTATGAATGGAGAATGGAATGAAGTTGAAGTTGGGCTCGAGTTCTTTTACCGTTGGGCCTAAAATTAAAGTGATGCTGGACTAAGTTCAAGATGGGCTTGGGTTGAGTTGATATTATCAGGCTTGTAGCAGGTCATGTGGGTCAAGATACTGGATCCGGGTCAGAATATGGGTTCCGGTTATTTGGTTATTTGGAGCCTATTTAAGTTCACAATTGGGGTTTTTTGCCTAATAATCACTGCATCCCTTCATCGCTCAGTTCTATTAGGATGTGGTTAAGAGTGTCGATTGTTAATAATTTGTTCCAGAGCTTCATTCGTTTGATTCTGATGATCACAATAGATGATTCAAGTTCGTATCAGATTGTATACCATTTGTCTTTGATTGTATTGTTCTAGTTTCATTCAAGACTTATATTCTGAATATGTTGTGTAGTTCTTGAGTAAACATTCAATATGTGTTTGATTCATGGTTCTTGACATGGTATCAGAGCTTCGGCTCGTATGGTGTAGTAATTTCCGCTGCTGAATCATCGATTTCTTGTGGTGCCCATCTACAAACCCTAGATTCAAGCATTCTAGTGTTTTTTTCTCTCTTCCTGGGATTGGATTGGGTTTTTACATCTGCTGCTGATTGGATTCTTTTTGGATCGACGATCACACCACTCGTACTCAAGATCTTAAGATTTTTAACAATTTTGTCTTCCGTCTCAGTGATTAGGGTAAAATCCTTTGTTTCTGGTTTTCTTACTGGATTCTGGTTCATCCTCTGGTTTCGTACATCTGTCGTTTGGTGTTGAGACTATATTCCCAGAGTTATAATCTGTTGTCGATTGATCCTCACAATCGGTGTTCTTCCTTACTGATTATGGTCCTTCATCAGGTACTGCTTAGAATCTTTATTCATGTTCTAATCAGTGCTGCAACAGTTGGGTCTTGATCTGGAAGGTTTAGATGTGGTTGTGTGGATCATGTAATACGTATAGATTAGCTATATTCGTTTTTACTTAAATCTTGTGACAATACCTGGAGGATTCTGCACAATATTACTCTGCCCAAATGACTGTTAGTCTTGTAGACAGACGTGTGGAACTGGCAGGAAAGTGTTCTTCAGGGGAATGGGGCTTCTATAAATCATGATGATTATAAGCTTTTCTGCATAACATTAGTGGAACCCTAAAGGATTTGAAGCGGTGGAGGTCTGTTTTTTGATTCTCTGATGTGAGTCTTCGACTCTTCGCAAGACAAGGTTGCTCATGTCTACTTATAAAACTCTTAACTGGAATAGTCAGGTAAATCATCTTGATTCTTCTTTGCTATTGCAGAGTTTGTGTTTTTTGTTGTTGTTGTTAAGATGTCATGAGTTTTTGATGTTGAGGCATACTGCATATTTATATGTGTTTTTTTGTGAATCACTTGTCAGAATCTGTCTCTCAATTTAAATTTTGAGGGTCTTGCACGTTATGTTTCTGCTGTGATTCTAGTGTTTTATCAATGGAAAATTATATTTTTCCATTGTGCATTTTATCTGTCATAGGAACTGTTGTTTGTGCTCACAAAGATTATTGAACTGTGGTTAGAAAAAGGTTTTGGGTCTAATCTAATATGTCGTGTTAATCTGTGGTTCTCTGGTTTTTTGGTTTTCAATTTTATGGTTTTGCAACCCAATTTTTTTTTAAGGCTTTTTTGTTAAAGGAGTTGATTTTCTAAAATCTTATGACTTATTATCTGGTTCAAAGATAAGGTTTTGGTTATTGATTGTTTCTATGCTTCTGTTTGAACTCGGTATTTTATTTGGGTTTTGATGATGTCTATTTTTTTAAACTTTTCTACAAATTTCAAATACTTTTTCATCAACAAAAACTCTATGAAGCTGGATCTGATGTGCTGCCATTTTTTGTTGATGTCCTGATTGTGTTTTTTTTTGCAATGTTCTTGACTCTTGTGTATACTTGATTGGGACTCTTGAGTGTTGTCACTGCACAAGTAGTTATTAGTGGTTTGTGTCTTGCCTTATGGTCTTTCATTGAATCTTATTTAGGTTTTTTGTCTAGTTGCGGTCTTGGGTTGTATGTTATGTTGACCTTCTTGCATACTCAACTTGGTTTCTTTTTTATGTGTGATTCTTCTCTGTTAACAAATTAGTGGTTCATGTTCTTGGTCACTAATTGTGATCCTCACTCTGTTTCGTGGTTTGTGAGGTCTAGTTAGGTTGACTCTTGACTTGATTTAATCTCCATTAGCTGCATTGGATTTCACTATTAAAGAAACTTTTTAATTCCTGATGTTCTTGAGGAGAATGCTTATTGATTAAAGTCTGCCAAGTATTTCTATGAAAAATTATATTTTGTTGTAATTGGAAGCTTTATTATATGCATTCTCTTCTTGTTCTGTACCAAGTTTGTCTGCAATGTGCATCTATCATCTTCCTTCTCTGTCACCATAATGTCTTAATGTGTCATATTTCTTCACTGTGTGATTAACAATATAATGAGTTGTTTACCTTGTTAAAAAGTGAATATGTTCATCAATGCATGTGTCTTGATTATGTCTGAACTCTGTAATGATTGCATAATAGTATAAAATGGTTTTAATATTGATGGTTAAATAAATAAAAATTCTTATGAGGACTTCTGGGTAAATGAGAGGAACAACTAAATATGGGTTTTTTAAAATTAGTGCATTTGGTCTAAGTGATGGATTTTTGTTAATAATATGTAAATTGTTGTTTATCAAACCAGATTTATGTCTTCTATATGGAGTTATTATAAGTTTTGTTCGTGGGTTGGTTCTACGTCATAATTGTTTTTTTTTGGTTTACATATGCAATTTCTACTGACAATGCTTGTTACTTGTGTTCATATTGAAATTGGTAATCCTAATCAAGATTGAGGGGGGATTTCATAGTCTTCATCAATCTTGATCTTGCTCATTCACCTTGAGGTTTTTATTTTTTATTTTATTATATGACGTCAATAAACTATTAGAAGTTTTGGGTTTGAATTCTTGTTAGGCTTGAGATCTAAAAATGTTTTTTGAAGAAATCTAAAAAATGCTTCGCTAGTTGAACATTGGCTTTAAGGTAGTCATAGCTGCCCCATTTTTTATTGATGGACATAGTATTGTGCTAGTATTATCATATATGTCTTAGATATCAGGAAAATTGTCCATTTTTTATGTATATTGACATTCAAGTGGTGTTTTCTATATGATAAAAAATTTCCAAAGCCATTTTATGTGTTAATATGTGTTTGTGTAAAGTTTTCATACTTTAGAACTGCTTATTAATGTCTATAATTGGTTTTAAAAAATAAAAAAATTATTTGAAAGCTTGTTTTTCTAGGTAGTGAAACCGTGTTCACTATAATAACCTGTTGAAATCTTCAAGAGTATTTCTTGAAGAAAATGACAACTATCATTTTCTCCTTTACAAGTGGTTATTATCTGATGTGTAGAATTGTGTGATTCTCACGTTTGGTCAGTTTTATGAATCTTGTGATTCAATGTTTTATGTCAGACACTGTTCTGAGTTCTGTTGAGTTTTGTGACTCTTTGTTCGATTGGAAGTGTTTCTGATCTGGTTGTAGAATCTTGTGGTTCTTTATTTTGAGTCTGGTGACTCTTTGTTCGATTGGAAGTGTTTCTGATCTGGTGGTAGAACCTTGTGGTTCTTTATTGTCTAACTAGGATTTTGCTTTCTGGTTTGTTTTAACAGACAGTTTCTGATATTGTTCTTGAATTGTGTGATTCAAGTTTCTTTGTTGATTTACGTTCTGTAGAGTTGTAAAAGTTTTTTGTTGATCAAAATGAGTCTTTAAGTTCTCTACATGCGTCTTATGTAAATCATGTTTTTTTCCAGAGGTGATTCTGAAGTTTTAGGGGTCGTGTGACCTGTTTGGTTTTATCATACATGTCTGATAGTGTTCTTGAATCCTGTGATTCCTTCTTGTCATATCGGATATGTGTATGATATTATTGCTTAATCGTGTGATTCGTTTAATCCAGAATATGTTTTCTGGTTGGTTTTTCTTTTTGAAGTTACCTTAAGTAGTTTTGCCTGTTGGCATATTGTTTTTTTTTTGGTTGTGGATTTAAAGTTCACTGCTGATTAAGAATATATTGGCTAAAGGTTTATCAATATTGTGTTGCAAATATGTTTTTTGTACTCGTATATAGGTTGAGTTACATTTGTTCTTTCCTTAAGAGGAATGAAAAGCTGTAATTTCAGTTTAGCTATCAATTTTTTGGTATAAAACCATTTATGGCTGACTCTTGAAGGATACAAAATCTCAAGGTTGGGATATATTTTTTGTTCAAAGTTTTTCACAAATCTTAGACATGTCTGCTGATTGATAGTCTCCATCACACACCTGCATTTCATTATATCTTTTTCAGGTTCATTAAAATCAAGATGCAATCTGTATTTGTTTTCTTTGATATTAACTGGTTGATGGTTACTATAAAGGTTGTTTCATAAACTATGATTTGTTTTATCTTTGTTATTTGTTCTTGGCATAATTTCATGAGTTTTTTAAGTGTCTCTACTTCCTGTTTAGTATCTTTTGTTTGATGGGGTTGATCAGATCAATTTTCAAATATTTGATTGGTTTGAGGTTATACTTCAGGTTTATTTAGGAATGAGATCATTTACATTTGTTGTCATGTTTGATGTGTTTAGTGTTTGAATTAAGGGGGATGTTGAAATATATTCTTGTCTTGTTGTCTAATTCAAACCCTTATTCATATTATTGTTAATTTCTCTTGTTATTTGATTGTTTTATGTTATGAATGGAGAATGGAGTGAAGTTGAAGTTGGGCTCGAGTTCTTTTACCGTTGGGCCTAAAATTAAAGTGATGCTGGACTAAGTTCAAGATGGGCTTGGGTTGAGTTGATATTGTCAGGCTTGTAGCAGGTCATGTGGGTCAAGATACTGGATCCGGGTCAGAATATGGGTTCCGGTTATTTGGTTATTTGGAGCCTATTTAAGTTCACAATTGGGGTTTTTTGCCTAATAATCACTGCATCCCTTCATCGCTCAGTTCTATTAGGATGTGGTTAAGAGTGTCGATTGTTAATAATTTGTTCCAGAGCTTCATTCGTTTGATTCTGATGATCACAATAGATGATTCAAGTTCGTATCAGATTGTATACCATTTGTCTTTGATTGTATTGTTCTAGTTTCATTCAAGACTTATATTTTGAATATGTTGTGTAGTTCTTGAGTAAACATTCAATATGTGTTTGATTCATGGTTCTTGACAGTTACATAACTTCCTTTGTTAGTTACCATCAGAGGTTCAAAAGAAGCTTGGAGTCAATGGAGTAAAAATAAGTTTGTCTCTAGTTGAACCCATAATCTCTCTGTATCAGATCAAAGCCCCCACTGATATATATAGAAATTACTATTACTATTACTACTATAAATTGTATAGTTGTTGGTTGGTACATGTTTGAAGCTTGGAGTCCATGCAGTAAGAATAAGTTTCGCAATTGTTTTCTCCAAATTCATTATCTTCTTGGGACTGTGTTTAGTTTGATAGTTTGTTTCAACTTTGAGTTCCTTTCTTTAATAAAAAACTAACTTTGATTGATTGTATTAGGGATTTTTTCATAACATAATTAAATTTGGTAAAAACTGTAAATATATTATGTTTTAGCCAAATTATTTGGAAAAAATGAGCTGCTGTTGAAGTAAATTTGGACAAATGGGGAGTCTTTTTTTAGCCTTGGCTATTCAATTCAATGGATCTTGGTTTGGCAGAGAGTAACCAAAGGCCATAACCGGGAGAAGATATATAGTCAAATTTAATTTTATCAAGAGAGTCAAATTACGATTTTTTAAAAATTTTTTTGAACAGCAAAGATTTTATTAAAGAGTAAATTACGGGAATTGTCTCTGTGGTTTGCCTAAATTTTATCTTTCGTCTATAGTTTTCATAAATTACGTCTATGGTCCGAAGGTTTATACTTTTGTAACTA
Organism: Deinandra increscens subsp. villosa; assembly: GCA_039602395.1. Classification (NCBI taxonomy): domain Eukaryota; kingdom Viridiplantae; phylum Streptophyta; class Magnoliopsida; order Asterales; family Asteraceae; genus Deinandra; species Deinandra increscens. Next base: position 17,786,006 of record JBCNJP010000015.1, on the reverse strand, counting down.
CTATTAGATTTTTCCATTAAGTCAGCGTGAAATGACCATTATACCCTACCATTTTATTTTTTAAAAATAAAAAATCATCTACCATCACTTTGTCACGGTCGCCTCCACCACCACTACCGTTGTCATCTCCGCCATCCCTTCCGCCTCAGATTTCTTTTAAAATAAAAGGGTTGGGGTATAATTGTCATTTTACACTGACTTTACGAAAAAATCTAACGGAAGTTAGAGTCAGGGACTAAAGGTGTTACAAAAGTGCAAGCTTTCAAAACATGGACGTAATTTTTGAAACCCACGGACGAAAGGTGAAATTTGAACACCCCACATGAACGATTCCCATAATTTACTCTATCAAATTATGATTTAATGAGTGTTGGGTTGTTTCTTTGTAGCCATTTACACATAGTCACATAGACATGATGATGTGGCCCAATCTAGCCTAATGAACCAGACTACTAGCCCATCAGTTGAGGCCCACAAAAGGTTGTCCAAATGCCAAGAACGTTGTTGGATTAGTTCCAATTGAAGAGGCCCACAAAAGGATGTCCAAATGCCAAGAAGGTTGTTGGATTAGTTCCAACTTGAAGCTTACTTTTCTGATGATACCACAGTTTTCCGATGATACCCACGTCCCTATTTCTCTATTTGCATGTTTACATGTTGTCCATGATCTCCATTTCCCTTACTGTTCGGTTGTTAATGAAAGACATTAGAAGTATTTAAGTGTTTTTGATGTTGGAAAAAAAAGATAGAAGAGAATAATTGAATCAAAGTTGTTATTTTAGTTTGTTCTTCTTATCTTTGTGTTGGGAGTGTTTGCGTACTAAAAATACTCAAACTATCGGGAGACTGACCATCTCCAATATCACTGATGGCCTTGATAACATTAAAATTACCAACAGAAAACACTATAAAAACTAAGAAATATGCTTCGTGTACCATGGTTGTGCATTCTATTGTTGCTAGGGAAAATTCTATGTTATTTTTTTGCGACTTCTATTGGTTGTAGACTTGTAGCTTAACTCTTTTAGTATGTTGTAACCCATGACTCCATTTGTGTTTTGTCCATGTAAAGTTCATGGAGTTGTATGAGACTTATGAACAAAATCTTTTGTAACCTATATAAGGTCATTATTGTTTTAAAGGTTAAGGTCATATGGTTTATATGATACAAGATGTTGTATGTAGGGTGTACATAAAACAAACCTAGTATGGACTTTGTGAGTTTATGTTTAGTCTAAATGAGGCTATGTTAGTTTTTGAATGTGAAATATTTAGTTAAAAGGATCAAATTCAAGAACGCCACCGTTCATTTGTACAGATCGAATTTACAATTTTCTGTGAGTAAAGGTAACTTATGACTTATGAGAAATCATATCCGATTTTGTATTTATTTGTATGTATCTTTAAAAAAAAATATAAATTTGTGGTGAATTTATTTTCTGGAAATGAAAAAAACATTTTTTTATAAATGAAACTGGGTGAGAATGTGTATACAAAATCCCCGCCATGAATGATTCTGGGGTTTCATACATGTTAGGAAACATTATAAGCTCATGTTGCCAAGGAGTTTCTACCCAAGCAAGATCTTGATCTTTTTTTCGGGCTTGCCGGTTTTCGCGTATATCTGGATCAAGTTAACTCTTGAGGTAAAATATGAGGAAAACCGTTCGTAAATTTAAATAAAATAAATATTTTTATTTAGTACGATTATAACAAAAGAATCAAACCTATTATATTACAATACACTTGAAATAAAGTTGATCTACTTCTATCAACAATTACAAGGAAATGAAATAGAATACAAAGAAATGAATAAAAGATTACAAGTAAATGAAATAAATTAAAATTACAATACAAATGAAATGAATACAGAACTTGTCTAAACTTATAATGAAAAAGATAATGGTTTGATGAAAGAAAAAATGACAGAAAGTTATAAGAAAGGTTTGAGGAAAATCTTTTTGAAATTAGTTTGAAGAAAAGAATAAGATTCCAAAGAACCTTGGCGAATGCTTCGGGTCAAAACCCGAGTCCCTTAAAATAAATTCCGGGTCTACCGAATATCCGTTTTGTTTCCCAGGGTACAATCGTCTAAACCGTATTGTATAGCCAGGATAACTCTAAGCTTGAAGTTTACCTTCGAGTTCTTGAAGTCTTGACGTACAAGATGAAGATTGAGAGAGTAAGAGAAAAAGAAGAAGAGAGAATAAGAATTCTATGAATATTGATCTCCGCGTAACAGCTGTTTTCCGGAAGAACTGATATTCCGGTTCAACTTCCGCTTGAACTCCAACCGGAACAGTATCCGGTTGAACTGAACTTCTCCGCCCGGACCACACAGGTCCGCTTGGACTTCAACCGGAACAAAGTGCGCCATCAAAGTGCCACATTGCGCCTCATACGACCACGCCACGCGCGCACGTGTGCGAGTGCGAGTGCTAGTTAGGGGTGCTTTCCTCAGGGTCTAAGGGGTTGTGTCATACTAAAGAAGACAATAGTTGGTAAGGTTCCCACCTTATAAACCACTTTTGGTTTCATTCCCTAACCAATATGGGATGAGTTAACATGCTATACTTAGCATTTTTCTCTCTAATTTTCGCAACTTCACATGTTGCTAGACCTCAACTTTGAGCTTCGATATCTCATTCATACGAGCTCGGATTTGGACGTGGTTTGATGCGTTGGAAAGCCCTCACAACGTACTACACAAAACCATAAAGTACAGAGGCAAAAACCTATGATATATGTATTTTATTTTAGTCCAAAGTTGGTGAAAAACTCATTTTTCACACTTAGTGAAAAAACTCATTTTCCAGTAGTTTTTCTCCCAAAATTCCAACAAAATATACTAAGTTTCAAATCCAAAAATGATATAAAATCACATCAAAATCGACTTTAGTTCCATAATAGTTTTAAAGGTGTTAAATTTTTATTACGTGTTGATGATAGATATGAGCTAGATTAAATGTCACTGAATAATTATACTTTTTAATAACCCGATCTATTGTCTTAAATGAAATAAAATTCAATATTCAATATCAACCTACCCGACATTATACCGATCTATTAGCTTTGTATTTATCACTATAATTTCATTAAATATTGTCTTACTTTGATTTGATGATTAATATATATATAGACAGGGGCGGAACTAGAATTTTTTTTGAGGAGGTCCACAAATTTTTTTTATGGAGTCACAATTTTTAAATATTCAGTTTCAAAGAAATATATATAAAGAAATTTGATCGTGATCGGGTTGCTCACATAAGATAGATACGACACAAAAATATCGTCATTAGAATTGAAATAATATAGAATAATAAGGATGATGCAAGATTTCAATAAAAAATATCGTAGACGAATTGAAATGAGGATGATTAACAATTTTGTTTCGAATAAAGTATTAATGTTAATTTATTGATAATTAATTTGTAGATTACATTTGGATTGAACTATTAGGTACGTAAGTTTGGCTATTACCTACTAAATAGTTTTTAATGCGGACGCGTATTGCGACATGACACTGTCGGTAAAGAAAAAACACAATTAAAAAAACTGTATATAGATTTACAAGATGAAAATTGATGTAGAATGAAAGTAATAAAAATATGAAAATGAAAGAATGGTCAATAGATTTACAGATTTATCTGAAACCTACCGTGTGTTACACCATTTATAAAACGGTAAATTTAATGAAAAACAAAAAGTTGGGAAAATGGAAAATTTAATGAAGCAAAAAGGTTGGAAAATGGAAATGGAAAATTTAATGAAGAATAAAGGTTGGAAAAATGGAAATGGAAAAATAGAAAATTTAATGAAGAATAAAGGTTGGAAAAATGAAAAAACGCAGATTACGTGATTCGAACTTGCGCCCTTTTAGAATCTAGCGAAGACTACTACCACTAGGCTAGTAGTTTGAATTGATTTAATTTACCAAACATTATATTTATAACTAATCAGAACAAAAAAAAAATTTAATTTAAAATCCGTTCACATAATTTCCACTTTACGTACGAAGTTGAGGGGTTCCGGAGACCCCTGGGCCTATTATAGGTCCGCCCCTGTATATAGATATGGAAAGACACCAAACATTGATTATGACATGACATCATGATATGATATGCCGGAAATGAAAAGGAAAAACATACGGGAAAAGGAAAAACATGACATCAAATGGTGTCCTAACATCCCAGGGAATAAGGCTTACGTATCCCGTATACTTGAAAGACTATGTTTATAGCGCGCTCTCTCTCTCTATAAAGACTATGTTTATAGTGCTCTCTCTCGCTGTCTATATATATATATATATATATATATATATATATATATATATATATATAGTGAAAAGTTCATTGTAGACACTTTCGTATGTGAAATAGCTCTTTTTCACATATGAAAGTTTCTAATTAATGAAAAAAAAAAACACAACCATTAGATCAAGAGATCTAATGGTGAAAAATGGTGTCTACCTGTCTACACTTATGGGGGTGTCTACAATGAACTTTTCACTATATATATATATATATATATATATATATATATATAAGGGGATGGTTATCATGAAAACCACCTCCACTTGGGAAAACTTTAAAAACCCATTGGGTGGATGAGATTTATCCACATATGCCATTTTTAATGGATAAAAAAGGGTAATTTGGTCCATCAAAAATTAAAGATTTTGCTCTGTAAAGTTTTTTATTTTTGACATCCTCTCTCCTCTCTCTTCTCTATTCTCTTTTTGACATTATCTCTCCTCTCTCCTCTCTCTTCTCTTTTTTTTTGAACGACTCTTCTTCTCATTTGTCTTCTTCTCTTCTTTCTCACTTTTATATATAAATAATCTTTATTTTCTATATTGACTTAGTTAGTTAATTTATATATTTTTTTTGTTTTACTTTTGTCTCTTATATTTTTCAATTAAGTTACATATGAAAATGTGTTATTATTGTTGATAAAAATTATAAGTATGAATGACGTTATTTTACTTTTATCTCTTATATTTTTCAATTAGGTTACATATGAAAATGTGTTATTGTTGATAAACATTCGGCTCACAAAATGTTACGTACGTAAATCATATAGACATGTGTAACAAAATGAAACGTAACAAAATGTTTCATACGAACTAAAATATTTTAAATAATAAAAAATAAATGACATGCTAACAATAAATACAACAAGCTAACAAAAAAACAAGCTTTTTATGCTTCACTTCCTTATAACCATCTTCATCTTTGAAAAAAATCCACTCACCTACAAAAAAAAAACATTCATTAATTCAAAATGAAACGTACATAAATTTACATATGGATGACGAGTTGTTTACGTATGTAAATTTACATTAATAAATGAGATGTAACATATTAAGTAAGTAAATTAACATATGTAACATCGTTACGTAAGTGATTAATATATAGTTGCATATGTACCATCATTGTTAGTCACATATGTAACATCACTCTTTAGATATGCATTTTTCCAAATCTCCAAAATGTTTAGTCACATTAGTTCAAGCATGAAAGATACGTAAATTTACATATGGAGTAAGGGTTTAAATATGTAAATTTACATAGATAAATGAGATGTAACATATTATCTAAGTAAATTAACATATGTAATGTCAGTATGTAAGTAAATTAACATATAGTTACATATGTAACATCATTGGTTATTCCCATATGTAACATCATTGTTTAGATATGCATTTTCCTAATTCTCCAAAATGTTTAGTCACATTAGTTCAAGCATGAGACATACGTAAATTTACATATGGAGGGAGATTTACATAGATAAATGAGATGTAACCTATTACGTAAGTAAATTAGCATACAGTTACATATGTAGCAAATATGGAATCATAAGATGTAACATTAGATGTACCGTTACATATAACATTACATGTGTAAAAAAACATCACAGAGAAGACTCCACAAATGAAAAGTTGTTTAGTCACATTAGTTCAAACATGAAACATACATACGTAAGTAAAAAAAACACTATTACCACTATTAGGACATATTATCAACTGTTACGTATGTAAGTTTCACATATGAATACTACCATGTAACGTAAGTAATTTTACATATGTAACAAATACATCAGTTTGTATTTATCTAGTCTTTATCATCTTAGCAAGTATTTAACAATAAACTGACACACACATTTAGCAAGTATTTAGCAATAGTGAGTTGTCGACACTTTTTTATAAAAATTAAGGGAAATTATAAAAAAAAATTCATTTCCAGATAAAAATTGAGAGAAAAATAAGAATTTATATTCAAAGGTATAAGTCAACACTTTATACAAAGATAATTTTTGCTCTCAAGTATGATGGAGTTTGAATAGAATAAATGAAAATCGAATTCATATGAACACTCATATAAAAAGATTATATTTACTTTCAAAATTTCTTTACCTTAGAGATAATTTCTTCTTACCTCAGTTAGAATCATAATTCAAACAATCCAGTATGGCGGTGAAGATGACCAGTAAGTACGGCGACAAACCAAAGGAAAGAAGCAAATCTGAAAAAATTACTGAGGAGCTCGAAATCCACAACAACATCGCAAATGGATAACTATTCCGAACATATATTGTCACTGATGTACAAGATCCATAAAAAATTTGAGAACTCCGATGCCTAATCAAGCTTCTCCGATGACTAATTTGAGAACGCGTCAGCAACGATGGAGGAGATTGATGAAGATGCTGGTGGATGTGGTAGATGTTCGGGATGAAAAGAACATAGATTTGCAACTCGAACAGATTTGCTACGCAAACTTCGACGTCCAAAATGGGGGTTTCGCAGTAGAGACCGGCGAAGTCGATGCAGCAAAGATTACGGTTCACCGATTCAAGCTTTAGGATTTCTTCTCCAATTGAAGCTCTAGGATTTCATCTCCAGTTGAAGCTTTTGAATAGTTGGTGTGGTTTGAATGGATTGGGAGAAAATAAAGATCGCTTGAAAATGATGATAGAGAGGGTTTGATGTGATGGAATGCAGAGAGTACAGGTCTGTGGAACTTTTACCATACCAAAGATACCCTTCTCCATATTAAATTAGTTAAATAAGCAAATAAAAATAAAGAAAAAAGTGAGAAAAAATCACAACCATTTGATGGATCAAATTAATGGCTAATAGAGAGTTTTGATAGTTTTCCCATCTCAAGATGGTTTGCATCTTACCCTTCCCCTCTCTCTCTCTCTCTATATATATATATATATATATATATATATATATATATATATATATATATAGATTTGGAAAGACAAACAAACATTGATCCAACTGAAAGAATGAATTTAGAAGAAGAGGTTGAAAAACTCAAGGTAGAGATCCAACGCTTGGGCAACAAGCAAGATAATGACTCTTACAAGGTATATATTATATTTCCCACACAATATAACTTTGCATTCTTTTAATCAATTCGTGTTGGATCTAGGGCATATCTGTATCGAATTATTACTAATCTGATACAACTAGTATACTTAGTGGCGGGTCTAGGATTTTCTTTTAGTGGGAACAAAAAATACATAAGGCTAGAATATGATTTTGCGTTAACAGCCAGATTAAAACGGGTTCAGGTCTAAAAAAATTTGGTTGCAATATTGTGTAAATATAGTATATCTTGGTTATATTTATTTTAAGAAAAATAAATAAATTAAAAATAAAACTTAATAAAACAATAAAATTATGAATAAAGTGGACTGATTGTCTCTCTAATTTATACATATTATAGTGTTAGTCTTCAAACGGAATGTTCATGTAATCCGACATTTATAAAACTCAACATGTTTTATTTTCACCTTTGATAGTTAAGTTTTCTTTTTAGATGACTAAAAATTGTCTAAAATACGGATTAGAAAATTTAAAATTGAAAAAAAAAGAAAGAAAAGTAATACATAAAGTAATTGTCTAAAATACGGGTACTACTATAGTTAAGTTTTCTTTTTAAATGACTAAAAATTGTCTAAAATACGGATTAGAAAAATTAAAATTGAAAAAAAAAAGTAATACATAAAGTAATTGTCTAAAATACGGATTAGTACCAAGCAAGCTAAGCACAAGCAAAATGAAATATTGAGGGATCACACAAAACATGTGTATGTACTGCGTATATAAAGTAATTTTGTTTTTTTACTTAAATGAAAAGAAAAAATTGACCACACACAGTTATGTCAGTTTTTTTAAAAGATTTTAATTAAAATAAACATGTATTTTTTTTTTCTTTCTTTTTTCAGTTTCTTCTTCGCTTGTAAGCATAGAAACATCAAATTTGTAGGTTTTTCCATTTGAACAACACACTTGTAGGTGTAAATCCAACGTCCAGGGCCTTTTACAAAAGTGATTTAGGAACCTACTATAAAATTAACCAGAATCTTTCTCAATTGCTAAAGAAAAATCGATTGTCGGGTTGGTTGAGTGGGGCCTTTCTGTTGGCAACATATTAATAGCTAGTTAATATGTTTAGAAAAGTTTTGGGCCAAATGTGTAATTCTGAGTAGTTTACAGGGACTAGAGTTGTAATTTTCTTTTAAAGGTTTGTTAAGATTCGGTTAGGTAGGATTAGCTACTTAAGCTAGGTTTCCGAATTCAGTTTCGAAGTTCTTGTATTCCTTCTTCAAGTTCAATAATAATTTTTCTCTGATTTTGTTCTCAATTGCTTTGATTCTTTGATTGAATCTTCAATTGGTATCAGAGCCTTGGTTTCGTACCGGCTCTTGAGTTTGTTGATCGTCGCCGATCAACTCAAATCAGAGAATTGGGGATTTTGATTCTCCGGTGAAATTCCGTCAAAATTAGGCGGTTGTTGACTTCGCCAAGAAGGCCAACTCGACCTTCATCTCCAATTTCATCATCTCGTCTATCTCCTCGAAGATCCTCAGTGATGACGGATGCTGGGAACGCAAATCGCCCGAGAGAGAACTACACAACCATCCCATTGCAGTGCCCGACGCTGACTCAGTTGAATTATTCGATATGGGCGGTGAAGATGAAGGCTATCTTCAATGTTCATGGGCTCTGGGAAGTAATTGCACCTGCTGATGGAGCCGAAGTTGATTCCAAGAAAAAGAGTGCAGCAATTGCCTATTTGTTCCAGTCTATGCCAGAAGACTTGATCATTCAAGTGGCTAGTATGGAATCAGCAAAAGAAATATGGGACTCCATTAAAACCAGGTATGTTGGTGTAGATAGGGTGAAGAAAGCGCGTCTGCAGACTCTGAAAGGAGAGTATGAGTCTTTGAGAATGAAGGACAGTGAAACAATTGATGATTTCACTGCAAGACTGAGTGCAATTGCAACCAAATTTGTCGATCTTGGTTCACCAATTACAGAGTCTGCCTTAGTCAAGAAACTTCTTGAGAGTGTGCCTGAGAGGTTTGTGCAAATAGTTGCATCAATTGAACAGTTTGTCGACTTGGACACTGCATTGTTCCAAGAAATCATAGGCAAACTTAAAGCATTTGAGGAGAGAACAGGAATGAAGAAGAAGGCTATGATCACAACAAAGGATGATCAATTATTGATGACTTACACTGAGTGGCAAGCCAAAGTCAAGGATAATAGGTCAAAGTTCAAAGGGGACAGGGCTGCAAGGAATAAAAATGGTGGTAAAGACACTCAAGGAACCTACACAAAAGGGAAAAACTCTGATGAAGGGTGGAGAGGTCAAAAATCCCAATTTAAACCCAAGAAAGATAAAAGCAAGGTGAAGTGTTTTAAATGTGATGCATTTGGGCACTATGCTAGTGAATGCCAAAAGAAGAAGCAGCAAGATCAAGAATCCAATCTTATGGCAGAAATGGATGAAGAACCAACTTTGCTATTAGTATGGGAACAAGAGGAAGCTAATGAGGAAGTCTTTCTCAATGAAGAGAAGGTGATGCCAACTGAATATGTCAACTCAAAGGAAGGAGCAGGAGAATTCACTTGGTACCTTGATAATGGGGCTTCCAACCACATGACAGGTAACTTCTCTTTGTTTACTGCATTGAATACTAACATCACTGGATCTGTCAGTTTTGGTGATGGGTCTAAGGTTGAGGTAAAAGGGAAAGGTTCTATAGTTTTGCAGGGTAAGTCTAATGGGAGTAAGATTCTGTCAAATGTATACTACATTCCTCAACTAACTAGCAATATAATTAGTCTTGGGCAATTGGCTGAGAGAGGGTGTGAATGTAGAATAAAAGGTGAATACTTATGGATTTATGATCAGGATCAGAATTTGATCATGAAGGTTCATAAGGCTCCTAGTAGACTATATAAGATTGAGTTAGGAGTAGGGTCTGCTAGTTGCTTACAGGTCAGAATGGAGAGTGAAGTAGGAATATGGCACAGCAGATTAGGACATGCTAGTATGCATATCTTAGAAAGTATGACACAAAGTGATTCTGTCATAGGAGTGCCTAAGCTTAAACACACTTCACAGGTTTGTGACACATGTTTAGCTGGAAAGCAAATTAGAACCTCTTTTCCTAAGGAATCTCATTATAGGACATAGAGATTATTAGAACTTGTTTCTATGAATTTATGTGGGCCCATAGCTTCATCAACTAAGACAGGAGTAAGATATTTTATGCTCATTGTAGATGAACATTCTAAGTATATGTGGGTATATTTCCTTAAGCATAAAGATGAAGCTTTTGAGGTCTTCAAGAAGTATAAGTCAGAAGTGGAAAGTAGTATAGGAGTTAAGATAAAATCTGTGAGATCTGATAGGGGAGGAGAATTTACTTCTCTAGAGTTTAGTGAGTATTGCAAGGTTAATGGGATCACTAGACTGTTGACTGCACCATATTCACCTCAGCAAAATGGCTCAGTAGAGAGAAGGAATAGGTCTATTATGAACATGACAAGGTGCTTGTTGAAGGACATGAATATTCCTAAGGTATATTGGGCAGAGGGTGTGAGGCATGCTGTGTACATTCAGAACAGATTGCCTACTAAGAGTTTAGGTAGTACTACACCTTATACTATATTGAAGAATAGAAAGCCAAATTTGCATCATTTGAGAATCTTTGGGTGTGTTGGACATGTGAAGAGTACAAACCCAGATTTAAGAAAGTTAGATGCAAGGAGTAAGCCTATGGTTTACTTAGGAGTGCAGGAGGGAACAAAGGGATGTAGAATGCTTGATGTTGAAACAGGCAGAATAGTTGTGAGTGGAGATATCAAGTTTGAGGAAAACAGGCAATGGAATTGGGATAAGATGGAAGTAGAAGGTCCTGCAGATATAGGTGAACCAAGTAGGAGTTCAACTTACACCATGGTTGATCAAGAAGCTGATCAACAGGTATTCCCTGAGCTTAGTGAGTCAGATAGTGATAATGAGAGTATCCATGTGCAGGAACAGGAGAATGAGGTTAGAAATGGTGAGCAGGATCCAACTGAACCTAGTTCATCTAGGAGGCCTAGTAGAGTAAGAAAAGTGCCAGGACATTTGAAGGATTATGTGTTGGATAATAGGATGAGACAGGGAGAGCAAGCACAAGAAGTTGTAGATCAAGTTGCCTTGTTACTGGTTCAGGATGATGAGCCAGTGTCTTATAGAGAAGCTGCTAAGTTTGACAAGTGGAAGATAGCTATGTCAGAAGAAATAGGGGCTATAGAAAAGAATAAGACATGGGAATTAGTTAATCCACCTAAGGAGTGCAAACCAATAGGACTTAAGTGGCTGTTTAAGGTTAAGAAGGATGCAAAAGGTGAGGTTACTAAGTACAAAGCTAGACTAGTTGCAAAAGGATATGTACAGCAATTAGGCATATATTATGAGGAAGTGTTTGCACTTGTTGCTAGGATGGAAACAATTAGATTGATCATGGCATATGCTGCTGGTATGAGATGGAAGGTGTACCATTTGGATGTCAAAGCAGCATTCATGCATGGTGCATTGCAGGAAGAAATGTATGTTAAGCAACCAGAGGGATTTGTCAAGAGAGGCCAAGAGAACAAGGTTTATAGATTGATAAAAGCCATGTATGGCCTCAAGCAAGCTCCTAGAGCCTGGAATCTTAGGTTGAATGAAGTTTTAACTGAGCTAGGCTTTAGGAGGTGTAGACATGAGCAAGCTGTATACACTAAGTGTAAGGGAGAGTCAATTCTGATTGTTGGTGTATATGTAGATGACTTGATGGTTACAGGAAGTGATATAAATGGGGTAGACCAGTTTAAGAAACAAATGTGTGTCAAGTTTGACATGACAGATTTAGGTGAGCTTTGTTATTATCTAGGGATTGAAGTTGGTCAATCTGAGTTAGGCATTGAACTTAAGCAATCTGCATATGCTTTGAAGATTGTTAAGTTAGCAGGAATGGAAGAATGCTATGAGTCTAAGACACCTATGGAACCTGGTTTAAGGTTAAGCAAAGAAGAGGGTGGTGAGGTTGTGGATGCTTCAAACTATAGGAAGTTGGTAGGCTCTTTAAGATATCTAACTCACACCAGACCTGATATCACCTATTCAGTGGGATATGTTAGTAGATTCATGCAGGAACCTAGAGAAGCTCATCTCAAGGCTGTGAAGAATATTGTGAGGTATATTAAAGGCACAATGCACTATGGGTTGCTGTATAAAGCAGGACAGAAAGGAGAGTTGCAGGGTTACAGTGACAACAATCATAGCATGGATACAACAGATGGAAGAAGCACATCAGGTGATGTTTTCTTTTATAATGGATCTGTTATATCTTGGCATTCTCAAAAACAGAAAACTGTGGCTTTGTCAAGTTGTGAAGCAGAATTTATGGCTGCTACAACTGCTGCTTGCCAAGCCTTGTGGTTGTCAAGGTTCATGGAAGAGTTAACAGGGAAGAATCAAGAAAAAGTTAAGATCTTTGTGGATAACAGATCTGCTATAGCGTTGATGAAGAATCCAGTCTTTCATGGGAGGTCTAAGCACATAAACTTAAGATTTCACTTTATAAGAGAGTGCATAGATAGAGGTGAAATTGAAGTGGAGTTTGTAAAAGGTGATCAGCAGAAAGCAGATGGTCTTACAAAGGCATTAGCTAGAAACAAGTTTGCTGAGATGAGAATGCAGCTGGGAATTAAAGAGCACATCAAGATCAAATGAAATGTGGGAGCTCAACACATCATACACACAAATCCTGTGGGATCACTGGTGTATGCTGTTAATGTTGGGTTGTTACTAGTTTGATCTTGTAGAATCAGAGATTAAAGATGCTCAGAATTAGGGAGGAGAATGTTGGCAACATATTAATAGCTAGTTAATATGTTTAGAAAAGTTTTGGGCCAAATGTGTAATTCTGAGTAGTTTACAGGGACTAGAGTTGTAATTTTCTTTTAAAGGTTTGTTAAGATTCGGTTAGGTAGGATTAGCTACTTAAGCTAGGTTTCCGAATTCAGTTTCGAAGTTCTTGTATTCCTTCTTCAAGTTCAATAATAATTTTTCTCTGATTTTGTTCTCAATTGCTTTGATTCTTTGATTGAATCTTCACTTTCCCCCCTCTCACCATGTAATGAATCCGCCCCGAGTATACTACAATATGCTAGTAAAATATTTTTATGTTAATAAAGAGAAAATGACGAAATTAACCGTCCTTGACCACATTGTCCACCATATAACCGTTTGAAAGTCAATTGATTCAATATAACTTTTAAAGGGTTAAAACGTGGTAAAAGTGATCAAGGGTGGCTATTTTCGCCATTTTTCCGTTAATCAATCATGCACGTACCAAATGGTTTTGATATGATATGGATCTTGATTCCAAATTTTGATTTAATTTGAAGCAGGTGGCATTCAGCAGGAAGGAAGGAATACATCATGATCATCATTCCATGGCGGAAACCACCCACGTTATGGTGTTCCCATGGTTAGCCTTTGGTCACATGCTACCGTTTCTTGAGCTCTCTATGAAACTAGCAGCAAATGGTATTAGAGTTACATATGTTTCCACCCCAAGAAACCTAGAGAGATTGCCCACCATTCCCACTCATCTATCCAACACCATCAAACTAGTACAACTAGCGTTACCAAAAGTAGACGGTTTACCCGAAAACTGTGAGGCCACAGTTGACACCCAACAACATGAAACACAGTATCTAAAGAAGGCATATGACCAATTACAATCACCATTTGAAAAGCTTCTTCAAAATGATGATACCCCAGATTTGATTCTCACAGACTTCTCTGCTTATTGGGTCCCTGAGATTGGTGCCAAGTATGGGGTATCTACTGGTTTTTTCAGTGTGTATAGTGCTTCTACTCTAGCATACATGGGCCCGCCAGACGAGCTGAGGTGGGGCCGTAGGCGTAAAACCCCCGAGGCATTCACGGTTGCTCCTGAATGGTTCACTTTTCATTCTCTTGTGGCTCACAGGCCTGATTATGCTCCAAGAATACTTCGGGGCCTGCATGTTCCTGATGAATCTGGTATGTCGAGTGGTGAAAGATTAAGTAGTGTTATCGAGGGATGCGAGTTTGTAGCGATTCGAAGCTGTAAAGAGTTTGAAGGGGAGTATATTAATCTTCTCCAGGAGCTATATAAAAAACCAGTTCTACCAATAGGCATACTTCCACCAGAAAGGAAAATAGAGAACGATGTTGCTGACTCCAACACTTTCAAGTGGTTAGACACAAAAAAACCAAAATCGGTGCTCTTCGTTGGATTTGGGAGCGAGTACAAGATGCCGCTAGAACAAGTGCACGAGCTGGCCTATGGTCTTGAGCTCTCTGGGCTTGATTTTATATGGATTTTGAGGAAGCCAAAAGGGGTAGATGATAAAGAACTATTGCCTCCAAAGTTTGAAGTTTATGTGGTGGATAAAGGTTTGATTTGTCTTGGGTGGGCACCCCAGATGGAGATACTAGCACACCCTTCAATTGGAGGGTGTCTTTTTCATTCTGGTTGGGGTTCTATCATTGAATCTTTATGGTTCGGACTGCCGTTGATTCTAATGCCTATGGTGGCTGACCAAGGCCTCTGTGCCAAACTATTAGTAGAGAAATGACTAGGTTATGAAGTGCCAAGAAATGAAGATGGTTCCTTTACTAAGGACATGGTGGCAGAGTCTGTGAAGCTGGTGATTAATGATGAATCACAAACAATCAGAGAAAAAGCTTCACAAATGTCATCAGTTTTCTGTGACCAAAATGTTCAAAACGGTTACATAACTTCCTTTGTTAGTTACCTTCAGAGGCTTAAAAGGAGGTTGGAGTCGATGGAGCAAGAATAAGTTTTTCCCTAATTGAACCCATAACCTCTCTGTTGTATCAGATCAAAGCCCCCATTTATAGAAATTACTATTACCACTATAGTATAAATTTCAACTTCATTATACAACTCTTATAGCTGTTGCTACATGTTTGAAGCTTGGAGTCCATGGAGTAAGAATAAGTTTCTCAATTGTGTTTTCCAAATACATTATCTTTTTGGGACCGTGTTTACTTTGATTGTTTGTTATAACTTGAGTTCCTTTCTTTAATCAAAAACTAACTTTGATTGTATTTAATGAGTTTACTTTTTAGATATTTTTTCAGAACATAATTAACTTTGAGAACTTGGTAATAACTGTAATTATATTGTGTTTTAGCCAAATTATTTGGAAAAAATGAGCTGTTGAAGTAAATTTGGACAAATGGAGTCTTTTTTTAGCCTTAGCAACGCATTGACTAAGGCTCCTGGTTCGATTCAATGGACTTTGGTTTGGCAGATAGCAACCAAAGGCCATAACCGGGAGAAGATATATAGTCAAATTTAATTTTATCAAGCCAGTGCTACTCAAATTAGGATTTTTTTTTCTTTGGAACGGCAAAGATTATATTAAAGAGTAAATTACTGAAATTTTAAAACCTAAGGACGAAAGGTAAAATTTGCTTTGCACAAACCACAGGGATCATAGACGTAATTTTTGAAACCCAGAAACAAGAGGTGAACAAACCACATGGACGATTCCTACAATTTACGTACTCTATTAAATTATGATTTAATAACCTATTGGATATTCTATATTTTTATTCTTGATTGTTGCTTATAAGTTTTGGGTTGTTTCTTTGTAGCCAGTTACACAGACATGATTAGGTTGTGTTACAATATAAATGTTAGTTAGAAGAATAAGGGTTGTTTTTGTAATTCTTTCATAGTTTGGGGACTGTTTTTGTAAATTCCCAACTAGCAGCTTGAGTTAATTGAATAAGCTATAAAAGTCGTTGGTAAACAGAATAAACATGCATGCTGATTGATTGCCAATTCTTTGTAACCCTATATATTTTGATGGTAATATTTTGATTCTATTCACGACGACATTTGCTAGCAATAGCGGCTAATGGTCATAATTATATAAGTTTTCTTTGTAAGATTCCAACACAATATGCTAAAGCAAAACATATTTTATGTTTATCTTTGACTAAATTTGAAATCTTAAACCACAAGATATTTTATAAATACATAAATATACCGAGTAAAGATGAGTAAAAAAGTATAGAAATTACCAATTTCACAACTTAAACTTACCGTAATAACGGTTTTTAGAACCTATGCAGTTTTTATCATGATTCAACATGCCAATTTCACAACTAGTTACAGTAGTTGAAACTTCTACAAAGATTCATTTCATGACACATATGCATGGTGTATGCCACAGTACTGGGAAATAATAGCGAACTTGTAAACATAAATCATAACAATATTATTTTTATTGAATCAGAACAATACTATTACACTACAGAAAGGAGTATTGCCGGAGTTTTACTTGCCTCTCCGCCATCGATGGGTTTATATAGCCACGAAATGGAGGGTTGTCCAAGACAGCAATCAGCATTAACTGCGCATATCGTTTGGATGGAGTGCTCTCCAAGAACAAATCATTTCCAAATAGCGGGAGGAGCAAAAACCGGTCTGCGCGAACCCGACCATTTTCGAGTCGCATTCGTGTCCGCAAGATGCGCGCCGAAGATTTTTAACCGGGTTTCTATTTTTCTGCACCCCCCCCCCCCGCGCGCGTGCGCGTAAATGTTGGAGTATAAACTGACATTATAATTTGATAACCATCTAAGTTCCTTGCTTATGAACCACTTCCAATGTGGGACAAATGGTTTTTAGCTCCAATAGTATAGTTTGTAGACCACACTTTGAGCATCGATATCTCATTCACCTCTTAATTACTTTGGACGTTTAATATCTCGTTGGAAAGCCCTTGTCCTAAACTATTCAACCATATCAAATAACTCGTCTAATTATAATATCTACATATAAATAATTAGGTCCAAAGTTAGGAAAAAATACATTTTTTTTTTCTATTTTTTTTCCAACATATGGTGGCCAGCCATGGCGGCAAACAACAACATAAAGTAGGACTAAATATTACAATACTAAAATCACATATTACAACATATATGATATACATTCCAATACTAAAATCACATATTACAACATATATGAAGATAGTACATATGTATACTTTGATACTGAAATACATCATGGTGAAATATATCATGGCTCGAGATCGTTGTGCATAGGAATACGTCGATGTGGTAAGGAATAATCCTCCTCCGACCACCAACGGCTTCGTTTATCACCACCACCGCCAACTAGTTCTCCATGTATTTGATTCATTTGGACTTTTAACACACCTACAAGTTTCAACCAACATTTTAAAACAAGCTAGAGAGTGTCATTCAAATTTCAATCAGCACATAGAGAGTGAAAAACGAAACCTCGAAAATGGTAATGTTGTAGTTGAGCAGTAGCGGCCATGTTGCGATACGGGTGTGACAGTAAAAATAGGCAAGTGATGGCAATCTTGAAAAGTTTCTCCATGCAGCTAAAAACTTTGATCAAATGTGTGTGCTTTTTTCACTTTGTGTGTGTACTTGATGTCTTAATGATGTAGGTATATTTATACGAGGTTTGTCCACTGTTTGGGGAATGAACATGCTAGGCTACTAACAGTAATCTCGATTGAAGGAAAAAATAAGTGGGGTCGGATTAAAGTGGGGAGAAAATTCTAAAGTTTGAATCTTTATATGGTAATCTAAGCTTTAGAATGTTGGGTGGTGGTGTTTCTTTTTGTTCTTTCTGCGGCTTCTAATTTCTTTATCTATAAAGACCCAAGAACCAAGGTGATCATTGATCAAAATATATAAACGGATCAAATACTCTACTCTTTGTTACTGTTTTCTAATTTTAAAATAATTAATAATTAATGAATTAAATATGATTACAAAACTATGTGTAATAAAGAAACTAAGGGTGTTCAGAAACAGTTGACACCAACCGAGCCACTGGCCATCTGCTGGGAGTTTGGGGTTTAATACCCATATTTTAGCCTAAGCAAACCGACCGGTTTAAGATTTGTACAGTCCGCATTTGAAACTTATAACCGGCGATGTAAATCGTACGTTAAACGAGTTGTGTACCTTTATTATTTATTTAACCGTTTTGATTTCTAAAATGTGCACTTATGCTATATCATCTGTATAATTTTTAAAAATTTCATACAAACTAATGAATTTGATTAAAAAACTAGTTGAAACCGCCCAAAGTTCCAAACGATTTAACTAAACTGTTTTGGTCAGTCCGGTTCGGTTTGCTGTTTTTTTAAACTGCAGTTAGCTGTTCGGACCAAATTTCTTGTCAAAACTGGCTGAACCGGACAGTGAACACCCTAAAAGAAGGTTCTGTACAATAGCAAGCTTTTGAGATGACCATTTTACTCATTCAACCAAATTTGACCCTTTCCTTCTTAGTTAAATCTTTATTTTTATTGGACGGCTAACGATTAATTCCGGACTACCCAAAGCAACCCCAATGGCGAAAGGGCGCCCACACCCGGGAAGCAAAGGGCAGAGTCATACTCTCACGTGTGCTAGGTAGCCCAAGCACGTCAAGTGAGCCCATCTCAGGGAAAACCCTCCACCCGAAGGCCTACTATGGTAAAACCTGGGGGCTCTAGGGATCGAGCTTGTGACCTCTAGGTCAGCAAGTCTTCCCATTATCACCTCATACCACTGAGGCAAGCCCGGTGGTTTGAGTGTTTGACCCACCGTCCGAAGGCCCACTATTAGTTAAATCTTTTAGCTCAACTTATTTGACTCATTAGAGATGTAACAAAACAAAAATAAGACCAGTTTATACTGTAAAGTAGTTTGTTTTTTACTTGAACTAGAAAACAAAAGAAATGCCCAGGACATGTGATGCTACAATATAGCCAAAGAGTGGTGTAGTACTTTGATGTTTTCTTAAATTAAAAAATGAATAAAGATGGCCCCCCAATTTCAATAGGTCATCACCTGAACAGAACCCCTGAGTATCAGAAACTACAGTAAATATGATGCTTTTAGTTTGAAAAGAAAATCATTATAGAGATAAATGCTAAGGCCATTGGAAATGCTCAAATATACTTGACCCGTTACATCTTTTGTCCAAATTTTTTAACTTTTTTTTTCTTTTCTGAAGTGTATCATATTCCTGCGTGTTTGAATAATAATATTCGCTTTTGAATATATTGATTAGGGAGGCTTCATGCATTGAAAATACAGTTTGGATGACTTTGGACCTCTTCAATCAGTTTCAATTTTAGCTAAGTTTTTATAATATGACCGTAGCTTAACGCCTTGACTCGTTAAAAAATAGAACATAACCTGAATCAACCCATTCATAAGTAAAAATGTGCCACAATAGCCAACTCAAATCAGAACATAAATTGCATGATTGGTATGGCAGTTTAGGCAAACTAGTAGTTAGTAGTTACAACAGCCAGTAAGCATCAATTATGTAAATTATGCAAAATGGGGAATGCACACTGAACTTTGTAATTGATCTAAATGAGAAAGCAAATAAAGGTGGATCATGAAGATAATTATAATTAAAGAAATCAAACTGCACTTGATGAAATTGGACGCATCCACTTTTCTCCAAAATGCGACATTTCGGATTCATTCTATTTAAACAATTATGACAAGAAATTCAATCACTAAGAAGAAAACACAAACACACTGTTAACATTGAAAAAAAAGTTGTATGCAATTCCTTAGAAGGCTTCTTTGGATCATATTTTCGCACTCCTCCA
Organism: Deinandra increscens subsp. villosa; assembly: GCA_039602395.1. Lineage (NCBI taxonomy): Eukaryota > Viridiplantae > Streptophyta > Magnoliopsida > Asterales > Asteraceae > Deinandra > Deinandra increscens. The sequence continues at coordinate 17,765,977 of JBCNJP010000015.1, read as the reverse complement.
CCGTCTTTAACGCCGGAAGGGAAGCTGATGCCGGAGGCGGTTAAATAATCGGATCCGGACTTTTTGGCCCCTAAAACTTGGGTTGGCTCCGGACCTCCGGTTTAGTAAGAGGGTGAATTTATTATAGGACTCGAAAATTCCACAAGAAACCAACCTGAATTACAAGTTAGGGTTTAATCTAAATAGTTTCGGGTCAAAAAATTCGGGTTAAAACTCGGGACAAACTCGTGAACCCACTTTATCTATATGGGTCGTGACTCGTGTTTGTCTCAACTTATTGGGTTGTTTGATTGACTCGTTTCATATTTTATACTTTTATACGTGTTTTATATTATAAATTAAATTAGTGGTGTAATTATCCTATATTAACAAAAGACAACTTATGGTACAATTTTTAGAACATATTGTACAAGTCCCTAATGCACCCATTGTACTGAAATTTAAGCATGTTGTACAAGTTACCTTTGCACAATGAGAAAAAAGCCTATGGTACCATATTTCTAGCCATTTGTACAAGTACCCAAGCAAATAAACGAATTGTGGTGCCCACTTATTCCTCTTTTCCTCCTTTGGGTCCCCTAAATCTTTGAATTATGACCAGATTTTCCGGCAAAAGGACGTGACTTTCTCCATCTACTCCACCAAACCTCATGGCTCTCCATCTACTCCACCAAACCTCACGGATCTTCTGATTTCTCTCAATCTTATCTCTCTTTTTGTTATTGAATTTGCTCTACCGGTGAATCACACATCGGTTAGAAGAATGGAAAACCTAATCAAGCAAATCCGGTTTAAGGTCATATCGAGTGGATTCGACGACGCAGTGATGGTTAAGAATCCAAGTATATGGCGGAATAGGGGTGTGAAGGAGGCGCAGGTTTGTGATGGTGTCCATCGGAATAGGGTTGGTGAGGGTCGGGTAGATACCAGAGCCGATATCTGAGAGAACTGATTCACCTGCCTTGAGAGGGCGTGGGGTGAGGTATGGTGAGAGTTTAAACCTCTATTAGGAATTGGTTGGATTTGCTTGACTTATGTTCTGATTTGTTGTGTGTTCTAATTTGATACGAATTACCACAGTGCTCTTCAACCTGCATGCCAAAATCATGGACTTTGGTTCTTTGGTCTTCAAATTGAATGTCTTTTGGTTGCTGATCTTATGTTTTCTGTTGCTCTTGCAGGCTCAAATCTGTTACTTTTTTTCTTCCACTACAATCTGTGAGTTTCCTCTATGTATGAGGTTAGGTAAATGTTTTTGTTGTTTAACTGCTTTGTCAAGCCATTTTTATTACTTCAGTTATGTGGATGGACTACTTTTTTGGTTGGTAAGATGTTTGAAATGTCATTAGAGTTTGTTGTGTGTCTTGCGAGCAGCATTTTAGTTTTGACAGGACCATAAAAAGGTCTTATAATGATTTTAGAGCCATATCTTAAGATAAAATTAGTCAAAGATCAATTTAGTCTAAGATCAAAACTTTGTAACTATTTAGTCAAAGATCAAAAGAATATGGACTTATAATTACCTCTGCTAGCAACATTACTATTAGTAGGTGGAATAGAATCATAGATTGATCTCTTAAGATTTGATTATGAGAATGAATCTCCATATGTAGGGCTTGCCTTTGGTTGACATCCTTTTGGTTTTGTTGATATTAGATTCACAATTGTACCATTCTTTTCCAACCTCATGCATTCCAACTTATGTTTGAGAAATAAAACATGACTTGGAAGTTGAATCTACCTCCTTGGTTACACCTACAGTTAACTTATTTTTATATCATTTAGAAAGATTAAATTTTCTCAAAAGCAAGAGTAGATGCATTACTTTATGGTCGTAAGATTAACGTTCTAGGATGAATGAGCCTTTATCACATCTCATATATATTTGTTTCTTTTAGGCACTTAAAAATAGTGTGTCTGAGACAACTAAGGCAGGTGTGTATTCAACACCAACAATCTTTAGTTGTTTAGACACGACTTCATTGCAGGATTTCGAGGTAATTTATGTTCTTTAACGCCTTTTGTACTTTAATTTATAGATGTTGAAATTCACCTAATGGTTTCAGAACTCATCATATGATATGATATGATTGTAGCTTAAAAAGTTATATAAGTCTTAGGTATGGTGTTTAATTTGTTATTGTTTTGTAGTGTGTAAGTTTAGAAAAACCTTACCTTCGATCTTCAGTTTGACAAGAGTTTTAGTTAGATATGACATGGAGGGTTTGTCAAAAGCTATAACTGCAATGAACAATCACTTTTATGTATCTTGGTTGATCTTTGTTTGTAGGTTTGCAGGTTTGGTTTGATTCCCTTTTCATTTGCGGTGCTGCTTTCATCTTTGTTCGTGTATCTCTTTTTGCATTTGCTGTATACATTTTTTATATTTTCAATTTAATAGTATGAGTTGTAGTGGTTTACATTGTTTAATCCTTGGATCAAGTGGAATACCACAAGTTTTTTAAACTAATTAATCAATTTTTTAAAACTCTTAAGAGACACTTAAAAGTTGAACAGAACCTTACACGGCCAAATATTTGATGTCATCTTAAAGGAAGTTTTATAAGATCATAAAATTCAAAATTTCAAATAGAAAACTATTGCACTATCTATTACTGTAATTTTATGGAAGGGGATTTTAGTCAGAAGATGATCTCTCTTGAAAATTTCCAATGCCTCTACATAAATTGGAAATTGATAAAAAGGCTTTGCTTTGATCCGTATTAGCAAGGATGCATGAATTTAAACAACTAAATTAATGATGACAATCTCTTTTTTATTTAATATAACATTTGATCTGATCCTCATTTATGTGAAACCCAATTTCTTTTGGTCCAATTAAACAGTTGTAATAATAACCAACTTCCATTGTGGTGTAGTGGTAGGAAGCCTGTGTTCTCTACTTGAGACACAGGTTCGATTCTTACGGGCAACACTTTAGAAGGGGCATTGGCGATGAGGGGAGACTTGGGGCTGAAAGGTCACAAGTTCGATCCCTGAGCTCCCAGGTTTTACCACCCAGCCGCTCGCGGAGGTGGATTTTCCCTGGAATGAGCTCAACTGGTGTAAATAGTCCCCGGGTTTTCCGGAGCATTTGTTGGCCGTTCAAAAAAAAAAAAATGGCGCCGCATTTATTTCCATGTTGCTCTTTATTTCAAGTAAGCATTTCTCTCTCTTGGGGATCATTAAGAAGTCACCAACAAAATATGGAAACTAATTTTTCTTTACTTCTTTGTAATGTATTGCAGCTTTCAGCCTACATGAAACGTAAGCGTCATGAGAACTGCAAACTGGAGGAATGGAAATCTACTATAGTAGAATCATGTAAGAAAAACAAATATGAAGGTAATTCCAAACTGTTTACTACTAAATGGAAATACTTCCTCTGTTTGTGAATGCTAATAGGTTAAATGGGTAAAGTTAAGAAAATTACTTAAAAGAGAAACAAAATAAATTGGTTTAAAGCTGTATATTTACAGCATAAAAGTACACCTGCAAAATATGATTTAAATATATAAATCATTTTGTTATACAGTTTTTTTTAAATCATATTAAGTGTATTATTGAAGATTCCATTGCGTGATATTTTATTTTTACCATTCATGTTAGTTTGTATATTTTACCAGGCAACATACCTCACACCTTATATAATGGACAACTTTGAGAATTATCAAATAGCAACATACTTTAATTATTTTACCAGTTATAGCAACCCTCACTTTAGTTTTCTTTAATTTGTAAAGAAATGATAATATGTTACCATGATGGTTAAAGAATGAAACTATGATGCTATTTTTGTTAATCTTTAAATGTTGTTATTGGAAATAATGTGAATTCCTGTTGCTATGTACTCAAACATCCCTTTAAAAGTTTGTGTGGGTCAAACTTGCCCGAATCGTTTTCAACCCGTGAAGTTTGTGTGTTTAGAGTTTCATGCTTGATAATTATGGCACATGAATAAAATCAATTTGTTGTTATAGTAGCTAAATGCTTTATTTTATGTCAGGGTAAAGTACCTGTAACAATGGTTGATGGACTGCACCAACTGCAGATACTTATCCTCTTTCTTGGCATCTTATATGTTTCTTGAAATGCTATTACTATGGCTCTCTCAGGAATAGAGATACACTGCAGTTTAAGTGTTTTATATGCATTCACGACACGAGTTTTGCACTGCCCGTATCTCATGGTTTTGCTCACCGACTTTCTAAAATGGTTCGCCTCCGCGGCGAAGCGCGGGTCGACCCACTTGTTTTTATCAAAGTTTAAAACTTTAAAGAGAAATTAACATAAAAATTTGTGATTAAACTATAATTATTTTATATATTTAAATTTTTCGTTATAAAACTCTAATTTTAAAACAATGCTACGTTTAAAGAAAATAAAAATAAAAAGGTAAAAAAAACAAATCAAATGGGTTGCATGTAAACTTGTAAATATTTGTATCATTTCGGTTCATGTGTGTCATAATTTTTGGGTTCGGGTTAGGTTGACCGGTCAACCCATTTAACACCCCTTGGCGTGAGTTGCGAATGAGAACCATAAAGTTTGTCAGTATGCACAAGAACTTAATAAACAACCATAAAAGCGGTTGGAACGATATTGATATAATGATGAGAGCTCTAAATAAGTACCAGTTCAACGAGGGAACTAATTATTCTCATCTCACGGTTTGGCGGATTGTCAAAGAAGACTCAAACAGGTGACGGTGCCCGAAATGCTTCAAGACATGGGCGATTCCAAACGTTCGAAGACATTGGAGAACAACGTTACGTATCAAGTCACTATGACGCCCTATGATCCCTTCCTAGATCCAATCGAACTAACTCTGCCCGTTGCACAACTTCGTCATGTTTATCGGCGGTGATAAAAACTGATGCATTGGTCGCTAAATCAGATGTTTTTAACATGTCATATTTGAAGGCAGAGGATCAAAAAATGAAATAGAAAGAAAAAATAATTCCCAACATGTTGGATGCAGGCAATTTTAAAATTTTAATGACTAGATAACCTTCCTGAGGTTCACTGATTAGCGGCCGATGTTTTAAAAATAAAAATCATCAAAAATGTGGTTATTAGTTATTTTTTTAACTACTTAGTGGTTCATTTTTTAAAATTCTTATGCTTAATTAATGTTATTTTAAATTATATAATGTTGTTAAAAATTAATATTTTAGGTTGAGTGGAGTGGAGTGGAGTGTAGTTCTGATGTAACGCTCATTTGACACTAAATAAAGGAGTGTATTGAAGTGGAGTGAAATAGAGTCTAATCTAACATTATAAAAATTATTACACTAAATAAAGAAATAGAAGAAATGGTCAAATACGGATAACTTATTATTAGCTTACTCTACATTAGGGGTGTAAATGAGTCGAGTTACTCGTGAACTACTTGAGATTGACTCGACTAAAAACTCAAAACGAGTCGAGCCTTAACGAGCTCGAGCCGAGCTCGATCTTTGAAATAAGGCTCGTTTAATAAACGAGCTCGAGCCCGAGCTTTGAAATAAGGCTCGTTTAATAAACGAGCTCGAGCCTGATCTTTACATATCGAACTCGAGCCGGCTCTTGAGCCTTAACGAACTTTTATTTATTTAATTTCTATCTAATTTTTAAATATATTTAAAAAATAATAATTATTATATATAAAATTATGATAAAATAGATAAACTATATATATTATTCTCTATATAAAAAAAATATAATTATAGATATATGTAAATTTATTATAAAAATATAAAAATATTAATAATTAGGAATAAACGAGCCGAGCTTGAGCTTAAATAATTCTTCACGGGTCAAACTCGAGCTTCAAAATTAAAGCTCGAATCAAGCCGAGCTCAAGCTCGAGCTCTGTTAAACTTAAACGAGCCGAGCTCGAGCCTAGACGAGCTCGGATTCGACTCAACTCGTTTACACCCCTACTCTACATCTCTACATGTAGAAACTTCAACCATTATACATCCATGAATGATCTTTTTCAAGTTTTATTATGCTAAATAGAATTATTATTAAATAATCAATAATCATTTGTAATGAATTCCGAAAAATGGGTATTTGACATGATTGAAAATTAAATTAGTCTCTTTCTCATTCAAGTGATTGAAGTTGAACCCTGTCTCATTCTTAGTAGTTTAATAATCTTAATTTCATATTTACATTTTATATTTATATATCACCCAATAATAAGTTGGCTCCTTGCCTAAAACAACCTCCTAGATGATATAAACAAACCATAATCAATTAACATTTTACCCAAAAAAAACAAGTGGGTAAATTAAAAGCAAGAGTTGCACTTGTTAACACAATTATAAATTATTAGTTTTAGGCTTTTAGCTCTATTATACACTCATTGTATGATAGGTATACGGGCGGTTTGGTTAACCCGCGAAGCTTCTTCTCCTCCTTAATCGCTGGATCTTGTAATAAATACACTTTGTCGTTGTCTCTAACCCCGACCATGTGTAGATGTTCTCGGTCCTCTCTTTCTTTCCCATTAAACAATAATCTTTGACCTTTCGGATCCAAACTTGTTACCATCGATAATATCATCTTAAGTTCTCTTGTTTAACAATGAATTAAGAGGGTTAACCAAGACTAGTGATTAACATGACTCCATGATAAACAAAATCAAAATCGTAATGTAGACAGCAAACCATAGCCGACTAAAAGTTAAAAATTACTCCAGCATACAACTCATATCCGAATACCAAAATGCATACACAATTCCAAACACGAAAACACAAATGTAAAAAGGCGTTACAACTACTACCGGATACAAAGAAAGAATATGATACCAAGAGGATGATGATATAATGGCAACCAGTTTCTCAACAGTAATCATCTTCCTTTTTGTTTCAACCACAATTACTCAAGTGAAAGATTAGAATTATAACCTGAGGTTTAAAATTTCACTCAATCATATTAGAATCAAAAGATTACCATGAAGTGTTGATGGCTATTCAAATAAATTGCAGTGAAGCTAGAAATTTGAATTGATTATACACAAAAGCTAACATCAGGTAAACTAGAAACTAAATTCAAAGAAGAGACACTATGTTCAAACATATATTTTTACCAGTTATCAAGAATATTGGTCATTAGTCACATATGTGTATCAACAATACCATGTCACTTCATTATATAAGCAAAAAGTGGTAAGCATGATTCTCTTCTTTCGCACTTCCATTGCATAAATTTTAATAAAATCAAACTGCAAATTGATGACTAAAGACAACATGATCAAATATTCAAAGAGACACACACATCCCCACATGAACTGAAACATATCAAGTAAAACAAACACACAAAGCACAAACAAAGATCACAAAATACCTAGCTTGAGATTACCTCCATGGACTCCAAGCTTCTTTTGAACCTTTGAAGGTAACTAACAAAGGAAGTTATGTAACTGTTTTGAACATTTTGGTCACTAAAAACCGATGACATCTGTGAAGCCTTTTCTCTGATTGTTTGTGATTTATCATCAATCACCAGCTTCACAGACTCTGCCACCATGTCCCTGGTAAAGGAACCATCTTCATTTCTTGGCACTTCATAACCTAGTCCTTTCTCTACTAATAGTTTGGCACACAGACCTTGGTCAGCCACCATAGGCATCAGAATCAATGGGAGTCCAAAACTTAAAGATTCAATGATAGTACCCCAACCAGAATGAAAAAGACACCCTCCAATTGAAGGGTGTGCCAGTATCTCCTTTTGGGGTACCCACCCAAGACAAACCAAACCTTTATTTAACACAGAAACTTCAAAATTTGGAGGCAATAGTTTCCTACCATTTACCCCTTTGGGCTTCCTCAAAATCCATATAAAGTCAAGCCCAGAGAGCTCAAGACCGTAGGCCAACTCGTGTACTTGTTCTAGTGGCATCTTGTACTCGCTCCCGAATCCAACGAAGAGCACTGATTTTGGTTTTTTTGTGTCTAACCACTTGGACCAGTTTGAATCAGCAGCATTAATAGTATTCTCTAGTTTCCTAATTTCTGGTGGAAGTATGCCTATTGGTAGGACTGGTCTTTTATACAGCTCCTGGAGAAGATTAATATATTTCCCTTCAAACTCTTTACAGCTTCGAATCGCTACAAACTCGCATGCCTCGATAACGCTACTTAATCTTTCACCACCTGACTTACCCGATTCGTCAGGAACATGCAAGGCCTGAAACATTATTGAAGCGTAATCGGGGCTGTAAGCCACAAGAGAATGAAAAGTGAACCATTCGGGTGCAACCGTGAAGGCCTCAGGGGTTTTACGCCTATGGCCCCACCTCATCTCGTCTGGCGGGCCCGTGAATGCTAGAGTAGAAGCAGCATACGCACTGAAAAACCCAATAGGTACCCCATACTTGGCAGCAATTTCAGGAACCCAATAAGCAGAGAAGTCTATGAGTATCAAATCTGGTGTATCGTTCTGAAGAAGCTTTTCAAATGGTGATTGTAATTGGTCATATGCCTTCTTTAGATACTGTATTTCATCTTCCTGGATGTCAACCGTGGCCTCACAGTTTTCAGGTAAACCGTCTAATTTCGGTAACGCGAGTTGTACTAGTTTGATGTTGTTGGATAGATGAGTGGGAATGGAGGGTAGTCTCTCTAGGTTTCTTGGGGTGGAAATATATGAAACTCTAATACCATTTGCTGCTAGCTTCATAGAGAGCTCGAGAAACGGTAGCATATGACCAAACGCTAACCACGGGAACACCATAACGTGGGTGGACGCCGCCATGGAATGATGATCATGATGTATTCCTTCCTTCCTGCTGAATGTCACCTGCTTCAATTCAAATTAAATCATGTCAGTCAAATGGTTCCAAAACGATTTGGTGCATGTATGCATGATTGATATGATGAACAACAAAAGATGATACATCTATGGACCTTTTGCACATTTTGGTAATAATTTGCTACAGATGGGCGATGGCCACAACTAAATTATGTAAAAGAATGCAAAGTTATAATTGTGTGGGAAATATATAATATACCTTGTAAGAGCCATCATCTTGTTTGATGCCCTCTACCTTGAGTTTTTCAACCTCTTCTTCCAAGTTCATTCTTAAGTTGTGTTTGATGTCTTTCCATATCTATGCGTTGCATATATATATAGAGAGAGATGTAAAAATAGTCTTTCAAGTATACGGGGAGTGATTTGATCGAAGTATACTTATACGTACGTAAGCCTTATTCCCTTCTTTTATTTCCGTTTGTCTTCCCACATTACATTATATTATCTTATTTAACGTACGTATTAATTAATTAAATGGAGCTTTCACTATTAAATGGTTGAAATTTTGGTTTATATATCTAATCAAAATTTATATTTAACAATGTGCACATTGTGCGTATTGATTGACTAAATGGAGCTTTCACTATTAAATGGTTGAAATTTTGTCTCAGGTGTTTGTTTTCTCTTGGTGGCTTTTGCTCTATTGTCTCACTAGGTTAGTAACCCGTGTAATACACGGACTGAATATAGATTCATAATATTAGATAAATACAAAAGAAAAAGATAATGATCAAGAAATTAGAAAATTATAATTGATATAAAATTATTATAATAAAAAATTTAGAATATTAAAATAAAATTATAGTTTTGACAAAATTGGTAATTAATCCTAATTGATTATTTACTAAATTGATAATTAATTATGAGTTTGACATGTGCCGATGGTAATGTGGACCCTTTATAAATGAGACATGTGACACAAATTTTATTGTTTTATTAAGATTAAGATTAGAGCTTTTCGTGCTGAATATACAGCTGTTAAAATATACATATATATCTATTCAAAAAATTTAGTTAATGACGTGCATAATAAACTTGCTTTTGACTATTTTGATATTTGAGTTAAAAATTTTCTATTGCGGTTATGTGACCAATGTAATTACAACACATTTATATATATCTTTCTACTAACTCATTTTATTACATATTTATCCAAGTCTAAGTTTTAATTACATATATCATTTCCTAAATCATACGCGTTACATATTTATCCAATTAAAATAACTTATTAAGTGACTATTGTGATCTTATTAATATTTACATATTTCCCCCTTTTATAACATTAGTTACTTACATATTTGTCTAAGAAAATAATAAATTACATATTTGTCTAATCTTTACATGTTTTCTCGTCCCCTTTTACTTGTTGATGCTAGATTTTGAGACGTTGCATTTTTGCATATTATTTGACGATGTTCATATTCACCACAACATGCACACTTGTGTCTCTTCTTAGGCTCGCCATTTAGTTTAATTATATTCTTTCTTGGTCTTCCAGATGGCTTTTGATTGCAGGTGATATATCTTCTCCCCGATGTCTATATGTGCCCATTGATGCTCTATAGGCATAAAGGCAACTTCTAAAACATACAATTCTTCTCTCATGATTTCATTGTTATATTGTTGTAGATAACTTTCTTGTTATGCACAAATGCATAATCCATCCTCTAACTCTTATTGAGTTGAGCTGCAAATATGGAAACACTAATTCACATCTTGTGAGTCAAATGTGGTTGAACAAGAGCCACAAAATTGTCAAAGGAAGGCTGCAAATTAGGGGTAAAAGTGCAAATAGTAGAAGAGAATACAAGATGAGAATAATGCATCCAAATTTGTTACTAGACCTCTCTTTCATTAGTGCAACATAAATCTACCGAATGAATCCAACAACCAGGTTGTATCGATAAAGGGTGTAAAAAGAGCAACAAATGTAGGTGTCTTATCGCGTTATTTGGTATGTAAACATGTCTATCTATGATCAAGGGTCAAAAATCATGAAATAACAATGTCTTTCTGATTGTTGAATTCAAAATAATCATTTTTTAATAGATCTCACATGTATGGTTCAAAAACCACTGGACTCATTTACACCCAATTGACTAAAAACACCACCTAATGTCATAATCAAACAAATGAAATCACATATATAATTACAAAGGATAACAAGAAAACAAAGATCTAGATCTCTAATGGCGAATTAGACAACAAAAATACCATGACGTTAATAGTTTGAATTTTGACCTAAACCAGCTGCAATTCCAAATTCGTTCAGTCTTTCAAACCCTGTCATGAACTCATATGATTCGTATACGGGTCAATTCAAACAATAAAAGGGCATTTACCCAATCCCTTCAAAACCAAAGAATATATAACCTGCTGCAGTTCGTTTTTTACATTCCTGTCACCTTCGATCCGAGCTTCTGCCCTGAAGGAACCGTTTACTGGTCGTCACCGCAGTCGTCTAAGTTGGAGAGGAAGGGTTGTAGGTTTGAATCCAAACTCCGACCCGAATTAAATAATTAGGTCCGGGTCTAATAGGGTCTAAAAGGTTTAAATGGGTTAATCATGTGAACCCGACAAATCCGAATTGTAGTTAGGGCTAGGTTTCGGATTAAATTAAAAAAATATTTCAGATTTCGGGTTAACCGAAATAGTAGAGAGTTTAGTTTGAATATATATGTATAATCTATATAGGGTTGTGAAATGACCTCGATAATTTTAATAACTAAAATAGTAATAATTTATAATTTATTTAATAATATGTAAAGAAAAAATAATGATATGCGTAACAAGGTTCCTGTTAAATAACCGAGCTATTTTTTAAATCCTCATTTGATTTTGTGTCGGTTAAGATCTATATGTTTTTAATTCTAAGTCGTTCAAAATTCTATTTATACTCACTGATTTTGATCTTGTAATAACAACACTTTGTCGTTGTCTATAAGGTTATGTTTAATGGTTTAACATTTTCAAGTCCTTCATATGGGCATGAGATGACATGTGGCGTGTGACATGGCATGGGGGCTTAAAAGAAAGGGAAAATCACCAAACTAACCAAGTTTGACAAAGACTTTGCAAAAATGACCCACCAAAAGTATTCTAACTCAAATGACCCACCCAATAGAAACCCTCCACCTGTCAACTTTTAGCCAATCAAAATTTGTATCGTGTCCTCCATCTGACAAGAAGACTAAGGGTGGAGCCCATCACCATCCAATAAATTTTCGACACTTGGTGAAAAAGTCAGATTTTTTCAGGTCTTACCCGAACCTTTCCGAGCCTAACACCTGTCTATACTACCTCGACGGCTCAATTCTTGGCTTGTAATCAACGGCTTGTAAGATGGTTTGGCTTGGGAATTGGTGGCTTGAGGATTACTTTATCCAACCTCCACTTCTGCCTCAAATGAGAATCTTTCACGTACAGGAAATGTGGACATTTTGGTTGATTCATCAGACGAAACAACACCCTGGTTGTAATAAATTTCACCACCCCAAAAAATTCTTAAGAGAAACGGAGTGAATGAAGACATTGTGAAATACTCAAAATATTAAGATGAGAAAGGGCTGGATAGCTTTGGAACTGGTTCAGTTGATATGGTTTGTGATTTTGCTTGTGTCTCCATGTTCCTCGTTTATAGAGATATAATTAGCTTTCAACCAAGCTTTACAGGGAATTCCAAAATGTATACTGTATGCATTTGATAAACTTTAATAAATGTATATGATCAGTCAGTTCTGTAATTATAATGAATGCATGTATAGTGTTTGCAGGTTGCTGTACATGTATAGAGTTTGCAGTTTTTATAGTGTAGTCTTGTCAAGCTTTAATTTTGCAGGTTTGTTGTTTGCATGTGATAATAATTTTGCAGGCTTGTTGATTTGTATTGTCAATAATTTTAGATGGTAGGTATGTATATAAATAAGGTAGGTAGGTATGTTTCGAAAAAAATTGATCTTTATGACATTTCGCACCTTCCAGGTGCAAAATAGGGTTCTGAAAAGGGAATCTCGCATTTGCGAGATGCGAAATGGGCCCACCACACTAGACTCGTCGGAACCGAACCAAGGAAAAGCTTACCGAACCTGGCACCAAGCCTAATTTCGCATTTACCAAATGCGAAATGCCCATTTTTGTAAAAAAAAAAATTGACCACCCATTTTTTATGGTTTTTTGAGTAAAAAACCCACTTTTGAAAAAAAAATCAAACAAATGGTGGATAATCTTTGCGATTTAATTCTGTTAGGATTGATTTAGAGATATAGATAAACATAAAAAATAAGCAACTAACTCTCAAATCATCGATACCCTCTGAGTCCATAAAAATGAGGAAAAAGAAAATGCAGTACACAGGAATTGAACTTAAACCTATCCACATACAGGCCGAGAATATTACCACAAAGGTATTGCATGGATTGGATTTGTTAATCCTTCACAACTATTTATTTAATAATCTCTCATTAGAAAAACAAATTAATTTAAAAACCGTTTAAATAATTTTCACTTTATGTACGAAGTTGAGAGGGTCCCCGGAGACCATCTGGGCCTATTACAGGTCCGCGTGTGCTTTCAAGTATACGGGGAGTGATTTGAAGTAAACGTATACGTAAGCCTTGTTCCTTTCTTTTTTTTCCGACATTATATTATATTCTAATATTATATTATATTATATAATCTTATTTAATGTACGTATTAATTAATTAAATGGAGCTTTCACTATTAAATGGTTGAAATTTTGGTTTATATATCTAATCAAAAGTACCAATGGTATCTAGTGGAGTTGGTTGAGGCTTTGGCTTGTGTTCCTAGGGACCCAAGTTCTATCCTCACTAATGACATTATTTGTCCATTGGTATGGAGGCCAATGATAGGAGATCTGGGGAGACCCGGATTCGATCCTTGAGGCGACCGGATTTTACCGTTAATTCGCCGTCGTGCCTACGGGCGGACGGGTTAGCGGGTTTTCTCCGGAACTGGAGTCACATGGACGCTTAAGGGCTCCGTACGGCTGGGTTGGGCCAGCTGGCGGTGGCCTTTAGCCATTAGGTCACCCCGTACGAAGTACCTGGGTTTATTCTATTCGTTGGCCGTTCAAAAAAAAAAATATCTAATCAAAAGTTTTATTTAATGATGTGCACATTAAACGTGCTTTGACTATTTTAATGTGTGAATAAAAAAATTTCTATTGTGGTTATGTGACCCATAGGGCATTTATATATGTTTTTCTTATTCCCGGTGTCCAAGATGATATCAAAAACTAAAGCAAGCTGAGATAATGAATGCGTATGTAAATATCCATAAGATAGATGGAAAGCTAAAAGAAAATAGTGGCTGGATTTTTTTTTGAACAGCGACATCTCATTAGAACACTCAACCTAGCAGGAAACTAGGAAGAGCCAAAAGACAAGAAAAAGAAGAGGACTTACATTTTGAACATGTCCCACTCCTCCGAACTAAGGGTAGCCCACTTTCTCCTATTTTTAACCCATAAGAACGATAAACACTTAACATCTCTAAACATAGAAGAAACACTAGTCTTCTTGTCTTCAAATGCCGCTTTATTCCTCGAGTTCCAAATGATCCAGCACGTAGTTAGGATGACCGCATAGAAAATGGTTTTAGCCTTTCTATCAAATCTCGAGTCTTCCACTATAAGGAGGAGGTCTCCCAATTCCAACGCGTAGATAGGGGGGGCTTTGCACCACCCGGAGACGAGATCCCAAAGACCCGAAGCCATCCGACAACCCAACATCAAATGGTGAACCGACTTGAGCTCCTCGTTGCAAAGTTGACAGCACGGGTCCGAAACCATAATATTCCTTCGCGCCAACGCTTCTTTTGTACCAATTCTATCTTTGAGGATCCTCCAAAACAGAATATTAACTTTGTTTGGGACGAGGCGAGTCCAAGCATTATCATCCCATCCGATCTCGGGAACCTGAAGCTGATCCCTTACATTTGCCACACTAAACATCCCGCTCGCATGTCCTTTCCATCTGACATGCCCCGCCGTGATTTCTATGAGGCCCAAAAAATCCAGCCCAATCTCTTTTAAACCATCGCAGGCCTTCACAATGTTGGCCCAAGTCCCACCAAGGCCTTTTCTAATTGGAATTAAAATTATTACCTCCTCTGGTTCGATGTAAGCCATCCACCACACACCTCCACAAGCTGTTTTGCTCCTTACAGTACCTCCACAGCCACTTGGAGATAAGGCACGAGTTCGAAATTCCAAACGGAACAAGCCCGAGCCCTCCTTCTTCAATCGGTTTGGACACCTCCGCTCTACAAACCCAATGAATTACCCGTTTCTCCCCCTTTGCCGGCGACTTATAGATCGAGAAGTAATAAGTGGGAAGGCTTTCAAGAACCGCCTTGGCCAAAACAAGACGACCACCCATCGAAAGGGACGTAGCTTTCCATCTTGAGAGCCTACTTTCGAACACTTTTAACACCTCATCCCAACTCTTAACCCGGTTCATGTTAGCGCCGACTACAAGACCGAGATACTTGAAAGGGAACTCCCAACTTTTACACTTTAGGAGGTCGGCTTTGGCCTCCAGTTCGTTCTTGTCAACATTCAAACCATGGAGGGCGCATTTAGACACATTTATTCGGAGGCCGGAAGCCAACCCGAAGACCCGAAGGATCCGAACAAGATTGGTCACATTATCATGGGACCATTGACCAAGCACTATAGCATCGTCCGCGAATAAAATATGAGAAATCTTCGGGCCCCCGTTAGGGACTTGAATTCCTTGAAATAGCTCATGTTCTCCCGCCATACCCAACATCCAATCTAAGACTTCCATGACAATAAGGAAAAGGAAAGGTGAGAGTGGGTTGCCTTGTCTCACCCCCCTTTCACATTGGAATTCCCAAGTTGGAGACCCGTTAACGAGAACGGAAGTCCTAGAAGCTTTTAGACAACCCATCACTCATTCCCTCCATTTAAGAGGGAAGTCCATCTGTTCAAGAATCGATTCAAGAAACCCCCAATCCACCGTGTCATAGGCTTTCTCAAAATCAATTTTGAATAAATGAGTCGGAAGATTTCTTTTTTTTTACCCAAGAAACTAATTCGTTAACAATGAGAGCACCGTCAAGAATATTTCTTCCGCCAATGAAAGCCATTTGGGTCTCCGAAATAATAGTACCAAGCGGGCCTTTGATTCTGTTTGCGAGGACCTTTGATATAATCTTAGGGATTAAACCAACAAGACTGATTGGTCTATACTCGGCGAGAGTCTTAGCATCTTTGGATTTGGCAATTAGGTGAAGGAAAACAGACCCACATCCCCTACCTATTCGACCATCTTCATGGAAAACTTTAAATATATCAACAAAATCTTCTTCAAATAAATGCCAAAACTTCTTTAAGAACCCAAAAGTAAATCCATCCGGACCAGGGGCTTTCTCATTTCCACATTCCCAAACAGCCCCTTTTATTTCCTATTTAGTGAAATGTTTTATCAAAGCCTCCTTGTGGTCATGGGACAATTTATTTATCCCCTGACAAGTAATAGCAGGCCTTCAACCTTTCTCCCTTTGAAACTTATTTTTAAAGAACTTAAAAGCTTCTTTCTTGATGTTGTTCGGATCAGACACCCAACTCCCATCGATCATCAACCCGTTTATTCGGCTAGCCATAATATTCGAGGTAACGAACCCGTGGAAAAAACTAGAATTAGCATCACCGTCGATAGCCCATTTAATCCGACTTTTTTGCTTGAGATCCGCCAGTCTATCTTCCTCCATTCTTTTGAGTCTCAGTTTTGCTTCCTCCCAACTTTTAATTTCACTTTCAGTTAGCGGAAAAACCACAACCACCTTTTCCAATCGGGAGCAAATCTCCTGATCCTTTATTTTTTGTTCATTATTATCCGCAACCACTTTACTCCTCCATGTTTTCACATCAGCCTTAATTTTCTGCAACTTCTTGAATAATTAGTGGCTGGATTTGATCAGCTGTTTGATATTGTAATAATAAAATAATACGTTTTATTGTGCTTGGAAAATTCAATTATTTAAGAAACTAAGAGATAAATTAAAAAGAATCGGATAAACATTTCGAAAAAAACTACAGCCTAACTAATTATTTAACCGTAAAACCGTTACCATATTTGGTTGCATTTAAGGAATTATCTTATATAACTGATAACAACCCAGTTGCCTATAAACTCTGCTTATGCATCAATTGTTTTTTTTTTTGAACGGCTAAACTATTACAAACTCCCATTCTAATCGCATAAATCACCAAATAACTGTCAATGCCTGGGTTTGAACCCAAGACCTCCAGGTAGGAAAAACCTTACCACCTCCTCCTTGACCACTAGGACAATGGCTCATTGGCAATGCATTAATTGTTGAATCCCCCACCCCCACCCCCACCCAAATATGTATAACTACCTATTTTCACAACTACTGAGCTCTTAACGGGAGGTTTTATCTATCTAATCCCATTTTGATTAATTTTGTTGTTGAATAGAACCCGTCATGTCACAAGTTCCTAGATTATAGAATTAAGATATGTAATGATGAGGATGTTAAACAAGTTCCTAGATTATAGAATTAAGGTATGTAATAATTACTCATTACTCGTTCAACAACACGAGGAAAAGGAGTGTTCTAGATACTGCATCTTTATCAACGTCTAACCAACAAAACTTTAGGTTTTAAAGTTACAAAAATAAACTAAGAAAAGAAAAATAAAATAGAGATAAAATGGGTTTTAAGTTTAAACGTTTAAAGATAATATCATTTTGGAGGACTCACCAGTGACAAAGTTAGTAACCTCTTTGTTCATAAACTTGTAACATCCCGATTTTTCTTATTTGGGAATATCCGTTAAATAACATGTTATACATACTATATATATATATATATATATATATATATATATATATATATGTCATGGAATATTAAAAACGCCTAACTTAGTTATAAATATGTGTTATGTGAAAGTACATGGGTTTATTATGTACAAAGGGGTTTTAGTTACTAGAAATTAAAAGTTGAAAGTAGGAGGACCAAAACTGCAATTAGTCCATAGTTGGTTACACTAATTGCTGGAAATACTAGAGAGGTCGCCATTCACTTCTTGGTGAACGATCTCAGCCCCTCCACCCTTAGAGAAATCGAAATTGGGGCATAGCAATACCAAGGCTGCGAATTCTTGCCACAAGTTTTGATTTGGAAGTGTTTTCTATCACCAAAAACCATCTTTGAATCAAGTAAGTGAATCCCCATTCTTGTGCATGGCTAGGTCACAAAAATTAGGGGTTAGAAACTTGAAATTTGTGGAAATTCTTGAAATCTGTGATGTTAAGATCATGTAATGTTATGTAGAATCCATGTGTGATCATTAATTTGGTGCTTTAGTCACCAATTGCTTAAGATGAACACTTGGGTAAGTGACTACCTAAAGGTTTTGTATAATGGTAGTCTATATTGTAAATACATGTAAGATATATGATGATTTTGGGTTGTTTAATGATGGGTTGGAAGAGATTCCACCTAATTCATGATAATGGGTGACTAGGAAGGTTCAAAAGATTGGATTATATGCATGTATGAAAATGTGCACTCAAGGTGTTTGATGAAATGCCTAAATGACACCTATATATGGCTAGATGATTAAATTGTTATGATTCATGCTTAATTGATCATAGGTAGTGTACTTACTAAAATTGATGCTTTTATGCAAGTGTTACATTGTGTGATTTGCTTGACCCATTGGGAGTTTAAAATGTTGATGTATTGGGTAAATTGATAAACTTCCTAAGTGTCTAATGTGTTTTGTGCATGAGAAGTCTTGTTAATGAAACTTGATAGTATGCTAAATAGTAGTTGAATATGTAATGTCATGGACACCATAAAAACATGGTCAATTGGTTATAATGTAAGGGTCCTAACTTGTGTGTGGACTAAATAGGCAACCAAGGAGAAGGTGGTGATCATCTAACCCACGCTGGAGGTAGTGGAAGCTCAAACTCTCGAGGTAATGTGTTCTTACGCCTTACGTGTTATGATACATAATAACCATATTTAGTAGTGGTGGAATAGACATGGTAAACCTTAGTTAAGTGCATACTTGAGCAAGCTAATGACTGGTAGGAGTCATGGTAAGCCAAGGGATTGCACATTCATTGGTAATGTATTAATATTAGTGAGTAACGTCCCTAAATGCCAATTTCGCCACAAGGGTTCATGAGAACTTAGGTGAAGGCTAACCGGGACTTAAAGTGTTATAGGGACCTTGATGAGTCCATCAAGTGGTGTTGGGACCAATGGGTTCGATGGAATCACAAGCGTGGGTACAAGGCACCGTTGATGACTACAATGGTTCCTATAATATAAATCATAACATTTAGTAAAGTGTGTAGGGATACATGTTTTGGACAGGTTGCCATTGGGTAAATTGGCTTGGGCATAACCCTTGAGATAAAATGTTGTAAGTCAAGGTAAACGGGTCAAACGGGTCGAAGTTGGGTAAGAATCCGATGTGTGAACCATGCCCTCGGGGCATGGTGGCACCTCATAAGTTGTTAATGTGTCTGGTTATTAATTTTGAATGGTAGCAGGTCCTACGGTCGAACCAAGGTTGCTCCGTGTGAGATTATGGCTTAAAAATGCAGGAAAAAGGACAACTTGACCTGTAGCCACCGTAGCTTACGGTGACCACCGTAGCTTACGGTGGCCACAGGCACAAAAAGGTCACCGTGGCCCAGCACCAAGCTACCGTAAGGTAGCCAGGGCCACCGTAGCTTACGGTGGAACCGTAGCTTACGGTGGACCCCCCATTCCCATGTATTGATTTTTGTTGTTTTGTGCATTCTAATGTATCCTAACTGACCCCATTATGTTATACATTATCTAATATGGTTGGGGAAACGCAGGAAAGCGGCCATCATAAATGGATGTCCTATGGAAGCTCAAGAACCGAACGCTCGACGAAGAACTTAGTGTTTTTCCTAAATAAGATTTGATCTTTTGTAAATGTGGTCGTCGAATTGTATTAGTTAGTCAAGATTGATAATTGGTAGTCTGAATTTGGATAACTGACACTTAAACACCACTTATTTTGTGAAAAAAATTCTGGGACCAAACTTATCGCCAACATTTGAACGTTATTAAGCAAAATATCAACTCGGGTGTTACAAAACTTCCCTTAAGAATGTTATTAGCAGATGAGGGGGATCGCCTTTCAGCCTCGAATCCCATCTCATGTTCCTCCCGCTATTCACCCATGAGAATGAACCTCGGGAGAACCGTTCTTTTAAGAACATATATAGTGTGCGTGAATGTCATTTATGTAACATCCCGGTTTTTAACTTGGGTATATATGTCAAGTTTCATGCAAAAATGTTTTATGTGGTAATTTAAAACCCCAAACTTGGTTAGTAGTTGATATTGTATAAGAATGTTTTGCCTTAATGTGTTAATATGGAGTTTTGGTAGCTATATGCCAAACACTTGAGAGTCTAGGGGTTCATTGTGTCAATTGAGTAAAATTAATAAAGTTAAAAGTTGGAAATCTTTGGGGAGGTCGCCATTCTCTCCAAGAGAACGACCCAGTCCTCACCCAAGCTCCCAAATCAATTTCCTGCATAGCTAAGGTTTGAGCTGCGATTTCTTGCATCAAATCAGAATTTCAAAGTGTTTTTCTAT
Source organism: Deinandra increscens subsp. villosa (assembly GCA_039602395.1). Lineage (NCBI taxonomy): Eukaryota > Viridiplantae > Streptophyta > Magnoliopsida > Asterales > Asteraceae > Deinandra > Deinandra increscens. Next base: position 17,745,505 of record JBCNJP010000015.1, on the reverse strand, counting down.
CATCTAAAACCATCCTTGAATCAAGTAAGTGACCCCCCATCTTGTGTATGTCTAGGTCACGAAAATGAGGGTCTAGAAACTTGAAATTGGTTGGTTAATCTTGCATCTCTGGATGTTAGAGTCTTGTATTACTAGGTAGAATCCATGTATGATCACCAATTTGGTGATTTAGTCACCAATTAGAATCCATGTATGATCACCAATTTGGTGATTTAGTCACCAATTGCATAAGATGAACACTTGAGTTAGTGACTACCTAAAAGATATGTATAATGGTAGTATATGATGCAGATGCATGTAAGATATACGATGAATTTGGATGTATGATGATGGGTTGGAAGGGATTCCATCTATTTTATGTTAAATGGCAGCTAGGGAGGTTCAAGAGATTGAATTTCATGCATGTATGAAAATGTTCACATAAGGTGTTTGATGAAATGCCTACATGAACCTCATTGCTTGAAATATGACCAAATTGCTAGAATTTAGGTTGCATACATATAAAGGGGTGTTAAGTTGGGATAAATGAACCAACATTGGTGAAGTCATATTAAAATGCTTACTTTGTTGGATGTCTGCATATGTGGTTATGTGCTATGTTGGATCCATGTTAATGGATGGTTATATGCTTGGTATTGGTCATGGTAGGTCCTAACTTGATTAGTGACCCATTAGGAAATCAAGATGTAGAAGGAAGCTATCAAGGGAACGCCGGAGGTAGCGGAGGGACTCGCACTCGAGGTAACACATATTATTGTTAAAGATTGTTGCTAGGATATGACTTATGCATCAATTGGCAAATGGGAGTTGGAATAACTCACCAAAGTATAGTAGTTGTTTGCACTTGACGGGTTCATAGTAACCTTAGTTAATGATTTGTGTTACAAGGAAATTGAAATGATTCGAGGGGATCATGGTGAATGAATTATGATGATTGACTATAAATGGTTCATGGTAACTATAAAATAGTCAAGCATGGCAACAATGTCAATGGGTGAAAATGGTTCATGGAGACCATTGCCCTGTGCCATGTGATAAATGATCACAAATGGTTCATAGGAATCATAGATCATTGTTAAATCAGAATTGGTCAACAAGCAATGTGTGACCATGCCCGAATCTGGAACCCAAGTTAATGGGTCAAACGGGTGGAATTGTGATGAGAATACATTTTGTAACGCTTTTATATATTTAAATCTATATTTTTATTAGTTATAATATATTAATTCTCATCATATTCCTTACAGTTTGTGTTTCATGTGCTTGGAGCTTAATTGTTATAAATCATGCCATTTTGAGAAAAATGGTTTAAAAGTGCATATCATTTCATTCAAATAGTTTGAGTGTTTAATATGTTATGGTGTAAATGAGTTTAATTTGTTACTATTGAATAAACCACAAGTTATAATCGTCAATGAGTCAAATTCTTTATGTGTGGTGATTACGAGCTTGAAATAAAAGTGCTAAAAAAATATAACTACATTGTTTGTTGTTGGTTTGATAGCAGGTAACAAAGTTCAAACGGGAATTAAACAAAAGTGAAGAACTCATGACGTGGACCCACATGACTACCTTTGTTTTAATAGTTACGTGGGACTACATGTGAACCACAAACAAAATAAACAGAGTGGAGCAAATTAAATAAATTGCAAAACAATGAGTCCACGTAAGTTTAGCATTGGGCCAACAATTACTCAATTTTGTTTGGGCCCGTTTGGTGCGCAAGTGGCAGATCAATTTAAGGGAGGAGATTTTGCGTGAACAAGAATCATTCGACAACCCTTCGTGGGTTTTTGGGGAACGGCAGAAGAGAAGTCGAGGGCAGCAGCCTCTTGGCTGCCTGGTTGCTCCACGGAAATCAGGGAAGAACAACGCCATCAGTCATCATCGTTCTTTGTTAGTTTTTTAGTTAATTTTATTTAACGATGAATCTTGTAGTAACAACATTAGATTTACTCGTCATGATTGTTGGCTAATTTTCTTTAACTGCTTTTGGTGAATGGTTGTGTAAAATCGTTCTTTTCTTAACTTGTTAATTGCTAATTGTTCCGGAATCCTTGCAACCGTTGAGCACCCACATGCTGAATTTGTTTAACTAAACTAGTAGATTAGGGTTTTAGTGGTCCCCTGACATGATCTAGCACTTTCTTGCGGCAGGAACTAATCAGCCCATTAGAAACTTAAGATATTAGGTCAATTAGGCAATTGGGGACTATGTCTATGTAGTATTAGCAATTGATTAGGTTTTGCCCAGATCGGTAGCCAACCAGGATCCAAAAGTAGTTAACTTGTCACATAAGTAATCTTAGTTTTAATAATTTCCTTAGTTGTTAAGTTACTTAAATTTTAGTTAATTTCCAATCTCAGCAAAAACAGCCAAGAGGCAATTTAGTGTAATTCCTTAGATTAAATTAGTTTAGTTTAGTTTAGATCAATCTAGGTTAGTGACAGTAATCTAGGTTTAGGTAGTTAATTTAGTTAGGTAGTTAAATTCTAAATCACTAGTGACCACTAACTCCCCTGGATTGATACCCTACTTACCCTATCTATAGGTTTAAGTTTAGGATTATTTGTAGCGCTCTCGACACCCGTTATCAAATTGGCGCCGTTGCCGGGGAGTACGTGCGCTTGTTAGTGATTTTAGTTTTTTTTATATAGTTAATTTCTTGTTTTCTTCGTTTTTCAAAAACAAAACAAAAAAAAAACTCAAAAATATTTTATTTTTGTTTTTGCAGTTTTAATTTTGTTAGTGTAGTTTGCAACAAAAAAAAATCATAAAAAGTGTTCGGATTGACAGTCTTTGATTCCATTGCGTTATTTTGTCATCTTGTAGCTTTACTCTTGCAACTTTGTTTATTTTTTAGTTCTTCTTTATTTTAGTTGTTTCTTTGTTCACATTGAGGGTAATGTTGAACTCAAGTGTGGGGAGGGGAATAACGCGTTTCATCTTTTTATTTTTGTGTTCGTATGTTTATTTTTATGAGTAAAAAAAATCAAAATTTGAAAAAATGTCTTTGGAATAACTTGCAAATCATGGAAAATTATAGTACACTTGGGAATCGATTTTCAAAAATAAAAAAAAAAATAAAGAAAGAAAAGGGAAAGTGGTAGGAAAAGGAAAGAATGGAAAATATATCTAATTTGTGATGCATTGGTAGGCCCAACTGATTTAGTAAAGTTTAATTACCCCTTGGTGTTTATTTTTGTATAAATATGTAATTAAATTAGTTTGCCTGTGGGTTCCCATTTTAGGAGTTAGAGTGATATTGAAACTGGTGATTAGGAGGAAAAAGATCTTTTTAAATTAGAGACTTATATATCCTAAGAATACCTGGCACGTTATGATCTTTTTGCGAAAGCAAATCCAAAAAATAACGGCGCCCCATCTTTCCATCTTTTGAGCATATTAGGTAATAAATTGGTTAATGAATTAGAGTGAAGGGACAAAATACTCACGCACGAACTAAGGATAGTATCTCGCGGTAAGTGCCTCTGATGATGTTTCGGATCTCGCGGGCAAAATACTCATGTATGATTTGGAGATAGGATCTTGCAAAAAGTACCTCTGATGATGTCCGTTGGTAAGTATAGTTAAAATTAACCAATTATAAAATAAAAAAAATGAGAAAAAATAGAAAAAATCGTAGAGGAATAAATGCTCAGCAACTTCACTCATCCATTAAATCCACCATTCTTGGGATATATAAGTATCTGGTTTAAAAAGGGTGGGGAAAATTTAAATATTTCATCTTTATTACCCTTTACTTTGACCGAATTTGAGTCGGGAGTAGATTGATCTAGAACTTTCTGAATGTGGGACACATAGGTAGGCTGATACAACTGATTGGTAATTGATAAACACCTTGGGGGCTCAAAGATCAGTGGTTGGGTTTAGTCGGACCGAAATATCGGTAATTGCAATTAGCATATGTGATTACATTATGGTTTGTGGAATTGAATTGGTTGACAAATTAAAAAGTTAAATGATTATGAAACTGATTTCCCGATTGTGATTCCATTGCAGTTTTTCCGAGACGGAAAAAGATAAGTGTGGGGATGTGATGAGAATACATTTTGTAACGCTTTTATATATTTAAATCTATATTTTTATTAGTTATAATATATTAATTCTCATCATATTCCTTACAGTTTGTGTTTCATGTGCTTGGAGCTTAAATGTTATAAATCATGCCATTTTGAGAAAAACGGTTTAAAAGTGCATATCATTTCATTCAAATAGTTTTAGTGTTTAATATGTTATGGTGTAAATGAGTTTAATTTGTTACTATTGAATAACCACGAGTTATAATCGTCAATGAGTCAAATTCTTTATGTGTGTTGTTGGTTTGATAGCAGGTAACAAAGTTCAAACGGGAATTAAACAAAAGTGAAGAACTCATGACGTGGACCCACATGACTACCTTTGTTTTAATAGTTACGTGGGACTACATGTGAACCACAAACAAAATAAACAGAGTGGAGCAAATTAAATAAATTGCAAAACAACGAGTCCACGTAAGTTTAGCATTGGGCCAACAATTACTCAATTTTGTTTGGGCCCGTTTAGTGCGCAAGTCAGAAAAAGGGCAGATCAGTTTAAGGGAGGAGTTTTTGCGTGAACAAGAATCATTCGACAACCCTTCGTGGGTTTTTGGGGAACGGCAGAAGAGAAGTCGAGGGCAGCAGCCTCTTGGCTGCCTGGTTGCTCCACGGAAATCAGAGAAGAACAACGCCATCAGTCATCATCGTTCTTTGTTAGTTTTTTAGTTAATTTTATTTAACGATGAATCTTGTAGTGACAACATTAGATTTACTCGTCATGATTGTTGGCTAATTTTCTTTAACTGCTTTTGGTGAATGGTTGTGTAAAATCGTTCTTTTCTTAACTAGTTAATTGCTAATTATGCCGAAATCCTTGCAACCGTTGAGCACCCGCATGCTGAATTTGTTTACTTAAACTAGTAGATTAGGGTTTTAGTGGTCCCCTGACATGATCTAGCACTTTCTTGCGGCAGGAACTAATCAGCCCATTAGAAACTTAAGATATTAGGTCAATTAGGTAATTGGGGACTATGTCTATGTAGTATTAGCAATTGATTAGGTTTTGCCCAGATCGGTAGCCAACCAGGATCCAAAAGTAGTTAACTTGTCACATAAGTAATCTTAGATTTAATAATTTCCTTAGTTGTTAAGTTAGTTAAATTTTAGTTAATTTCCAATCTCAGCAAAAACAGCCAAGAGGCAATTTAGTGTAATTCCTTAGATTAAATTAGTTTAGTTTAGTTTAGGTCAATCTAGGTTAGTGACAGTAATCTAGGTTTAGGTAGTTAATTTAGTTAGGTAGTTAAATTCTAAATCACTAGTGACCACTAACTCCCCTGGATTGATACCCTACTTACCCTATCTATAGGTTTAAGTTTAGGATTATTTGTAGCGGTCTCGACACCCGTTATCAAATGACTCTAACAAGTCAAACTTGCGTGGTCAACACCGCCTAGTAGCTAAATGGTTTATAGAAACCATGGCTATACGATATTGTGAGAAATGAATGTAGATGATTCACAAGAATCATAGTCAAAGAGCTAAGGGCAGATGATTAATCATGGACTCCGTTGACATGTTTTGAGCGGAGGATTAACTTGCTGGAGCGGGGAAAACCTCCCCTGGTGACATGCTCTGAGTAGAGGATCTTTCTGCTGGAGCGGAGGAAACTTCCCCTGGTGATATGTTCTGAGCAGATGATCTTTCTGCTGGATAGGAGGGAACTTCCCCTGGTTATATGTTCTGAGCAGAGGATCTTTCTGCTGGAGCGGAGGAAATTTCCTCTGCTGATATGTTTACATAAAACATGATTATACCCAGTTGTAGGATTACTTTGTGATCCATGTTAAATATTCTATATGTTATGAAATGGAATAGGCCTTTAGGCCTATAGAATGGAAGTAAAGAAATGGGTATTTGCTCTATTGTATGTTTTAAAGCTCACTACATGATAGTGTAGCTTGATGGATCAATTTGATTCGTTGTTTCATTTCTTTCTTATGATTTGATTATGATAATTTATTGTTGGCGTAGAAACTCACATATGAAGTGGGTAATGTGCAGGTAAAAGCAAGGCATAATCCCGGATACATATCAAGCTCGATGATGACCGATCACTCGAAGTTGGAAATTTCAGTGAAGCATTTTTTTAAACTATGTCATTAAGAACCATAGTAGTGGTTTTAAACGTATGTAACTATGCACTAACATTTTGCAAAGCTATGTATAGCTTAAAACAAAATGAAAAATTTCTGGGACTGAAATTCTGCATTACCAAAACGTTATAGTTTACTTAAAAATGTAATCGGGTCTTACAATTTAGTTCTAGGGCTTTATGGTCAAAGTACCGTTACACTCGAATACGTTGTCATGAATCACCAGGGGAACAACCCATGCACCGCATTACTTTATTATGAAAAGTTCTTTATAAGGGACTAAGGTCCATTTCCTCCATACATCGTTCTCGCGCATGCATGATGAGTCGTAACCAGAGCCAAGTCCACTAGCGCATCACTACCGTGTCTACGCAGTGGCAAAGTATTACCAACCCTTTTCCCAACCAAAACATTCAGACCGCACATAGGTGAAATCCGTGTTTGTTTACATAGACATAAAACACACGAATGTGTTAGTTTGCATGGGGTGCGAGTCACTGAATGGATCACGCATCGTCCCTCTGTTGGGTGTCACATGTCCGAATGATGAGCTTTCGACTCCTCAAATGGTCCACAATACACAAGACACGTTTGTTCAAAAGGTGACAATAAACTTTTAATATAAAGAGTGTTAATAAAATCATTATTACACACCTTAAGGTGAGCTTATAAACTCATTTTGCCACCCCGCCAACTGTTTATCTTCCCCCAAGTGAGTGTAAGAGTTTAGCCAAACGTGACTTCAAAGATTTGCTTAATAGAAAATGAGTAGTTCATAGACAAACTCTTATTAAGTTAAAATTCTTACAAACATGATGTCGAATGCTTAAAACACCAAAAACAAGCGGCTCAAAAGTAAAAAAAACAAAGATCTAAACTAAGACGGGCGAAATAAATGAGGACATTTGTTGGCTTTTATAGGTAAATTCTGGACTTAGGCACGGGTCGTGTTCATCAGAGCACGGGCCATTCTTGTCAGTGAATCCTGCAGCATCTCGAATGGTCAGGGGCTTATAAACTTTTAATATAAAGAGTGTTAATAAAATCATTATTACACACCTTAAGGTGAGCTTATAAACTCATTTTACCACCCCGCCAACTGTTTATCTTCCCCCTAAGTGAGTGTAAGAGTTTAGCCAAACGTGACTTCAAAGATTTGCTTAAAATGAGTAGTTCATAGACAAACTCTTATTAAGTTAAATTCTTACAAACATGATGTCGAATGCTTAAAACACCAAAAACAAGCGGCTCAAAAGTTAAAAAAAACAAAGATCTAAACTACGACGGGCAAAATAAATGAGGACATTTGTTGGCTTTTATAGGTAAATTCTGGACTTAAGCACGGGTCGTGTTCATCAGAGCACGGGCCATTCTTGTCAGTGAATCCTGCAGCATATCGAATGGTCAGGGGCACAGGCCGTGTGACGTCAGGGGCACGGGCCGTGCTTGTCAGGTGCAAGAAATCAACTTTTCCTGAGCTTTCCTGAAATGGGGCACGGGTCGTGCTCTAGGCCAAAAATCACAAATCTTCATTTTTTTCTTCAGTTTTCTTCACTTTTATCTTCTTTCGTGATTTTAACCTAGATTAAGATGAAAAACTAAAAAGGAATAACGTAGTGTTTTGTTAATCGTTAGTCATTTTTAACCCGAAATGTGAGAATTAAATGTTATAAAATATGTATATTTTGGTGTATATCAAATTTCTTTATTCTTTCTACTCAAACTCTTAAATTTATACCAGATGGATCATAACCATCCAAGAATGTCGTATCAATCGTTTCTTATTGCCAGGTATACATCAGTACAAAACCCGCCTATGTGGGTTCAAGTATTGTTGTTTAGATGGGTTCAGAAACTACAACAAAACCAATCATTTCCCGACTCACAGTTTTTCAACGTTTCACCTTGATGAGATCAATACTCAAAACGCAACCAACATCATCAACATTAGAACAAACAAGTGAAAAAAAAAGGAAATGAGTTACCCGAAACACAAACCTCAACGTGGCACCTCAATTGTGGACGTCGCTAGAGGACGTGGCGTAGCCAAGGCTTGGATGGAGATTTTCGAAGACACAAAACATTATATATTTTGATTACTTATTTGTATCTACTTGTTATTTTACTAACTTGTTTTCTTGTTTTTCTTAAATCACTGCTGACACACAAAAATTCGGTGCCTTCTGGTACCGAGTTGTTAATATTGAGTTTAATATTGGCTTAACACTGAATGGAGTTTGTGGGATTCGAACCCGGGTCATTCGTTCACCAAGTTATATGTTGGATACTTAACTAAAATATACGGAGGGACCATTATTGACAATCGTTGATTGTCACAAGGGGTAATCATAATCATTCCTGTTTAAGTTAGTTAATTACTGTTAGTGATTAGGTATGCGAGAGTTTAGCTTAAATAGAGATCAGTCATCGAATCCTTTCATTCATTCATGTAATTTCATTCTTCTAAGATTGTAACAACTTTCGTTGAGTGTTAATTGGAGATTGATTGCTTGATTTCACTGTTTTGTTCGTTAGTATGAGTTCTTCGATTTGATCAATTTCTCAACAATTGGTATCAGAGCCTTGGGGCTCAAAATCGAAGGAAGAACTTTGATCGGTGAGGATTTAATCGTTCAAGAATGGTGTCAATGAAGTACGATATAGAGAAGTTTGACGGGAAGAATGATTTTGGCCTTTGGAGGGTGAAGATGGGGGCATTACTGGTGTATCAAGGCCTGGCGGAGGCTTTGAGAGGTAATGATAATCGACCTGAAGGCTGGGAAGACGCTGACTGGCACGAAGTTATGGATCAGGCCCATAGTTCGATAATCATGTGTCTCGGAGATAAAGTTCTGAGGGAAGTCGCCAAGGAAGAAACAGTTGCTACTGTTTGGTTGAAATTAGAGTCACTTTACATGACAAAGTCATTGGCAAATCGATTGTATCTCAAAAGGAAGTTGTACACATTTCAAATGCAAGAAGGTAAATGTATTGACTCTCATTTAGATGATTTTAACAAAATTATCTTGGATCTTGAAAATATTGAGATTAAATTAGAAGATGAAGACCAAGCCATCCTGTTTTTGACATCTTTACCATCCTCATATGAGCACTTTGTGGATACTATGATGTATGGTAGGGAAACTATATCCATAGAGGAGGTCATTTCTGCTCTAAATTCTAAGGAATTGAAGAGGAGAGGGGATGGTAAAGATGAAACAGGAGGGGAAGGGTTAAATGTAAAGGGCAAATCTGAATATAAGCATAACAAGAAGAAGTACAGTAATAAGCAGAAATATAAGTACAATAGAGTCTTGAAATGTTTTGTTTGTGGGTCTGAGAAACATCTCAAGAAGGATTGCCCTGAGAAAAAGAGGTTTAGACAGGAGGGGCAATATGGTCATAGTAAACCTCAGGCTAATCTTTCACAGTTTGATGAGAGTTCATAAGAGGGTTATGAGAGCAGTGATGTGTTGATGGTGTCGAGTGGACCTGTTAGGGAAAATTGGATTCTAGATTCTGGGTGCTCATATCATATGACACCTAATAAGTCTTGTTTTAGTCATATTGATTATCAAGATCTTGGCATAGTGAAACTAGGTGACAGCATGCCGTGTAGGATAGAAGGCATTGGATCAGTGAATCTTAAGTTGAATAATGGCACTGATTTGATTCTAGAAGAGGTGAGGTACATTCCTGATTTGACTAGGAACCTTATATCCTTAGGGACATTTGAGAAATTAGGTCATGCTGTGAGTTTAAAGAATGGTAGAGCTAAGGTGGTGCTAGGATCAAGAGTAGTGTTAACAGGCACTAGATGCAAGAATAACATTTATGAATTAGATGTTAAGGGTGTCCAAGGGGTTAATCATGCTGTTACTGGGTTCAAGGAAAGTGATGCCATGTTATGGCATAGGAGACTTGGTCATATAAGTGACCAAAGTCTTGTAGAACTTAATAAGCAGCAGGTGTTAGGCCCTTTAAAGGATACTAGGGTAGATTTCTGTGAGCACTGTGTTTTAGGGAAAACTCACATGGTAAAATTCTCTAAAGGAAAACATTTATCAAAGGGATTTTTTAGATTATGTACATATTGACTTGTGGGGGCCAGCTAGGACACAAACTCTAGGTGGAGCTAGCTATTTTCTGTCTATAGTAGATGATTACTCAAGAAGAGTATGGGTTCAGGTTCTTAAGCACAAGAGTGATGCTTTTGTGGGCTTTAAACAGTGGTTGTCTTTAGTGGAGAACCAAACAGGAAAGAAACTGAGGAAGCTAAGAACTGATAATGGTTTAGAGTTTTGTAACCTGCAATTTGACACTTATTGTAGGAATAAGGGGATTGCTAGGCACTTAACCATTCCTGGTACACCACAGCAGAATGGTTTAGTGGAAAGGATGAATAGAACTTTGTTAAACAAAGTAAGGTGTATATTATTGAGTTCTGGTTTACCCAAGGGGTTTTGGGGAGAAGCTGTGACTACTGCTGCTTACTTAGTAAATAGGTCTCCATCTTATGCAATAGATATGTAGTCTCCTATGGAAAAATGGAGGGGTAGACCTGTTGATTATCAGAACTTAAGGGTGTTTGGTGCCTTAGCCTATTCACATGTAAGTGATGACAAGTTAGGAGCTAGAGCTGAGAAGTGTGTGTTCCTGGGGTATCCTGAGGGGGTTAAAGGTTATAAACTCTGGAGGTTAGATAAAGGGAAGCCTAGAGTGTTTATTAGCAGAAATGTTACTTTTAGAGAGGACATAATGTATAAGGGTATATTAGGAATTACTGCTAATAATGCTAATGGAGACAGAGTGAATCCACAACTTGTGGTGGAGCCATTTAGGCAAAGCAGTAATGTGCAGGAATGTGTTAGTGATCATGAGGATCATGGGGGTCATGAGGATAGTGATGATCATGAACAGGAGGGTCAAACCACTGGTGATACTAATATGGGTCAGGAACCTAGTATTGCAAAAGATAGGACTAGGAGAAAAATTGTGAAACCTGTTAGGTTTAGAAATGATGAAGATATATATGCTTTTGTGTTCTTATCTATGGCTGGTTATGAGAATGTGGTGGAGCCAAATTCCTATGAGGAAGCCATGGCCTCTGATCACAGGACTCAATGGTTGAAAGCCATGGAAGAGGAAATTAATTCACTTCATCAAAATAGGACATGGGTTATCACTAATAGGCCTGTCAATAGGAAAATTATACCTTGTAAGTGGCTTTATAAGCTGAAAGAACCTGCTATAGAGGGTGACTTACCTAGGTTCAAAGCTAGGCTAGTTGCTAAGGGGTTTAGGCAGAAAGAAGGTATAGATTATCATGAAGTGTTTTCTCTTGTTGTGAAACATTCTTCAATTAGAATTATGTTGTCTATCACAGCATCTATGGATCTTGAGTTAGAACAATTAGATGTCAAAACAGCTTTCCTTCATGGTGATTTAGAAGAGGAAATATATATTGACCAACCAAAAGGATTTATAGAAAAGGGTAAGGAGGGGCAGGTATGTCTTTTGCAGAAATCTTTGTATGGTCTTAAACAATCTCCTAGGCAGTGGTATAGGAAGTTTGATGATCATATGGTCTCAAATGGATTTAGGAGAAGTGAATATGATCCCTGTGTATACATAAAGGAATATGATAAACATAAATACATTTACCTATTGCTTTATGTGGATGATATGCTTGTGGCTTGTGAGTCTATGAAGGTTATACAGGATACAAAAAGGATGCTAATGAGTACATTTGAAATGAAAGAATTGGGCCCAGGTAGGAAGATTCTTGGTATAGAAATCAAAAGAGACAGAGCTAACAGGGAATTGTACTTGACTCGGGGAGGATGTATAAGGAAGGTTTTATAATCATATGGTATGGTAGGATGCAAACCAGTTAATTCTCCATTTGCTCCTCATTTCAAACTGTCCATGGAAAATTACCCTAAGACTCAGGAGGAGGCTGATTATATGTCTAAAGTTCCTTATTCTAATGCTGTTGGATCACTGATGTACTTGATGGTATGCACTAGACCTGATATCAGGTATGGTGTTAGCATGGTTAGCAGGTACCTATCTAATCCTGGAAAAACCCACTGGGAAGCAGTGAAATGGTTGCTGAGATATCTTGCAGGAACTAAGGATAGAGGTCTAATATTTAGGAGTCATAGTGATGTGAGAACAGTGCAGGGGTATGTTGACTCAGACTATGCCAAAGATTGGGACAAAGGTAGATCAATCACAGGTTATGGGTTTCAAGTTCTTGGTAATTGTATTAGCTGGAGGGCTAGTTTACAAAGTGTGGTAGCACTTTCAAGTACTGAAGCCGAGTACATAGCTTTAGTGGAGGCTGTAAAGGAAGCACTTTGACTGAAAAGGTTCACACTTGAATTGGGTTTGAATTCTGAAGGTACAGTGATTAAGTGTGACAATATGGGAGCCATAGCACTGTCCAAGAACAGTGTATTTCATGACAAAACTAAACACATCAGAGTGAAGCTTCATTTTATAAGGGAGGTAATCAATTCTAAAGAAGTTGAGGTTGAATATGTCCCCACATGTGAGAATGGTGCTGATGTGTTTACCAAATCATTACCAATATCCAAGTTTGAGTCTTGTTTAAGAACACTTGGTATTGGTTAAGTTACTAATACTAATTAGGTCAAAGGGGTGATCATCAGATTGGTTTAATCCACATTAGGATCGAAAAGTCCATTGGACCGCTGTTATTCGATGTTAATGGGTTATTATCAATGTGTTGATCATGTGCCTTTGATTCAGAAATCAAGCAGGAATTTAAACTCAAGGTGGAGAATGTTAATATTGAGTTTAATATTGGCTTAACACTGAATGGAGTTTGTGGGATTCGAACCCGGGTCATTCGTTCACCAAGTTATATGCTGGATACTTAACTAAAATATACGGAGGGACCATTATTGACAATCGTTAATTGTCACAGGGGGTAATCATAATCTTTCCTGTTTAAGTTAGTTAATTACTGGTAGTGATTAGGTATGCGAGAGTTTAGCTTAAATAGAGATCAGTCATCGAATCCTTTCATTCATTCATGTAATTTCATTCTTCTAAGATTGTAACAACTTTCGTTGAGTGTTAATTGGAGATTGATTGCTTGATTTCACTGTTTTGTTCGTTAGTATGAGTTCTTCGATTTGATCAATTTCTCCACACGAGTTACAACACCGTTTCAGTAAATCCTGGGACGTGATGAGTATTATATCCATCATCAACTTTTCTCAAAGTGGCGTGAGTTGTGAATGAGAACCACAAAGTTTGTCGGTATCCACATAAACTTAATAAACAATCATAAAAGCGGTTGGAACGATACCGATGTAATGATAAGGGCCCAAGATAAATACCAGTCCAACAAGGGAACTTTATTCTCATTTCATGGTTTGATGGATTGTTAAAGAAAACTAAAAACAGGTTATGGTTCCCGAAATGCTTCAAGACATGGGTGGTTCCAAATGTCCGAAGACATTAGAAAACAACGATTATGTATCAAGTGCCTATGACGCCTGGTGATCTCTTCCCAGATCCAATGGAACCGACTCTGCCCACTAAAAAGGGCAAAGTAAAAGAAGTTGTCACAACTTCATCATGTTCGGTGATAAAAACTGATGCATTGGCCACTAAATTATATATTTTTAACACGTCATATTTAGAGACGGAGGACCGGCAACCTAGAGTTTCACTTAGTAGTTGCCGACATTTAAAAAAATAAATTCGTCAAAAAATACGGTTATTACTTAGTTATTACTTAATCTAAATTTTTTAATTCTTATGTTTAATTAGTGTTATTTTAAAATATATATTGTTGTTAAAATTTAATAATGTTTATTTAAAAACAGTGAGTAATAAAGTGGTATGTTACATAGATTGAGTGGATTGAAATGCACTTTGATGTAACGTTGACGTGACACTAAATAAAAGAGTGGCGTGAAATATAGTCTAATGTAACTATAATATAAGGTTGAGCGCAATGGTTGCCCCGAACCCTGCGGGATTGCTTACGTGGTGGTCGGTGACCTCGGTGTCACTATTGCGTGGCTGCGGTGAAGCCCAACGCGGTGGCTCCCTCGGTCCCCGCCCCCCGCCCCTTTTTCTCTCGGTGAAGCAGAATTCTTGTGATTTTTTTTTTGTTAATTGAATAAAATAATAATTAAAGTAAAGTGAGGGGAGTGAAATATGAAAGGTGGGTATTAGGAGTGAAAGTGATGGGAGTGATGGGTGGTGATGTAACGCTGAGTTGACAAAAAAGTAAATAAGAGGAGTGAAAGGTAACAGGAACCCATTGCAAATAGCCTAACACTAAGTAAAGAAGTAGAGGGAATGATCCCGAATGGATAACCTTCCTGTACACGTAGAACCTTCACCAATTATATATCCATGAATGATCTTTTTATAGTTTTTATTATTCAAATAAGATGGTTATCAAATTATCAATAATCAATTGTAATAAATTCTGAAAAATGGGTATTTCACATGATTAAACATCAAATTAGTCTCGTTCTCGTTCAAGTGATTGAACTCTTTCTTAATAGTTGAATAATCTTAACTTCATATTTACATTTTATATTTATAAACCACCCAATAATAAGCTAGTTCCTTACATACAACAATCTCCTGATTGATATAAACAACAATGGTTAACATTTTACCCTTAAAAAACAACGGGTAAAAGTAAGAGTTGAACTTATCAACACGATTATAAATTATTAGTTTTAGCCCTATTATACGGAAACCGTACGATATACAGACGGTTTGGTTAACCCGCGAAGCTTCTTCTCCTCCTTAATCGCTGGATCTTGTAATAACAACACTTTGTCGTTGTCTCTAACCCCGACCATGTGTAGATGTTCTCCGTCTTCTCTTTCTTTCCCTTTAAACAATAATCTTTGCTCTTTCGCCTCCAAACTTGCTACAGTCGATAATATCATCTTAAGTTCTCCTGTTTAACAATGAATTAAGAGGGTACGGTTAACCAAGATTAGTGGCTCACTAAAGCTATTAACATGTCCCATTGATCAATGATCCAAGATTAATTAGTTCTAGTGTAAAAGGGCTTACCAAAAGTCGAAGTGGCGCAAATAGAAACATCATGCCATTGTGAAACCGTTGTCACCCGAATAGTAATGATTCCTCCTTCAACCACACTTTCTCCCTCGATCTCTCGCCTTTGCACAAGCATGCCACCGGGACGCAATTCCCATTTGACCTCGCCCATTCTCATAACCGTCGCACCTTTTACCTTGTTGCATCCTCTGTTATCACTGTTACAACGACTGCCAGCACTGCTTCGTAACCGGGAAAAGCTCCGTGAAAGTCTACTTGATTTGAATTTGATCATTTTTGGGATTCTTGTATGAATGTTTTTCTCCTTTTTTTTTTTGGAAGAGGAATGTTGTTCTCTTAATGAAGAGGTTAGTAAAGGGTGGTTGTATTTATATAAAACATGAGGAACTTTTGAGTGGGGTGTGATGAGAAAAGTAGGGGGCAACAAGCAAGCAAGATATAAAATAATGGAGCGGTGTTAGTTTAGTTTGTTTGGGTTACATCGGACAAATTAGAATGAGACACGTCGTAGGTTGAATCTTTCGGGGCGGCGCTATTGCACATGGGGCGATGACATTCTTAAAACGCGGCTTTCGCTAAATAACCGGAACCAGACACAAACTGTCGGCTCCAAATTCTGTTCTTAGAATTCATAACCACTAAATAAAATGCTTTTCAAATAAACTTTATTTTTTGTATGATTCTTTTGAGTAAAGATATTACATTCTATACATATATTATATGTTTGAAATTTGAAAAGTGTGTGAATGAAATGTTAATCTTAAAGTCAATTTGTTTTAAGTTTATAAAATGTGATGCATCTTGTTATTACACATTGGTGTAGGAACAAAAGTTGAGTTGGTTTATAAGAATAAACCTCAAAATTTTAGATAACTCTTATATCATGTTTTACTTTAGCTTATACCCTCACGGAAGAGGGGTGCAGAAAATGCTTCGATGGGTTTTAAAAATCAAGTGCGTGCCCGTGCGACTTGCGAACACTGGTATTATTAAACACTCAATAACGCAGATCTCTTGCATATTTTTCAAATGTTTTAATTTTTAGGCATTTACATAGATATGTGTAAGCTATTTGTAGTGTATATATGTAAGCCAACACATTTTTTTAACGACATGTTTGGTCTTAGCGGCATTGCATATTCATATATCCATCTTCAAATTCAGAGGAAGCCCGATTACTTTACGGGAAAACCCATGTCTCCACTCCGGGAAGCATTTTGCTCACGTCCGAATTTGCAGGCTATATATCGACAAAATTGGACATGCTTTTTACTAAAATTTTAAAAGAGATGACTAAATATTGTACGTCTATCATTTTCTTCTATCTTACAAATTTTCAAGAAAACAGAATCTTTAAACACACTTTGTTACAGAAACTAAAACCTTTAACTCAAAAAGAAAAAGAGGGGTTCCTCTTAACAATGATATATAGAGATGCATACAATTAGACCAAAGTTGAAAATCATTAAAATACGATGTCGGCTATCGGATGTATGAATGTATCAATGTATATATAGAATGTATGCATGCTATCGGATGTTAGGTTATTTGTTAATTAAGGTATCAACCCATGTGAGAGCCTCTTTCGCAATTAATTCAGGATATAATACGATGTCGGCTGTCATAGTGCCCAATTCAAACCGTATAATTTTTAACTATATTGTATATTAATATAAAGTATATTAATATTAAGTTTAATCAAGTGTTAGGTGTTACATGAAAAAGACAAATATGGTTCAATAATATAGTTATAGACCGTTCATGTCAAAATTATATATGCTAATAAGACGTCAATAATAATAATAATAATATAAAGATTTCATATACGCAGGTTGCATCGGGGAATACTCATCGCCCATGTAATGTATATGAAATTGAATTTTACAATTCAAAATAGCGATAACGAGTAACTTCCTTACATGTCTACCATCATGGTGTCTGTATACACAATACAAATACGCAATTCAAATGGTACATTCATCGGTTGCGAAGCTTCAATATTAATCCGGATCGGACCATAAACTAAGGGGTCATACTCATTACATATAAAATTTCCGGAAAAAAAATCGCAATAATATGTACTACCACTGGAGATTATTGGACGAAGTAACCGGATGGGCCATCATCCTCTGGGCATGTGCTAAGCTTCCCCCTTGATATTCATCAGTTCACATAGCTTTGGATCTTTGTTTGTAATATTTTACGTTTTTGGGTTCTAGATTCTTACTAACACGTGTGAATTTTTATTTTTTTTTCGTTAAAAAGAAAAACATAGTTGTCACTTTCATTCCTTTTCATTAATCTATTCACGACATCACCAAACAAAACCATCTATTCTTGAATCTGAAACTATACTAAATGGCAAATGAAAAAGAAATGACAATGAAAATATCTAGTCCGTATCAGGTAGAGGAATAAATAAACCAAGAAACCTGGGCAATATTATAAATAATGCGAACCATTGGGTGGAAAAAGAATAATTAAAGGACGTTTAATACTAAATACACCAAACAAATAAACATACCGGAGAGAATTGTTAGATCAGAGGTGAACCCAGAAAATTTTACATGGGTGTTGAAATTTTTCAAATTAGAATATTAGATAATTTAACATTAAATATTAAACTTTTTCTGATCAGTTCAATTCGGGTTGTTGGGATGGGTCACATAATTAATTAACCTATATAACATTATAAAACTTTTGCATACATAAAATTGTTGTACATTACAACTCTCTATTGCATTTTATTTTTTTGTGGCTGGGGTGAGTTACCAATAAGCCTCTCTCTCTTCTTGACATGACAGCAAACGTGTTTACAGAGGCCTACCTCACCACCGCCTCCTACCTTACTTCACGCCATACCCCATACCCCATACTCGAAGGACAACTATACTTGATCTCCTTGATTGCAACTTCAGAAGTGGATTCTTCTGTTGAGTTCGTCTTCTACATCCTTCTTAGGTTTATTGCTTTCACGGGTAATTTGATTCTTCTACATTTACTCGAGTTCTTCGTGTTCAATTTTAAGATCTAAAGCCTTCAATTTCTATAATTTTTTTTAGGGTTTTGGTTTCTCAGGTTTAACTGCCTGCTCACGAACCCAGTTTTTCGTTTTTTAGGGTTTCTAAATTGGAGAAGGGGATGTGTGGGAAATCCGTAAACAACGTTGCATCTTCCGTTTGTTCCGTTGGGTTTTTTGGTTCCAAAATCAAGGTATGTTCTTTGCCGGGTGTACCTTCAAATTGCTCTAAATTTCTACACGTACCCGCCTTTCAACAATTGATCTTTGGGGCTGAGCAATGTTTATGGTAGGCGAAGGATGCGGAAGGTCAGTGATAGACGGCGTTTCCGTATTTTGATTTAGGTTTGCTAATTTTCTGTTCTTTTACGTTGCACGATTTGATATGTTTTTGATCGGAGGGTTTTTTTTAAAGCTTAAAGATGTCGCTGGCATCTCCTAACATAGAAATTATCTGGATCTTTAATCCTTATTTTCTAAAGTTTGCAAATTTAATTGTTATTCTTTTGAAACATTGTAATTTAGATGCAATTGTTTATGACATGAGTTTATTTAATATTTGGTTAAAATTTGTTAATTTTTCTTTATCTTTGCATTTAACTTTGATAGCTAATGTTTTATGTCTATTAATTTTTTCAGGAGTATGAAGATTGTCACTCCTAACCATATTGTATGTTTGCAATTCTCTTTATCTCAAGTTGGTTTTTTTTTTCAAGAACTATGTTTTAAGCAATGTTAGTGTATTTTATTACCTACTGTGAGTTTTGCACCTAGGTAGGAATTTTATTGTGTTTTGACTTAATTAGTATGCCTCCTAACCAGGTAATGAAACAAAAAATATATCACAATTGTTTTAAGTTAATAATATTCCCATTTTACTTTATTGTTTTGGTTTTGTTTTTTCTTCAAGATTTAAGACACACTCTCAACTCCTTGAATAAACTGTCTTTGTAGGTTGACATAGTACCCTCCCGACGCTAAGCAATGGTATTTCCAACGTTGTTCTGTCCTGCTTCCGATATGTTTTGCTGCGAAGGCGAAAAGTCCAATTTGAAGTTTTTGGTTCATCATCAATGGTGATTTGAGTTGACTCATAAGCCATGTTTCTTGAATTTCTCACAAACTCTAATCTCCCTAATCGGGTAAGTATTTTCTTTTTTGTAATTAATTCCATATGGGTTATTGATAAAACTTCAAAATTTTGAATTTAACCTCATCGTCTTGGTTTTTTCGTTACACGATTTTGAAGGTTTGGAAGTCTAAGAGGTAAGCGTTTCGAAAACTCCCCGTCATTTTCGCATTTATCTCTTCAACTTCGCTTTTTCGTCACTCATTTTGCGGATTTAAAATGTGTGTTTTGTTCGTTATGATGTTTGTTTGAAGGTTCTGGGTATTTGGTTCCTTTGGATCTTATTATGTTGGATGTTTTTTGCTTCTCACTTAAATCACGGTTGAGTTTTTCTAATAGTGTGTAGTTTAAATTGTTTAATTAAGTTTTGAGCGTTTGTTAATATTCGTGATACCACAAGATCGGTTAAATAATATTATAAAACAGGATAGCTTGGTGGAAGTATCACTATAATTTCGCAACCTATGGGCTTCTAATCACAAGAATCAGGAAGAATCTAACTCCTCACAGGTATTGTAGAAAAACTACCCAGTTATCCCGTTTTTATAATATTATTTCTAGAAGTTAAATGTTTGACTTTTGTATACTAGATTGTGGCATATACTACACTTGACATCAGTTAAACATGCAAGAAGTACTCTATTATAACATCCTAGATGGGTTAAATATCACATGAACATTAACACAAAATTGCAGATTTCTAAATTCCTTTTTATTATGCAACGAAACCTGATCGAGCTAACACTGTGTGAGCAAATGGCATTCTCATTTGTGCGAGAAAACTCCATGGGAAAAGTAATGGCTTTCACCTCAGCACAGGTCACCGAGTATGAAGGTATACCTTCATCCTCTAATTCAATTAATTACTAATATGCCCTCACCAAGCATGAAAACCCGTCCTATTTATGCATTCACAAAAATATCGATATAGTGTAGGTCTTTTAGTCCTATTTTTGACTTTGCTATTTCACAAAGTTCACTTACAGTAGTATCCACCTGTTGTTCTATTCTCCTTTCAAGACCCGTTAGTCGTAGTCTTATGTTAACCAAAAGCATTTGATCTTATTTACTCAACATGTGTTCCCAAAATCCCGTTTGAAACTTTCTTGAACAATGCCCAATTGCCTCTGTTTGCTTTGTGTTGGTCTTTTAAAATCTATTTATTGTAGGTATTTTTTGTCTCTTTTTAAACTCAATCATCCTATGTTGTTATTGCGCGTTGGATATAACCGCACAACACGTGTGCCTTTATATATAAAAGTTAATTTATGTGTGCAAAAAATCCAAAACTTGCACGTCAAATAAACCAATTTGACCCGATGAGCCTGCACCTCTAAGAAAAAAATAGAGGCCAAGTGTTAAGAGAACCAAGCACTACAATTACACGGCTGCACCTATGAAAGCTACCAGCTATGATAAAAGGGTGAAGCTAAAAACAAAGTTAAAGCAAGAGCTATGAGTGGTCGTTTAACAAAGCTTCCTATGAGCTATTGGGAATCCCTTTTTTAGAAAAGGTAATTCTAGGCTTATATTAACAACCATTTGCTAGAAAATGGTAATACCAATTGGTTAAATACTATGTATATTTTAATTTGGTGTGACGCTTCTATATCTAAGTCGGTAAACGCTTTAGGCGAAGGTTGTGCCGTTGTTGCTTCGCTATTCTTAGTGGGATGTTTTTTTTTGGTGTATTATTTCTATGTATTAAACGTTAAACGCCTTAAGCGTGGGTTGTGTCGTTGTTGCTTCACTATTCTTAGTGTAGCGTTTCTTTTGGTATAATCTTTCTATGTATCAGACGTTAAGCTTAAGAACGTGTAATGACGTTGTTGCTTCAAGATCTTTGAGTTATTGTTTCGTTACGTGTGTCAAAACCGCTAACCCTCTGTCATTCCGGCCGTAACGTGCCAATTGAAAAGCTTGTATAAATCACATGACAAAATGATTAAATATTCGAATACAAAAAAAATCAAATAAGATGAAAGAAACCTAGACATTCTTTTATTATATTCTACTATATAACATTTTACAACATATTGCACGACTCTTGTTGCACCAGTTACAATCTCAATGCAGAATTTACAGATCTTAAAGTTGTATGTACAACCTCAATGCAATTGTGTGGCTCTCTTTGATTGCGTGATCTTCTCTCTCTCTGTATATCTTCGCTTGCGTGAAAGCAAAATCAATCATCTGATCACTTAGTCAAAGAAAAAGACGATCCCTGCCTCTCTCTCGCCATCCCCGTCGTCTACCCTTCACCGTCATCGCCATCTTCTGTTGCGCTCACACCGCGATCTCCGGCTAAGCTTATCTCGCTTCCTTTCATCTGTTCATCTCTTTCACTTCAAGAACACCCATGGTGTTCGATCTCTCTCATCATACTCTCTCTATTAAAGAGCGCCGGTGGCCTTGGTTGCATGCGATTTTTGTGATTTTCAGCGCTACGGCATCGCGTTTTGTGTTACTCGCAGTCATTGAAGAATCCTTTGATGGATTAGAGTTTCTATAGACCCCTAAACTGGCAGCTCTCGGTTTATCGCAGCCATGGCTATAGTCTCTTGAGGGTATGTTGCCCCTTCGCTTTGGTTCTTTTGCGATTTTGCTTTGGTTCTTTACTTAGTCACGCAAACGGCGGTGGGATTGTAAACCCTAATTTGCTATTGCAATAATTGTGTTCTTTATCTTAACTACGTTCTGTTATTTTTAGGTTGATAATTAGGGTTCGGTGTTTGGTCCATCCTAGAGCTATATTGGAATCAAATGCGACTCAAAATTTGCTTTTTGCAATTAGTATTTTGTTCTAAGTTAAGCTTAATGTCAAATGGTTTTTTTGTGATGCTAATTAACTTCCTAGCTGCTGTCCCATATGGATTTGTGTATGAGCTCCTTTATGAATGTTATCACCTGTCTCTTTTTATTTTTGTTATTTTCTTTGTCATTGTGGTTGCAAGTTTGTTTTTGGCTACTGCTTTGGTAATCTGAACCGTTGATTTTGTGATTGTGTTTGTTAATTTATTTTGTTTTTGAATGTTAAGTGACCTTTTATGATGCTAATTAGTTATGTTTTTGGAGTTCTTGGCTGCTGTACAATGTGGTTTTGTGTGCGAGCTCCTTTTTAGTTTTGTAATTTTCTTTGTCTTTGTGGCTGCAAGTTTGCTTTTGGATCCTTCTTTCGTAATCTTAATTGATGATTTTGTGATTGTGTGTGTTATAACCTTAACTGAAAATGATATTCGTATCGTATAGGTTAGGTTTAGATGATTCAAAATCGGCATTTGTGGCTCTGTGCTTAGGCAATTGGCTATTGGTGTTGAGTAAGTTTATCATTTATCTATTTTTGCTAAACTTTTTACCTGATTTTCATTTGTAATTGTGAAAGAAATATATTTGTCATATTTTCTTGCATTTTTTTATTTTTTTTCTCAAAATCTTGCAAGATGTTTGCAGAAGGCCAGTGGCAGATCTAAGAAAGAAAATCAGGGGTAGCGGGGACTAATGGGGGTTCGGGGGCAGCGCCCCCGAATTTTTTTTAGGTAATTAACGGACTTTTGATCATATTTTCAAGGGGCTTTTGATCATATTTTTAGGTAAAAACCATAAAATTTCTTCCAGGGGTCGCGAAAAATTCGTTTCAGGGGTCGCAAAATACCAAAAACGTAAAACCCCAAAAAAATTTCCTTCTTCGTGTTAACGGTTCAGGGGTCGCGGGGGCTACCCCTACCCATAGGGTAGGTCCGCCCCTGCAGAAGGCCATCTCTCTAGAAGGAAAGCTAACCATAAATTATAGATAAATACAACAATTGCATCATTAATCAAAGACCTTCATGGTGCTCCACCTACTAGCTTTATTGTAGATTAGAAACATATTGACTTATTAAAATCATACAGATAGACTTAACAACAGCTGAAAAAGAAGTTGATCAAAATACTAATTTTGACTGTAATTCGATTCAAGAAAGTGGGCATGAATAGTGTTTGCGGTTTTGTTTAGAAAACAAAATAGGAATATAAAAGTTTATATATCAGAAGTGCATGTGGATATGAAGTGTTATATTATTATTGCATAAGCCATCTTTTTGCTTATGTTGATGTCTTTGATAGATTGTTTTTGTGTTAGTATGATTATTCTAGAATGTTGATTTATATGTGATTTATTTATGTTTTCTGTTGTAGGTAACAACTTTTTGGCTTATCTGTTTTCTTTGGAGCATACATGTTCCTTAGGTAATATTTACAGTTTTTATTTTTTAATTTTTCTTTAATTTCAACCCTTTATTATTATTATGTGCATAATATGTTAAGGATGCTCAAGAGAAAAAAAAACATGCTTGGCTTTATATTCAGCTTTTTGTCTCAGTATAGCTATTTAAATGGGCGATGCACAAGGTTTTTTACTGGGATAGACTAGGTTTGACTATGATGATTTATGCTGACCTTCAAAAAGCTGATTACTAGACCTGCTTCTTCACAGGCACAACTACTAAAGATAAGGAGGCATTGTTACTTCCTAAAGCGGAACGCACCACCCCAAAAAGAAAAGCAGGCCCTGACCAAGGTAACTGATTGTGTTCTAGCATTTCTTTTGTTTGCATTAACAAACAAAACCAAAGCTGCTCCTCAAAGATTAAAATCGCCTTGGGTCTGAAAAAATAAGTGATTTTTTTTGTGTTCTTTGTAAAACAGGAGCAGGCAGCAGCCTTAGCGATGGGAAAGGAGGGGAAAAACCAAACCTTATGACAAACTTAAATAAAGAACCTTGATTACACAATTAACACAACTACTTTTGGCTTATTGGGAAGCCCTTTTTGAAGAAGGTAGTGTAGGCTTATATTAACAACCATTTGCTAGAAAATGGTAATCCCAATAGGTTAGATAATACGAAATGCTTAGTGAACTACAACTGTATTTTGTCGTCGTGTGGCGTTTCTATCTTTGTTTAGATGAATTACATTTTCGCTTGGTATGCTATTTCCATGTTTGAGACATTAAGCATTTGCATGCGGCCATTTGTTGGGCCTGCTGTTATTGAATGTCTTTCTGAACTCTTCGAAATCGTACCGTTGGCAGCAACGCGCCAATTGAAAAGCTTGTATATATACAATAGGCAAATATATTAAGAAGTTTTCAGCTTCAGTTATCAGTTGTCAAATTCGCCGAGTGGCAAAAACCGTTCCTTAAGAAACCACTTCTTTTGTAAGGCGCAAGTTCGATACACGTTTTCTTTTATATTTTCTTTATATATAGAATTGGAAAAAGTGAGACCGCAAAAGACCCGCAAGGGTTTTGTTCAAGGCTAA
>JBCNJP010000015.1:17635949-17720270 GCA_039602395.1 Deinandra increscens subsp. villosa | reverse complement strand
TTATTAGTTTATTATTTATTATTTATTATTTATTATTTATTAGTTATTATTTATTATTTATTAGTTATTAGTTATTATTTATTGTTTATTAGTTATTAGTTATTATTTATTAGTTATTAGTTATTATTTATTAGTTATTATTTATTATTTATTAGTTATTATTTATTAGTTATTAGTTATTATTTATTGTTTATTAGTTTATTATTTATTATTTATTGTTTATTGTTTATTGTTTATTATTTATTGTTTATTGTTTATTAACGTTTGAGTATTTGTTTTTTTTTTTGTAGGTGTTATGGCTGATTTAGATATAGATGGCTGTCAGTATCTCCAGTTTGCCCCGGGGACGAGAGCACTAGAGAAACTTCGCAGGTTCAGGGGGTGCAAGATTAGAGAGTCAGATGTAGTTGACGTGCCGTTTTTGACAGAGATTCAGGCCGGTGAGAGATACGACACGTTTGTACCGGCAGATACTCCTTTCAGGCGTCTTTTCGATAAAGCCGGCCTGCCCACGTACCCGTTGTTAGTTCTGGAGTTTTTATGCACTTTTTCTTACAGGCCCCTTGACGGAGATTTTCCACAGGCCGCCCACGATGTCATGGTAGCTGAACCCATTGCGGTTACTTTCTCACTTTTCGGGGTGGAGTATAGGTACACACTACGTGCCTTTGCGGTCTTGTCAGGGTTATACACCGAGGATGAGACACTATCCGAGATATACTATGAGGCCGTAAAGGCCGTTCCCGAGAATGATCTAGAGCAGTGGTGGGGGTCGATCGCCGATATACCAGTAGGGTCGACTGAGCGCCGAGCTACAGAGATTAGAGACCCCCTTTTTAGATACCTGCATAAACTCATCAGTACCTCCATTACATCACGTGGATTTAGCAAAGAGCACGTCACGTCGACAGATTTATTTTACTTTTACTGTTTGATGCGTCGTAGGAGTGCCGCCCTAGCCCACGGCCTAGCTATATTTCTGGGGACGCACGATAGTAGGAAGCACGGGAGTGATATTTTTTGCGGGCCATATATCACACAGATTGCATCGTCGATAGGTGTCCTCCTTGATCACCAGCACGAGATGCCCGCACCACTGCCGGCGAGGAAACTTGGTAGGCCGACCATGAGCAGCATGAAGATAATCAAGAGGTTTGGTACTCGCGGGAATTATTTTTACCGGATGGTGCGGGATGGTGTTGTTTGGGTCCCAGAGGATGCTGGTGGGGCTCCGGCACAGCCGCAGCCACGGCAGGATGGAGGGCATGGAGTGCAGGGAGTGCAGGGAGTGAACCCCGGGGACGTTGCGCACGAGGTGCAGGCCGTGCGTCATATGTATAGGGCAGTCAGGATGCCTCGGGTTGTGAGGGAGACTTTAGACCGAGTGGTTCAGATTCAGGATCGAATGGCTCAGATTCAGGCATGGCAGTGCCAGATGTTGGTTGGGATTGCAGCCCGTTTGGACTACCATGACCACCCTCCATTTCCACAGGCACCGGCTGTTCAGGGCGACGTTCAGGGAGATGTTCAGGACGACGTTCAGGACGAGGCAGAGGATGATGCAGAGGATGATGATGATGACATGGCTGGGGATGAGGATGAGGAGGACCATTAGCGATGTCTTATTATTTTTTTTTATGGTGATGTACTCATGAATACTACTTTATTTGTTTTTATGTTTGCTTGTGATGGCGTACTATTTTGTTATGTTCGTTTGTGATTGTGATTATTTGTTTTTATGTTTGCTTGTGATGGCGTACTTTTTTGTTATGTTCGTTTGTGATTGTGATGATGTCGATTGATTGTGATATCGAATGATTTGTATTATTACGTTTGCATTTCTAAACAATGTTTATATAATCACAATCTTTCAAATAAAGCACAACCCGTCGATCATTATGAACATTCTTAAAATTCACTTGACATTGCAGAATTTCCTACATAGTGGAAAACAGAGAAGGATTTATTAGTTTCAGCTTTTAAGCATGCAATTAAGAAGAACTGGGGGTAAATATATTACCTTCACCATATTCCATGAGTTGTTGCTACTTGGAGAAGAATCAAGAACCGCCTTATATGCAGGGTTTGACATTGCAGTTGCAGCTAATACTCCAACTGGTTCACCAGCAACGAACATATTATTTGTCATTGCCCCATACTCAAATTAGATTACTGAGTTGCTACAAACATTTCTCACTGTTCCAACATAGCAGATGACCACATCTCTTAAAATCGCCATTGAGTTTTTGGAAAGGATTCCTAGCTCGGTCAACCCTCTTGAATACCTGATCATCACTTCTCTACTCGCAATTGAATGAACCATTTCTTGATATGGATCTAGCCCATAGAATAAACAGCTCCTGATTAGCCCGAACTCTTCATACGGGTAATTTTTTGGAAAGGGGTAATTTCCAACAAAATGTGAAGACAAGTCTTCACCCAATGTTCTTGAATATAGACGTCCCCTTTCATAGATTTGTAAGCCTAAGAATCCAATTTGTTGAGCTATTCGTGTTAGGGCAGACTCACTCTTGGGGTCTATCAAATTACCCATCGATGAAAATCTTAGAATAAATTCAGAGATGGGATTCTTACATGCCCGAAGATTTTTCTCGAGTTGCATGTCAATTACCTCATTGTAATTAGACCTCAAGTGATATAACAAAGGTGCAACTTCTAGTAGTTGGTCTTCTATGCTTCTTATAGCATCCTTTGAAATCACAAAATCCTCCAAACTTAGACTAAAGCCTTCACTGCATAAAAATCAAAAAAACATTGGCTGCAGG
Organism: Deinandra increscens subsp. villosa; assembly: GCA_039602395.1. Lineage (NCBI taxonomy): Eukaryota > Viridiplantae > Streptophyta > Magnoliopsida > Asterales > Asteraceae > Deinandra > Deinandra increscens. Next base: position 17,717,484 of record JBCNJP010000015.1, on the reverse strand, counting down.
GAGTTAAAAAGCTTCAGATCTTCTCTCGGGCCTTTGCTAAAAAAGAGTATGCTAATCATTTCACTAAAGATGGACTGACTTTAAGATCTTGCTATCCCTAATCACAAACTTATCACCCAAACAGTCAAACCCACGAGGTAGAGGAGTCTCCAAAACCTCCAAAGCTGTCCACAATGGGCCACAATTATGGGCCTTTAGCATTGAAGGTTTGGCCAATGGATTGGAGGTAAAAAGTGCCAATTGTTGGACTTGGGCTTTGGTAAAGAAATAATTACTGAAAAGTTCTTTGAGGGAAAGAACAGAGTCATTGCCAAGTTGGAGGTTGACATTCCCACTATGTGAACTAAGGAGCTGTTTTCAACAGCAAATAGTTCCATCACCTTCGCCTTGGCTTCCGGGGATTGGGGATAAAAGATATGAATGCAATCCCCATCGAAATCGGCACTCAATGGTCCACAAATAAGATGGTTGATTTTGAAAGTGTGGTCATCATGGATATAAACAGATAAGGCTTGTAAAGACTGTTTGTGGGTTGTTGGTGGCCTGTTAATAAAAATGACATCACCATCCATTATTTTTCTATGTACGACCATGCCTGGTTTCAAAAATGTGTGACCTTTGGACCCTTCTCTGAGTGAATAAGTGGATTGACCATCCCTATACGTTAGACAAAGCTTGTCATCAACCAATTTCTGAAGAAACCTCATGTTGTTGTCCGTGACCCGTTCTTCAAAAGGTATTCTGTGAGCAATCTCAAACGGGATAATTACTGAAAAGCGTTAACTATGAAAATTACAATAAGTTCCTAAAAATTACTATTTGTTTTTAATTTAAAAAAAAAATAAATAAACATAATCAAACAACCCAATTAAACAAACACAAAACAAAAATTCCTATACGCTGCGTATTTGTATATACGCAGCGTATATAAACATTCCATGTCAGGTCAGTCCAAAGAATGTAAGGTTGTCGGTTAAAAGTCTCATACGCAGCGTATTAAGTAATACGCTGCGTATGGGGATGTCCAAATAGACGCTTCGTTAATAAACTACTAGGAAAGAGTTCAATCACTTGAGTGAGAACGAGACTAATTTGATGTTCAATCATGTCAAATACCCATTTTTTCAGAATTTACAAACCTAAACAAAATACAACTGATAGTAATAAATCTGTATATTATATTCTTATGTAATATAGTTCAATATTATATTGGTAATGTGCAATTAACAATTCTATTATATGTTCACAGCCTATTGTACAAGTCTTTGGTGCGAGGAAGTGATGATGTACGTTTGTACAAGGGGCAATGCTTTGCCTTTACACGTGTGCTTAGATGAGTGTTTTGTGGTTCCTTGGTCGCACCTACCGTCCTTCCTACACTGTGTATGACTGACATCAGTTAGTATTCTACCATCCTTGAGATATGGTGTGGTTTTAAAACGATCCTTCACTTATTTTATATTGGATTTCATCTCCATTTGTTCGTTGTCTACCTTTCTCTCTGCATCTGGTAAGTATTGTTCTATCTTCTGGTAAGTTACCTTCGTCATGCGGTTCGATTTTTGTTTGTTGTGCTTTTGTGAATGTTGTTTGTGGTTCGGTTTGATTTGGAATTCGACTTCACAACCGCTTTCCGTGTATTTTGCTATTGTTTGGGTACGTGGTTTATGAAACTCTTAAGTTTGAGGTTGCTTATGCATTCTGTTTGTGAACATCGAACCCTCTTGGATTGTTGATTCTTTTTTTAAAAATTGTTTGTTGGTTTTGAATTCATGTCTTCTCTGTTGTTCTTTGTGTTTACCTGATTTTCGATTACATATATGTTGTTTTATTACATGTTTTTGTGAATTACATATTTTTCTTTCGGCTAATTGGGGATGATTTTTTGGGGTGCAGGTTTTGGGATTGCTCAAAATATTGTTGTGTGATTTAAGGTGAGCGTATTCTCTTTCTTCGGTTCTATTTCTTTGTAGTCTTTTAGTTTCTTGGTGTATCATAACATTATAATGGTGTTTTGTTCATTAGGGTTTTGTTTGTTCCGAAGAACATAATATTTTTTTTTCTTCATTGGTTTGTTGTTTTATGGTTCTTGCTTTCAACCAGGAGAGTAAAATCAAAGGGAATAAATTTTTTCTTTGGCTTGATCATTTATGTGTTCTGTTGTTACTAAGAGATGTACAGGTTTGCAAGTTAATTGTTTATTTCAAACTTTAGATCTTCTTTAAAAGGTATTTATGGCTTGAATTAGGGACATTGAAATCAAAGAAACTATATTTTCATCATCCAGTTCATTGATTTCTAGGTTTATAGAAATGCTTTGTTTTTTGTGTAAAATTCAATCCTCTTTAAAAACTTTGGTAGGAAACTAATGAAACACTTTACGGCTGGGTAATGGGACATGTATCTGTCTAGCTTTAGGTCTTCTTGGAAAATGAGTGTTTTTAAAAAAATTACTTACTCCTCCACTTTGGTTACGCACTTTTTTAATGTTAATGTATCCATCATGGTTTATTTGCTATTAAGATTGGTTGTCTTTAAAAATTACTTATTCTTACAATTTGTACATGAACTTATGAAACGTTTTATGGTCGGGTAACGGGTTAGAAGATGTGTTATTTGAGTTAAGGACAGTTAAATCACAGAAGAGAACTTTCATTCTTATGTTGTTATGCGTCCCTGTTATTATGCATTTTTGTTGTTGTTTTGAGCAAGCCTTCGGTGTCTATTACATTTTGGCAGCTGAAATGCTTCTATTTATTCATTGTTTGTTAAGGTTACACTAAAAGTTTAAGTTATGTTTATGCATGTCATTGGCTCAAAAGAAAGGTTGGTAGTAAAATTGCTCAACTGCTTATTCATTGGTACGTGAAACTTTGGTTTTTGCCATTTTCTATGTGTTTGTGGTTTCTATCTTAATCTTCTATATGTATTTAATATTGTTAGTGTAATGTTAAATGTTAGTTTCATGTTACATAGTCTTTATTCATATATACTATAAGTGATTTACTTGCTTTTATTGCAGTTGATAGGTTTTGCTGCAGGTTGGACTCTCCTCAGTTCAGTACTTCTGTATGTTTTTAGCATGTACTCATACCGTTATGTGTTTATAATTTCTTTGGCTTTCACAACAAACTATGGTTTCTCGGTCAGAAAAAAATAGTTGTTTTGGTTGTGTGCTTTTGTTCATAGGTTATGTAGTGATTGTTTACCGTTGTTATTTTGCATTGGTCGTTTTACCGTTCTGTTGTTTTCGTCCTACTATTGTAATGTGGCGTGTTTATAGTTTCTTAGTTTGTTTGCATGTAGATTTGTATCTGAGATCCATGACCTCCGGTTTGGCCAGGAAGTATAGCTTTTAGATGTTCCTGTTCTGTCTTTTTTTTGTTTTTGTTTGTTAGCATGTATAGTTTGTTTCGTGCGTGGTGTTCTTTCACTTTTGTTTGTTCGTTTGCATGTATACTTTGTTTGATGCTTATTAGGCAGTGTTATCCTATTCTATTGGCTACGCCGTTTGTTTTCTTCCATGTCGTCTGTTGACAGGTTATGTTGATCCCAAGGCTTAAAAATGGCGAGCCCGTAAACGTGTTGTTCCAGGTGCAACCGCTTCTGCATCATATGGTCCTGTTGTTGCGTCTATCTTTGTGCTACCTGCTTTTTCTAGGCCTGGTGCCTCGCGGAGCACGCCCAGCGACGATACATTTGTGTTGAGTGGCTATGGCAGTCCACAGAGTCAGAGGCTTGTTCGGCCGTCACGCTGATACAAATGCAAATCTGTGAATGCTTCATCATTTTCATATCATCATAGACTTGCAACAGGTTGTCCAATTAGAGAACATGAATTTTGAAGATTCTTCAATGGCTTTTCAATTTGAACATGAATTTTGAAGATTCTTCAATGGCTTTTCAATTTTTAATCGGGAATCTAATAAAATTCTAAGCTGCTATGGAGACTTTGATGATTCATATCATAAGTTAAGAATATTTATCTTCCAGCTTCCTAATCCATGCAATTAGATCTAAATTTTATACTAAAATATCAATCATGTACTGATTTTCTTTTAACAAACATTAGCAAGTTGAAGTATTTGTTATGCGTCTTAAAATGGTTGAATCATGACTGCAATAGCAACCAGAGGCGCCGCAACGCGCGCCATTGCAACATCTAGTTTATTACAAATGATTGTTGATTATTTGATAACCATCCTATTTAACATAATAAAGCTTGAAAATGATCATTCATGGATATATAATTGGTTAAGGGTGTACGTGTAGAGTAAGTTTATCCATACGGGACCATTCCGTATATTTTTTTACTTAGGCTAAGTGTAATCATAAAGCTTTATAAAGCCTCTTCCTATGGCGTTTTATGCCATGTGGCATATGACGTGACGTATGACGTGGCAAGAGACATTATGGGTTTTGATGGTGTAGTCATAAAGCCTTCATGGAGCCCCTCCTCATCATTGCACCATGATTTTTTTTAATAATTTAATTAAGCAAATATAATATAAATACTAATTTCATTAAAAAAATACAAATACAAATTACAACAAAAAAAAAAAAACTACTAGACCTTAACATTAAAAAAAACGTCATCAACCACCCTAGAGTCCATATTTAGTTTTTACGGCCTCTCCTTTTTTCAACGCCATCGCACGAGCCAGTTCATCGGTTGGAAGCGGTCGTTGAAGGAATTCCATCGCGTTGTCGAATTGGCGCTCTTTTAGAATGTCAATTTGCATTTCCCTTAACCCAACCAAACGTGAAATATTCCCGGATATTTCTCCTTGAACGCCGGTGTTTGCCGACTCTTGGTGGCTCGGTCCTCGGCTCGACGAAGCACCTCTCTTGGCCCTTGTCTTGTCCCGACCATCGGGCCTCCCACTTGTCATCTCAACCGGTCGAGCATCTTCAACCAGTTCATCCTCATCGCCGGAGTCGTTTAAGTTGATCGTGAATGTCCGAGCATCCGACCCAAGTGACTCGGCATGCGGCGACGAAGATGTTCTTGATTTTTTTTTGGGTCGTGCGGTTCGCCTTGTAAGATCCGGTTGCGACCTCCACTTCTCGCTCTCCTTTAAAATGTGCCAACAATTGAGGTACAAAAATTTACCCCTCTCATGTTGGAATTCATCTAACGCCTTTCGTTGGATATCGGCGTCGCTTTCACCGCTCGTCCAACCACTACGAATTCGATCGTAGATGTTCGAAAAAATTGACATTTTTTTATTAATATCGGTCCACTTACCCGAAAGAGAATCGGGTTGCCGGTATTCGCCCTTTTTCATCAAACCAAAAAAACACCGCCTAATTGTAGCCCAAAACTCAACCCGATCTTGATTGTTAGCTAGATAAAAAAAACATTTTCAGAAATTTAAAATTTAACGAAAAAAATAAGTAAAAGAAAAAACACTCACCTTTGTCGGGATCTTCGGATGCTTAGAGCCAAGCTCGGCAAAGTGCTCGAAGCTCGTCGTCGGACCATTGTTAGACGACTCTTTTCTCTCTCGTGTCGACGACCTTCTTTTTGTGTGACCTTTTAGACTTCGGTTTTGAGGTACCCGCTTGTTGTGTTTCGGGGACAACCTTGTCGTCTTCCTTGTCAACGTCGCCTTCTTATTGCGTTTGTGGTTGTTGCGGTTGTTGTTGTTGTGTTTGATATTGAGATTGTTGTAGGTTGAATGGCGGAACGCTTTGAAGGTTTTGAAACCCTTGAAATTGTTGTTGTCTATCTGAATTGGATGAAACCAACTCAAAAGTTATGTCACACATATAAACCGAAACACGACACGAATATTTACGATTTAACACACAACCCGTTTGACTTAATATTTTTACCTTTTTATTTTCTTTAAAAATATCACTATTTCAAATATTATAGTTTCATAGCGAAAATTCAAATGTATATAAAATAATTATATTTTAATCATACAACCTTATGTTAATTCCTCTTTAAACTTATTTTAGTTCCTCTTTAAAGTTTTAAAGTTTAATAAAAATTATAACACCAATTTAATTGATAAAATCAAACACATTTTAAAATATAAAATATGAAAGAGAGAACTCTGATTTGCGTCCCTATGTTTTTCAATTCTTAACGGTTTGAGTCAAAATCTAATTTTTTAACAAATATGGTCTGCACTTTTATTTTCCACTCTAATTGAGTCCCTGGCACTAACAGGGTTAAATTTTTCTGTTAACTCCAAAGGCATATTAGTCATTTTATCTAATAAGGGACATGTTATGTAAGTTTGTAAATCATGGGACTATTCTTGTAATATTAATATTAATATATTAATATATTAAAGAAAATAAAGAGAGAGAGGGACTCATAAATAAAAATTATAGAATCAGCACATCCAAATTTCTCAAAACAAAGATGCTTCCTTCCTTCTTCTCCGCTGTCCTAGCATTGTTTCCGGCGCCGATCTTAATCTTTAACCCTACCCTAATCCATCTTACTCATCTCAGTCCTGCTCATCACCGCTCCTCCGCCCCCCAAACCACCGCACATTCCCCTTTCAACACCCGACATATACTTCCTCACTTCCTTCCTTATCATCTCCTGCAACACCGACAAAAACTCCGCACTCAACGGTTTCCCGCTCGCCGGAGGCTTCGACACTTGAAGCTGCTGCATCGCCCACGAGATCGCTTCACCCGGAATCGACGACATTAACTCCGCTTCTTGGTTTTGATTATTCAAATCTGGGGCAACCTGCTGCAGTGGCATCGCCGGAATTGGTGCCAGAGACGGCGACATTAACTGCAACGGCATCGGTGCGTCACCTGAATCGGCTCCCGGAAGTGAGAGACTCAACGACGTCGGAGGATCCTTCGCCGGAGTAGAACCTTCGACCAGCGGTGGAACGACGGCGAACGGCCGAGCGACGGGACGGTACAACTGCGGCGATGTAGAAACGACGATGCTTGAATTACTGGTGTCGGATCCGGTCGGGCTACCCAGATTTAAAAAAACACCCGGAAACGGACCCGGATGCCCTGATAAGTAAATGACTAATATGCCCTTGGAGTTAACAGAAAAATTTAACTCTGTTAGTGCCAGGGACTCAATTAGAGTGGAAAATAAAAGTGCAGACCATATTTGTTAAAAAATTAGATTTTGGACTCAAACCGTTAAGAATTGAAAAGCACAGGGACGCAAATCATAATTATATATATATACAAAAAGAAATGAGTGGTCAAGAGACAAAATTTACTATTCATATGTTAAACCAATAGGAACATGACACGTGTTATGTTCATTCAATAATAGATTGGTTACGTGGCCTGACACGTGTCCACGTGTCATATGTAGATCAATGCTTTTGCGACGTGGTCATGTGTTAGGTCACGTATGACGATACGTGGCTACGTGTTAGGCCAATGTTTTTATGACACGTGGTTAACTTTTAATTCACTTTTAGAGTTTTCGACTTTGACCATGGCGTTTCGGAAAATTGGTGGCCCGCCGCGAAGCGTCGTTAAAAGGTGACCCGCCGCAACGCGCGGTGGTCAACTTTCAGACCACTTTTAGAGTTTTTGACTTTCCTCACCGTTTTAAAAAATGGGTGTTAGGCCGCGTGTCATGTACATGTGGTATTTTTTTCAGACTTAAGCGCAAGTGGTCAACTTTTAAATCACTTTTGGAGTTTTCGACTTTGACCACGACGTTTTGGAAAATGGGTGGCCCGCCGCGAAGCGCGGGCGGGTCACCATCTTGTTAACTCAATATGAAATAAATGGTTTAAACATGTAAAAACGACCCGTTTAGATAAAATATACTAAACCGGAGCCAACCCAACACTTCCCGGTCCAATATTTAACCGCCTCCGGCATCAGCTTCCCTTCCGGCACTAAAAAGACGGTGGAGGAGTGGGGAGTGCGAAAGTATGTTCCAAAGAAGCCTTCGAAGTAATTGCATATAACTTTTCTCAATGTTAATAGGGTGTTTGTGTTTTCTTCTGAATTATAGAATTTCTTGTCGTAATTTTTTAAATTGAATCCGAAATGTCTGTGAAGTTTTTACGAGAGCATTGGAGAAGGGTGGATGCGTCCAATTTCATCAACTGCAAGCAGCGGGTGATCAATTTGATTTCAATAATTATAATTATAAAACTTCATTTTGATCAGGAATTCATCATCTTTCATTCTTTTGCATCTTTGAATGTTGTAGATAGTGGTATGTAGTAATTATAAGAACATTCAAGATGAGGTAAATCAAGCGGTTATCCATGAGTTAAAACCATGCATATGATGGTTGTCGAGCTGCAAACTTGGATTGGACTAATTGTGCTCATTATGTGTGTCTGTGAGGTCTCTGAATTTTTATATACATTCTCTTAGTTCTTTCTTAAACTCTTGTCACTATAAGAGGGATTATTGAACATAGGAGTGGCCAAGTTACTTTGTAAATATTCTAACCTTTCATCCCCAATTCCAAGTTCCACCTTTATTTGCTTTCACATTTACAGGCAGGATCAATTACACATTTCAGTGTGCATTCCCCATTTTGCGTAATTTACATAATTGATGTTTACTGGCTGTTGTAACTACTAACCACTAGTTTGCCTAAACTGCCATACCAATCATGCAATTTATGTTCTGATTTGAGTTGGCTATTGTGGCACATTTTTACTTATGAATGGGTTGATTCAGGTTATGTTCTATCTTTTAATGAGTCAAGGCGTTAAGCTACGGTCATATTATAAAAACTTAGCTAAAATTGAAACTGATTGAAGAGGTCCAAAGTCAAAATTGAAACTGATTGAAGAGGTCCAAAGTCATCCAAACTGTATTTTTAATGCATGAAGCCTCCCTAATTAATATATTCAAAAGCGAATATTATTATTCAAACACGCAGAAATATGATACACTTCTGAAAAAATAAGTTAAAAAAATTGGACAAAAGGTGTAACGGGTCAACCCAACCCATAACAAAATCACTCATTTGACATGTTATATGACCCACCCATTTTGTCAACTCTAACTCTAATTTTTTATTTTTTTTTATTAAATTTTTTTTTTTGGTGACCGTGAGAAACCATTATAGGTAAACTCATGATCGGGTAAAACTCATAGGATCATGTACTGATTTTGTATAAATTCTTATTTTTCGAATGAAAAGTAGGTTGGAGACAAAAATGTACACCAGGACATTCATTTGCATCCTTTTTCTATCTAATTCATTTGGTGTTATATCTTCTAACATAATAACCCATTTTTGTTCTAACTTTTAAAGAAATGTGTGAGAAGAAGAGTAATGAAGTCATTGGCAAACAATCCTTATTCCTTACTGCTCAGAAAGTCAGAAGCAGCTGCTAAAGATGCAATGAAATTAGCCGTTTGGGACACATGCTATAACGATAGAAAACCATTCGATAGAGCACCTTAACGCACCATATAGTTGTAAAAGACTAAAGCATTAACCCCCAAAGTCAGTATCAACCTAAGAGGTAGGTAACATTCAAGTATATTTGAGAATTTCCCTTAGGCCTTAACATTTATCTCTATAATGATTTTCTTTTTAAACTAATAGCATCATATTTACTATAGTTTCTGATACTCAGGGGTTCTGTTCAGGTGATGACCTATTGAAATTGGGGGGCCATCTTTATTCATTTTTTAATTTAAGAAAACATCAAAGTACTACACCACTCTTTGGCTATATTATAGCTTCACATGTCCTGGGTATTTCTTTTGTTTTCTAGTTCAAGTAAAAAACAAACTACTTTACTGTATAAACCGGTCTTCTTTTTGTTATGTTATATCTCTAACGGGTTGAATAACTTGGTCTAAAAGATTTAACTAACAAGAAAAGGGTCAAATTGGTTGAGCGAGTAAAAATGGTCATCTCAAAATCGTGCTAATGTACAAAACCTTCTTTTAGGGTGTTAACTGTCTGGTTCAGCCGGTTTTGACAAGAAATTTGGTCCGGACAGCTAACTACAGTCTGAAAACACGGCAAACCGAACCGGCCAAAATGGCTCAGTTAAATGGTCTGGCACTTTGGGCGGGTTTTTTTTTTTTGGGGGGGGGGGGGGGGGGGGGGGGTTGGTAGGTAGTTACTTAACCTAGTTTCTTTATTACACATAGTTTTGTAATCATATTTATTTATATATTTGATCAATGATCACTTCATCACCTTGGTTCTTGGGTCTTTATAGATAAAGAAATGCATTTAGAAGCCGCAGAAAGAACAAAAAGAAACACCACCACCCAACATTCTAAAGCTTAGATTACCATATAAAGATTCAAACTTTAGAATTTTCTCCCCACTTTAATCCGACCCCACTTATTTTTTTCTTCAATCGAGATTACTATCAGTAGCCTAGCATGTTCAATCCCCAAACAGTGGACAAACCTCGTATAAATATACCTACATCATTAAGACATCAAGTACACACACAAAGTGAAAAAAGCACACACATTTTATCAAAGTTTTTAGCTGCATGGAGAAACTTTTCAAGATTGCCATCACTTGCCTATTTTTACTGTCACACCCGTATCGCAACATGGCCGCTACTGCTCAACTACAACATTACCGTTTTCGAGGTTTGCGGTTTCGTTTTTCACTCTCTATGTGCTGATTGAAATTTGAATGACACTCTCTAGCTTGTTTTAAACTGTTGGTTGAAACTGGCAGGTGTGTTAAAACTCCAAATGAATCAAATACATGGAGAACTAGTTGGCGGTGGTGGTGATAAACGAAGCCGTTGGTGGTCGGAGGAGGATTATTCTTTACCTCATCGACGTATTCCTATGCACAACGATCTCGAGCCATGATATATTTCACCATGATGTATTTCAGTATCAAAGTATACATATGTACTATCTTCATATATGTTGTAATATGTGATTTTAGTATTGGAATGTATATCATATATGTTGTAATATGTGATTTTAGTATTGTAATATTTAGTCCTACTTTATGTTGTTGTTTGCCGTCATGGCTGGCCATAGGGCTGTTCAAAAAACTCGTGGCTCGTGACTTGCTCGAAACTCGCTTGGGAAAAAGCTCGAAATCAGCTCGCTCGAAATTATCTCGATTATAAATGAGCCGAGCCCGAGCCAAGGTCAGCTCGACTCGTGGCTCGCTCGTTTGACTCGTTTAAATATAAGCTTACATTTTAATATATATAGATATATGTAACCCAAAAATTATAAGATATTATTTATAATTTATATTTATGAGTTAAATACTAAGTTTCCTATAGTCTTTTTCTTAAAGAAGTATTAAATTAAAAAAAAGATATAAAACTTATATGATACTTTTCAATAAGAAATATCTATTTTTATTAAATAAATAAATATCAAATTTGAATTTTTTCATAATAGGTATGTTAAAAGATTACGTTTTTGTCATGTTATACAGTAATATGTGTAAATAATATAAATTAAAAAAAAATAAGCTAGCTGGCTCGACTCGACTCGATTTTTAACGAGCCAAGCTCGAACTCAATATTTTAGCTCGTTAAAATAAACGAGCTGGCTCAGCTCGGCTCGGTTTCTAAATGAGTAGAACCCGAGCTCACCCTGACTCGGCTCGTTTACAGCCCTAGTCGGCCACCATATGTGTCATGAAATGAATCTTTGTTGAAGCTTCAACTACTGTAACTAGTTGTGAAATTGGCATGATGAATCATGATAAGTACTGCATAGGTTCTAAAAACCGTTATTACGGACTTACGGTAAGTTTAAGTTGTGAATTTGGTAATTTCTATACTTTTTTACTCATCTTTACTCGGTATATTTATGTATTTATAAAATATCTTGTGGTTTAAGATTTAAAGTTTAGTCAAAGATAAACATAAAATATGTTTTGCTTTAGCATATTGTGTTGGATCTTACAAAGAAAACTTATATAATTATGACCATTAGCCGCTATTGCTAGCAAATGTCGTCGTGAATAAAATCAAAATATTACCATCAAAATATATAGGGTTACAAAGAATTGGCAATCAATCAGCATGCATGTTTATTCTGTTTACCAACGACTTATATAGTTTATTCAATTAACTCAAGCTGCTAGTTGGGAATTTACAAAAACAGTCCCCAAACTATGAAAGAATTACAAAAACAACCCTTATTCTTCTAACTAACATTTATATTGTAACACAACCTAATCATGTCTGTGTAACTGGCTACAAAGAAACAACCCAAAACTTATAAGCAACAATCAAGAATAAAAATATAGAATATCCAGTAGGTTATTAAATCATAATTTAATAGAGTACGTAAATTGTAGGAATCGTCCATGTGGTTTGTTCACCTCTTGTTTCTGGGTTTCAAAAATTACGTCTATGATCCCTGTGGTTTGTGCAAAGCAAATTTTACCTTTCGTCCTTAGGTTTTAAAATTTCAGTAATTTAGTCTTTAATAAAATCTTTGCCGTTCCAAAGAAAAAAAAAATCCTAATTTGAGTGGCACTGGCTTGATAAAATTATATTTGACTATATATCTTCTCCCGGTTATGGCCTTTGGTTGCTATCTGCCAAACCAAGGTCCATTGAATCGAACCAGGAGCCTTAGTCAATGAATTGCTAAGGCTAAAAAAAGACTCCATTTGTCCAAATTTACTTCAACAACTCATTTTTTCCAAATAATTTGGCTAAAACATAATATAATTACAGTTATTACCAAGTTCTCAAAGTTAATTATGTTCTGAAAAAATATCTAAAAAAGTAAACTCATTAAATACAATCAAAGTTAGTTTTTGATTAATTAAAGGAACTCAAGTTATAACAAACAATCAAAGTAAACACACAGTCCCAAGAAGATAATGTATTTGGAGAACACAATTGAGAAACTTATTCTTACTCCATGGACTTCAAACTTCAAACATGTAGCAATAGCTATAAGAGTTGTACAATGAAGTTGAAATTTATACTATAGTAGTAATAGTAATTTCTATAAATGGGGGCTTTGATCTGATACAACAGAGAGGTTATGGGTTCTATTAAGGAAAAACTTATTCTTGCTCCATCGACTCCAAGCTCCTTTTATGCCTCTGAAGGTAACTAACAAAGGAAGCTATGCAACGGTTTTGAACATTTTGGTCACAGAAAACTAATGACATTTGTGAAGCTTTTTCTCTGATTATTTGTGATTCATCATTAATCACCAGCTTCACAGACTCTGCCACCATGTCCTTAGTAAAGGAACCATCTTCATTTCTTGGCACTTCATAACCTAGTCCTTTCTCTACTAATAGTTTGGCACACAGACCTTGGTCAGCCACCATATGCATCAGAATCAAGGGGAGTCTAAACCTTAGAGATTCAATGATAGTACCCAAACCAGAATGAAAAAGACACCCTCCAATTGAAGGGTGTGCCAGTATCTCCATTTGGGGTGCCCACCCAAGACAAACCAAACATTTATCCAACACATAAACTTCAAAATTTGGAGGCAATAGTTCCCTACCATCTACCCCTTTGGGCTTCCTCAAAATCCATATAAAGTCAAGCCCGGAGAGCTCAAGACCATAGGCCAACTCATGTACTTGTTCGAGCGGCATCTGGTACTCGCTCTCGAATCCAACAAAGAGCATTGATCTTGGTTTCTTTGTGCCTAACCACTTAAAAGTGTTGGACCAGTTGTTTAAGTCAGCAACATTATTCTCTCTTTTCCGAATTTATGGTGGAAGTATGCCTATTGGTAGGACTGGTCTTTTATATAGCTCCTGGAGAAGATTAATATATTCCCCTTCAAACTCTTTACAGCTTCGAATCGCTACAAACTCGCATGCCTCGATAATGCTACTTAATCTTCCATCACTCGACTTACCAGATTCGTCAGGAACATGCAAGCCCCGAAGCATTGTTGGAGAATAATCAGGGTTGTAAGCCATAAGAGAATGAAAAGTGAACCATTCAGGTGCAACAGTGAAGGCCTCGGGGGTTTTACTCCTACGGCCCCACCTCAGCTCGTCTGGTGGGCCCATGTATGCCAGAGTAGAAGCACTATACACACTAAAAAAACTAGTAGGTACCTTGTACTTGGCAGCAATTTCAGGGACCCAATAAGCAGAGAAGTCTATGAGTATCAAATATGGTGTATCGTTCTGAAGAAGCTTTTCAAATGGTGATTGTAATTGGTCATATGCCTTCTTTAGATACTGTATTTCATCTTCTTGGATGTCAACCGTGGCCTCACAGTTTCCAGGTAAACTGTCTACTTTTGGTAACGCGAGTTGTACTAGTTTGATGTTGTTGGATAGATGAGTGGGAATGGAGGGTAATCTCTCTAGGTTTCTTGGGGGTGGAAACATATGAAACTCTAATACCATTTGCTGCTAGTTTCATAGAGAGCTCGAGAAACAACAACATGTGACCAAAGGCTAACCATGGGAACACCATAACGTGGGTGGTCGTCGCCATGGAATGATCATGATGATGTACTCCTTCCTTCCTGCTGAATGTCACCTGCTTCAAATTAAATTAATATTAATATTTGGAATCAAGATCCATATCATGGTTGATTAAACAACAAAAGATTTTACTATCATATTGTAATATTAATATACCTTGTAAGAGCCATCATCTTGTTTGGTGCCTAGGCGTTTGATCTCTACCTTTAGTGTTTCAACCTCTTCTTCTACATTCATTCTTCAGTTGCATCAATGTTTGGTGTCTTTCCATATTCATCCGTGTGTGTATAGAGAGAGCTATAAAAATAGTCTTTCAAGTATACGGGAGTCTTTTGATGTCATGTCATGTCATAATCAACGTTTTGTAGTATTTTCATATCTATGTGTTTGTAATATATATATATATATATATATATATATATATATATATATATATATAGGTAAAAGATCCGTGTAGACCCCTTTTTTTTGTATACCCCGTAGACCCCTTATAAAACTCAATAAAACTCATTAAAACTCACTAAAAATAAAACTCAGTTTTGTTAATTTAGTTTTTTTTATTTGCGATAAGCTTTTAAGAACAAAAAAAGACAATTAAAAAAAAGAAAAACGAAAAACATTAAAAATTGAACATTTTAAAACAATGAGTTTTAAAAATCAATGAGTTTAAAACTCAATAAACTCAATAAAACTCAGTGTTGCGTTTAAAACTCATTATTTTAAAACTCATTGTCTTAAAATGTTCGATTTTTAATGTTTTTTGTTTTTAATTAATTAATTTATTTATTTTTTTGGTTCTTAAAAGCTTATCGTAATAAAAAAAAACAAATTTACAACACTGAGTTTTATTTTTATTGAGTTTTATAGGGGTCTACGGGATCTACAAAATTTAAGGGGTCTACACGGAACCCTTCCCTATATATATATATATATATATAGGGTGAGGTTCATGTGAAATAGCTCTTTTTCACATGTGAAAGTTTCTAATTAATGAGAAAAAAGAAAAAAAGAAAAAAGAAAATTAATCACAACCATTTGTTCAAGAGATCTAATGGTGAAAAAGGGTGTCTACCTGTCTACACTTATGGGGGTGTCTACAATGAACTTTTCACTATATATGTATATATATATATATATATATATATATATATATATATATATAGGGTGAGGTTCATTGTAGACACCCCCATAAGTGTAGACAGGTAGACACCCTATTTCACATGTGAAATTACTTTATTTTCTGAACAATGAGAAAAAGAAAAAAGAAATTAATCATAACCATTAGATCAAGAGATCTAATGGTGAAAAAGGGTGTCTACCTGTCTACACTTATGGAGGTGTCTACAATGAACTTTTCACTATATATATATATATATATATATATATATATATATATATATATATATATAGGGATGAGAACTATTAATAACCCACTCTTAGAGAGATAACCAAATAACCACATCCTAGTGGCTTGATGAAAATACAGGTGCTATGGATGAGTGACACGTGACACTCCTTTTTTTTCTTTTTCTTTTTAACAGAAAAGGTATAAGGGTATTTTACCCAAAAGAAAAAGTACCCCCTCATTTTTAAAACGCCTATAACTTTTTTATCCAAAGTCGGTTTTTTATAAAAATTATACCATTGGACTCATCGCTTTTTTTATCTTTAATTCAGATGTATATATATGTATAGGGCAAATTATTGTACAAAGGACGTTTTCCGTGCGAAGTGTGTGAAGGGATCTCGGCCGCTCAAATGCGGGTTTTTTTTTTATCTGACGACGCTAATAATGAAACAGGCTTAATTAATTTAAAAAAGGACGCGGGGTCATGATGCGTAGCATATTTTGCATAAAAATAAATAAATAAATTCCACATTTAAATTTGTTTTTAAATAAAAATTATCAAAATTGGTGCTTAATTGTTTAATATATGAATTATAGATTTTGTGAAAAGGGTTTTGGTTTTAATTTGATAAATATATATATCTTCACATTTAAATTAAGTTTTTAATTAAGATTATTAAAATATGATATTTATTGATGAATTTATTTGTTGAATTTTAGGTGGTTGGTTGGTGCATGATGAATTTAGAAGAAAAATGAAGATTGCGAGAGCGGAAACGAAAACCGAATGTTCAAGTTAAAAAAAAAGGAAGAAAAGAAAAGAAAAAAAAACAAATAATAAAATATATAAATGATTTTGTGGTGTTGTTGCGTGGAAGGCCAGCAAAGAAAAAAAATACAACAATTTTTATAAATTGTTGCTACAGTAGCAAGCAACCACGTCCCATTTCATTGCATTTCTTAAATGTCGGCCCAGTTCTCCACTTCACAAGCCCAGTTCCATTTAATCAAGAGTAGTCAGCGTGATCCAGCAGCCCAAGTTTCCTTTAATCATTCGCAGCCCCCCAGATTTAATAATTCTCGGACCCTAATTTTGAGGGAGGGAACCGACATTTGAGAGGGATAAATGAGCAGCAGCCGCAAGAATTAAGGGGAGGATTCCATTTTCTTTTAAAAGCGGCGGTCGTCACCCATTTTCAGGGAGGATCCATTTTTATTTTTTTTCATTTCACCATCAAAAATACTTGGAATGAAGAGGGGATTAAAGATCAAGCTTAAGGAGTGAAGGTTCAAGATTTGGAGCTAAATCGAGTGGTCACTTCATCTCGGTTTTATTCTTTATCTTTTATTTTTATTTCTTGATGATGATAAAGATTGTATTTTTATTGACATTAAACATCATGTTTGGCTAGATCTAGTGTGTTGCTTGGTTTTGGATGAATTTGGGTTGACTTGATTATTAGATTGATTTTCTTCATGTGATGTGATCTTTTTGCTTATGAATCTAATTTGGATTTATGAAATAGTCATATTAGCATGTTTGGCTTTTGTTGTGATAACTTGATGTGATTAAATCACTTAGGTTCAAAGAACTTTGTCCTAATTAGAGCATTCACAGTCCGTTCCCCATCCCCATCCCTATAATTTATACTTTAATCATTACTTTTTCTCTCTCTTACACTCACAACCATAATTAAATAATACTTTTTATACCCTTATTATTACTTTTTCTCTCTCTTTCAATCACAACAAAACCACAAATTTTAAAAATCATCAGTTTTTCTCTCAAATATAGGGATGAACAGTAACTTTTTCTCTCTCCTCCACTCACAACCACTCAAAACCACACCCTAAAATTTAGGGAATATACACACATATTTTTAGGGGGTGGGTTGTGAATGCTCTTAGTGGTTTAATTATTATTTGGTTTAACTTTTATTAGTTTAAATTAAATGCATGATCCGGAGACCTCCTACATGATCTTGTGATTGCAACTTGTGGCCGATATTGCATGATATTTGTGTTGGATAGAATTGACCGATTCGTTTAGCACACTTGGTGGTTGTTTGACTTTGTCGATTGGTTAGAATGCTTGAGAACTTAAGGTTTTGACCCGTTGTACGTGTTAGACATTGCCTAGGTTTTATAGATTCCATTTTAGTATTCTAGTGTGTGATAGATTCCATATAGAGAGACCTCTCGAGTGGCTTTCTGTTTCATACGTGTTTGATCTGCTTTGACCGAAGTGATTAGACCTTTTAGCATTAAGTATCATTTTGCTATCCGGACTTTATGTTAGGATTTCCTAGATTGCTTGGATGTGTCTATAGTCTTAGTTATCTAGGTTATCGATTTTAGAGGATAGTTTCACATGAAGTAGTCAATCTAGTAGTCAACCGTCGGCCCAAAGGATTCCTTACCAAGTAGCACCCCTTCCTCTCATTTGAATTTCACCTTAGTATCCGTGGTTTGTTTCTTAGCTATTTAAGTTACATTGTTATCTGTTTTCCTTCCGTTGTTGAAAATCAAATCATGTTAGACTAAATATTAGCAAAGTTCCAGTATCGAGAGCCTGTTACGCGTCCTTGGATTGATATCCGGTACTTATTGATACTATATTGCATACGACGGGTACGCTTGCCCTAGTGTGTGGTTTGGTCACTCAGTATTTACCATTTTTAACTTGACCGTTTTTCTTGTTCAAATCCGACACATCAAGTTTTTGGCGCCGTTGCCGGGGACGCGTCAGCTTTCGAGACCTATCAGAGCTAGTAGTTTAGCTATTTACTTGTTTTCTATTACTTGTGTTATTTGCATGTTTCTAGTATGTTTGCTTATTTCTGTGTTTGCTTTCGTGTTAGTTAGTTTTCTTTGCTGCAAATTTCATGGATTGGTACTTCGAGCAACATTATGAGAGTTATCGTGTGCGGTGTGATTTATGTGGGGAACCCCATCATGCACCATTTTGCAATTATTCTGTGGGGCCTCCCACCGATTACTATAGTTATTCTCCGTCACCCGCATACAACTTTGGAGTTAGCGAACAAGCCCCAACTGAGGATAACAGCATGAAGAATCTAACAGAGATGATGGCGCAACTCATACAACAAAGTCAAAAAACAGCTCAGCAGAATGAGGCTCGGTTGGCAAAGAACGAACATGATATAACATTACTTGCCAAAGAGTTGAGCAGTTTGGGAGCTCGTGCCCTTAATTTAGGGAGAACTGTTGGTGAGCTCTTAGAATTTGTTTCTGAGAGCCAGCAGGTTTATGAGGAGAGTGATGATGAGCAGGAGATTTTAATGGATGAGTTGCAATCGAGGCTAAGCCCAACAAGTACTACACATGTCCCACCTCCACTTCAGCTCGAGATCAGTCATGTTGAGCCACACTTAGATGATATGATGCAGGAAGATCAAGCTCCACATGATTTATGCTCACATGATGCATTTGATGATCAGATGTTAGAGGAATTTGGAGACGATTGGCTGGCCGTTCCACCTATGGTGGAGGATACAGATACGTTTGATCCAGAAGGTGATTTGAAAGAGTTGGAGGCTATGTTGTACGAAGAGCAGAATGTGGGAACTAAGGCTATGTTAGCAGAGAGCATGCTTATTATAGAACCGCATATGGAGACACCGGTTTGCCTCCCCGTGAAGGAGCAATGCAGAGACCAAGTGTGGGGATGTCTAAGCATCCCCAATTTTGAGAATCTGCTCCTTCACCATCTTCAGTCCATCAAATTTGGACCGGGAAAATTTAAGAGTTGGTGGCTAGATGAAGCTAAATGGCACAACCACCATACACTGTCTACTGGAAAACCATTTTGGGGAGATGAAACGAGGAGTCCACACGGGCTCGGTGAGAAGCAAATTAAAGAGAAGCCGCCTGATTGAGGTAACCGCGAGGCCGAGTCTGGCTGACGACTCGTAAATAACTTCAGCGCTTGCGGGAGGCAACCCGTTTAGGTTTTGAGGTTGATTTAGGTATTTGGTGCTTATTTGGTTGATTTCTAGCTTAGTTTGACTTTTTCTTAGTCTTCTTTGACTTTTTGGTAATTTTAGGTTAATTTAGTTGCATTTGATCTTTCTTTTTCTATTTTATGCGTGTTTCTCAGTTTTGCAGGTTTATATATGCATCCGGGGCAGAATTCTGATCAATTCGGGTGAGGTTTGCATCGTTTTGCGTGCCAAGTTGAAGACTTTGCTTAATAGGGTTATTTTTGGAATTTTGGATAAGTTTCGGGTTAAGAACGAGCATAACAGGTTTGTGATATCATTTGTTAATCCCGGACAGTCCCGGGTAGGTTTTATGAGAGTTGTAACCGAGTCTTGATGGTTCGGTATTGTTTTATCATGATTCGGGATGGTTTCGATGTTTAAAAGAATTTTAGTCTTGCTGATGCACAGCAGTCTCGGACCGCCAGTTTTATTGATAAATTTTTGGCGGTCCGCGACTTGTCCTTAAACCCAGTCCAGCTTTATTTTTTCGCTGACAGCTAATCTCATTACCAAATTTTCTGGCGGTCCGCGAGTTTGGTTAAAAAAATATATATATATATTTAAAAAAAAAATAATAAAAAAAAAAATTAAAATTAAAAAAATAAAAAAAACAAAAATATCTTTTCTTATTTAGGACTTCTTTGTTTTATTTTCTAGTTTCTATTTTTATCGTTTAGGTTTTATTTTGTTTTAGTTCAGTTCACCACTTTATAGGATTCTTCGTTTACATTTTAGTTGTTATTATATTTTATAGTTTATCTTTGTTAAATTTAGTTTTTAATTGTTTGGTTTCAATTCTGGTTGCCCTTAATGCTTATCTGCTTGATTTTGCCAAATTGGTTGATTGGAATACCCAAAATTGGGTGTTGGTTTTGTCCGTTTTACGAACGGGTCATGCCCGATTTTCGGGAGTTTTGTGCCGTAATACGGGCCATTGGTACTCAATCTCCATTCCAGTGGTCCGTAGGACGGTACAATTTCTCGGGTTTGTTTAGAACTCCAGTTTGTGTGACGTTCACTTCATAATTTTTAAACAAACGTCCGCACACTGGTTTTCTAAGCTTTTACGATCCATCCTCGCGCAAGTCGTCTCTTCATAAATGACAAATGGCGGTTTGTGCTAGGATTTCATCAGTTATTCTTTTGTTTTGCTTATTTCGGGCCATTCCCTTCATAACTAACAAATGAACGGCCCGTTTTCAGTAAAACAGTGATTGTGCGTTCTTAGTTCAGTGGCTGCAAATCGTTGGTAATCAATCTCCATTCGAGCGATTCACAGCCCTACTTTCTGATCACATTGACTTGGCATGCGAACCGTTCTCTTCACAAACGACAATTGGGCGGTTCGTGTCCGGGTTTCACTCGGGTTTAGCTGGTTTGTTTTATGCAAGCTGTCGGGTACTCAATCTCCATTCCCGCAGTTTGCATTCAATCAAATTACATTACTCTGCCGATTATTTCAGCTGCTACCCGTCTGAAGCCCGATTTTCACATTTTCTCAGTTAATATAATGTACTAACTTGATTTTGTTGAGAAATTTTGCAGTTCCATGTTTTCCAGCCACCACCGCCTCCAGTCCATCCATCGCCAGATCAGCAGCCTTAGATATCGGTTACTTCTTATCCGAGTTATGGCATTGTGGGAAACAGTTCTGGCACCTGTTGGTCGAGAGCTGTTTCATCATTCGTTTTTGGAGCTTGTGGACTTCTTTGGCACATTTTCCGGCAGTTCTGGCATTTTATTGGTCGAGAGCTGTTCGAGATTCATTATGCAGTTCACTGGCACATCGACAGTGATTAGGGGAGTATTTCAGTTCCCTTTACCTCTTTTTGTGCTTGATTTATGATTTACTGTACATTGAGGGCAATGTACGAAATAAGTGTGGGGAGGAGGGTAAATTGAACTGAAATTGTGAAAATTTTTGAAATTTTATGATCGTTTCCCCGTGTTGTGTCGTTTACATAGTCCTTGAAATTTGTTTGCGGTAAAAAAATGGAAAATGATAGAAAAACTGGAATTTTTGGCTTTTTGGTGAATGTAAATAAAATTGAATAAAGTTGAAAGCGCGCTTAGTTTTTGATGTGCTGGTAGGCCCAGCTGATTTCTGAAAGCTTAAAATCCTGATTTCGCTACTTAAATAAATCTAAATAATAAATGTTGTGGGTTCCCGCCTTTAGTGTAGTAGCAAAGCCGAAACTGTTGAATAAGTTGATAGGTACCTCTTTTGAATAAAATGTTTATGATTTGGAGATAACCCGGCACACTATGATCTTTTTATGAAAATAAATCCGAGAAATAGTGGCGCCCCACCCATTCATCCATCATTGAGCTTGTTTTGAATTTTATTTATGCAAAAAAAAAAAAAAAAAAAAAAAGAAAAGAAATGAAAAAATGAAAAAAAAAAAAAATCGAATAAAGTGCACAAAATTCGCTGATCCTACGTTCTACCTCTAGGGATAGGGACTCCGGAGATGATCTATTGGGGTGATGTGGTTTTGTGTGCGAGGGTCAAAGCCTGCTTACTACCTCTCGGGATAGGGACTCAGGAGATGTAATGTCAGGTGGAGACTCGCCCTAGTTTTAGGAATAAATAAATAAATTCAATTCAAGCTCAAACCATCATTCCATCCATTCATATTCCATAATCTCCAAATCATAAATATTGGATTCAATTGCGGTGGGAAAAACCCTAATCTAGTTCGACCCGTGCTGATTCATGCTTTGAGACGGGATTAGGCCTAGTTACGAAACTGATTGTGTGGGACCCATAATTGGTAATAAAATTGAATAAAGCATGTTCAGGGGCTTCGGTTTTCGGCGGTTGGGTTTATTCGGACCGAAATACCGGTAATCATGGCTATCGCGTGAGTATCTATGTTTTTGAATAAAAGATAGTAGCTAAAGGTCAAATTTTCCGGTTGTGATTCCATCGCGAACTTTTTCGGGACGAAAAAGGGTTAAGTGTGGGGATGTTTGATGCAACGCATCTTATATATGTTTTTGAATTGCAAATCCCACATTTTTACCGGCTTTTGATCGAGTTTGATGAGATTTTGTTACTTAATTGCTTATTTGGTGAAATTCAGGAAATCTGGTGATGGTGGGTTGATTTATGGTGATTTGTGGTGAAAACGGAACGTGAATCGGAGTCCGGGAGAAAAAGATAGATGATTTCAAAATTTTGCTACAGCAGCCGATTCGCGGACAGCCACTCCCACACATTAATTTTAGCTGTCCGCGAGTTTTTGCTTGGAAAAGAAGAAAAGTGTCAGTCGCGGACAGCCATTCCCTTGTCTGAAATTCTGGCTGTCCGCGAGTCTTATTCCCAGAAATCAGTTTAGTGATTTTCGCGGCCAGCTAATCCCAGAAATACCTTTTTGGCGGTCCGCGACTACTGGACAGTCGGCTAAAAATTCTAAAACGGGTATTTAAGCATTTTTGGAGCCTAGGGTTCAGGGGGTTCGACCAGAGAGCACGTCTTTGAGAGATCTTCGAGATTAGAGGTCATTTTTGAGCAATTAAGGGCCGGATTGAAGATCTTGGAGCTTAGATTGAAGATTTGAAGGCTTCGGTTGGAGATTTCTTCATCTAAATCGGTTTCTTTATTCCTATTTTCTGATTGTTTGATCATGTATTGCTTATATTGGACTGATTTCATGATTAGATACATGATTTGTGGCTGATCTCATTCATATCACCTAGTTTAGATGAAGCTTTACCCATTTTGACTTTTCGGTTTGACTTTTCAACATGAATTTGTGATTTTTGCTCATGATTCTAGTTTTGGTTGCCTGAGATGATCATGTGTGCTTGATTAGCTGCTGTTAATGATGTATTGTGTGGACTAATTGATAGGGATTGTGGAATTGCATCCGTTATTAGTTAGTTTATTGTTGATCCTTAGACTAGAATTGGTTTTTGGGTTGATGCATGATCCGGAGACCTCCTACATGATGATATATCATTGATTAGTGGCTGATCTTGTGTGCATCCATTTGAGGTTGACTTGACCGAGTCGTTTCTTATGCTAGTTATTGTCTAGGCATTGTTTAGTAGGTTAGATTGCTTGTGACCGCAAGATTTGACCCTACTTATTCATGTTTAGAGGTTTCTAGGTCTCAGGTAATCGAAATTAGAATCATTGCATGTATTAGGATTCATTTAGAGAGACCTCTCTTGGTGTTTCCCGATTTATGTGTGTTTTGCTCGTTTTGACTGAAACTGTGAAACCGTTGTGCAAATTCACATATTATGCTATATGTGCTTCATTTAGAATCGTCTGATCATCCGGGATGTGTCTATAGTCCTCCTTGGTTGGAGTATTCTCATTTGGTGATAGTTTCATGTTGATAGGTCTTGCCGGGGGTCTTACTTGGGTTTAGTGGATTCTAGGCTAGGTGATATCTCTCTCATTCTGTTTTTCTGTCGTTTGCGTTGTCTGCTGTTTGTTTACTGTTAGTCTTATTGCTTGCTTAGTTTACTTAATTCAATCATTCCAATTGCATCGGTTAAATATTAGTTATGATACATTATCGGGAGTCTGATTACGCGTCCGTGGATTGATACTCGGTACTTATTGATACTATATTGCATACGACGGGTACGCTTGCCCTAGTGTGTGGTTTGGTCACTCAGTATTTACCATTTTTAACTTGACCGTTTTTATATATCCAAATTCACTCATCAGGTCATTAAAAGGGGTATTAAAGTCTTTTTAACTTTAAATGAGACACGCACACACAAAAATATGTACGCATCAAACAAAAAACAACGCAGCCTTTAACCTTTTAAACAAATAACGCATATTTGAAATAAAAATCACGCATACACGTTAAAAAAACTCCAAAAACACAAACCTAACTGTCTTACACTTTAATAAAAAACGCATGTATTCTAATAAATAACGCACCTTACTTTTTAACGCACACACGACAAAAATCACGCACCTATCTAAAAAATCAACGACAACACTAAACCCAGTATCCAAATCACGCACACACAAACAAAAATCACGCACCTATCTGAAAAATCAAAGATAACACTAACCCCAGTATCCAAATCACGCACACACAACAAAATCACGGACCTATCTAAAAATCAAAGCAATACTAAAACCAGTACCCAAATCACGCACACACAACAAAAAACACGCAAACTATCTAAAAAATCAAAGCAAAAACTAAAACCAATCTCAAAATATCACGCACACAAAAACAAAAAAAAACATGCAACTACCTAAAAAAATATTTCTCTAAATGCTTCTTCTTTACAACTCTAGACACTAACTGGGGCGTAGTTGTGAAAACAAAATAACACAACAAAGAACTCTAATTACGCATGATGTTCCTAAAAATCATGTATTACAAAAATATAAGAACGACAACTTTCTAAAATTTTAATTTCGATCTATTAAAAACGCTTTCATTTCAAAGCTACATAAAAAAACATATTAAACAAAAGACAAAGAGAAGAGATGCCTAAAACATCTTCATATCTCTTAGAGAATCCTTTCGATCTTTCATTTTCTTCCTTGTGCTATCCATCAACCTACGAAGCATATCGTAGATCTCATGCTTCAACTGCAGTTGATCCATAATGAACTCCGTAGCAGCACTTTGTATCTCAATGGGAGGATGATTAACAAACTCCTCAAGCATCAAAATATAAGTTTCGTTGCTATTGGAGGTGAGACCGACAATCATTTCGAACGAATTATGAATGATATCGCCTTCCGTTTCTTCTCTGTTGCAGAGTTCCTCCAGCAACCTTATCGCCTCAGGGGATTTTGTGAAAATGTAGCTCGATGAAGACGAAGCCATTAAAGATGTGTAAGGAGAAAGGAAGATAGTGAAGTTTTGAAGAAAAAAATGTGTCTAACTATTAAAACTATAAAATACAAATAAGGGGAGGGAAACCGAACCGACGAAAAGAAAATAATAAATTAAAAACACGTATTCAGTTTCTTTATTACACATAAAATATATTTAAAAATACGTAAATATCCATATAACTTGCGTCCTTCCATATACACATAAATATCAATCATGACTCCTCGATGACTCCCCCCCCCCTATAAAATAGGAACTTGATTCGCTTCAGAAAAATAACCCAACCCTCTGCAACTGCTCAAAAGAAAACACTTCATTATCAAAAAACCGTTAAAAAAACATACAAATCGATTCCTCATCTTCACCATCATCTACCCCCTCTGCTAAAGATTTATTGATGAAAAAGAAGTTGAAGATGGAGATACTAATCGAATATCAGAAGGAAAAACACATGGTAGACGTTCTCAATCAAACCTTCGACACTCTACAACAGATG
This sequence comes from Deinandra increscens subsp. villosa, assembly GCA_039602395.1. NCBI lineage: Eukaryota > Viridiplantae > Streptophyta > Magnoliopsida > Asterales > Asteraceae > Deinandra > Deinandra increscens. The sequence goes on along the minus strand of JBCNJP010000015.1, from coordinate 17,691,437 downwards.
GTCAAAGAAACAAATGAAGTAAAAAAAATTGTTCATCATGCAGAATAGTGCCGTCCGTGATTTGGTAATTTTGTTCATGTCAGACATGAACAAAACTGACATAAAACAGATGCAAACAATTACAACCCTAGTCGGAGCCCTTCAAGCGTCTGCTGATTTGAAGAAGTCTTTCTGTCTGAATACAAGTTGTTTAATTTATGTTTTCTATGTTCTTGGGCGTTCTTTGTAATTTTAAATTTGATTTTCTATCTATAAAGAAATTTGTGATTATTCGTCTGTTACAGTGCACAAATAACGCATGCAAAAAAATTACCAAAAAATAACGCAAAAGATGTAATGTTATAACTTAGGAAAGTAATAACGCAAATGAGAATATATATCTATCTGTAATCACGCAAAAATTAAATATAAAATTATGTGTATTTTCACGCATGTTAATTGTATTATCATGAATGAGAAGAAACTCATAAAATTAAGGTTACAACAATAACGCAACGCCATACAATTAAAAAACACAAAAAGAAAAATATTCACGCAAAACAGTAAACACAAAAAAAGTACCAAAAAAAATTACGCAATTATTAAATAAATAAAGCAAACAGGAAAACTCTTACAAAAAGAAAAATAACATGAACATAAGTTAAAAAAAATTAAAAAATTGACTCTCTATAATCACGGATGTTGTTTCTATTTTGACGCATGAAGAACTCGATATAAAACACCTTACAACAAATCACGCAAAAATACATAACTAAAAACAAACGTTGCGACGTAATCTACCGTCGATTTTAATTAAAAACTTTAAATTGACAAAAATACCCCTCCGCTTCCAGAAAGAGAACGCCACGCCTCGGCATCCCCTTCCTTCGCACTCTTCGCATGGAAAAAACCCTTTGTATTTGAACTTTCACCTATATGTATATACTAGTCTTTTGGGCCGCGTGATGCACGACTGTATTTTAAAAAGAAAACAAATAATAAAATATGTCAAGCATCTTTAATTTGTTATATCAAGGTAAAATAAAGGAAATAAATTAAATTTAAAGTCAAACAAAATCATTAATAAAAGGTAGAAATTATAAAAAAAATTACAGATTTGAAAATCTAAACATATGTCAAGCATCTTTAATTTGTTATATCAAGGTAAAATAAAGGAAATAAATTAAATTTAAAGTCAAACAAAATCATTAATAAAAGGTAGAAATTATAAAAAAATTACAGATTTGAAAATCTAAACATGTTAAAGATCCCTAAACCTTAGAAAATCATGAAAAGACAAATGAACGGTTCATCAAGAACAAAATAGAATTCAAAGTTTAACATATTCCTACCCAAATGAAAACCAAAAAAGAACGAATAGTACACCAAAATTGTCATTAGATGCAGCGTAGATAAATTGCATTGTTAAACGGCATTCGCCCTAAAAAGTTATCAAATGGATAGATCAAAGATTTCCCAAGTAACAAATTTATATTAAAAACTCAGTCACCTATAAAACAGAACTTGATAGCGCAAGTGTGTTTAGCACACCCAATTCTGTCCTTTATATTAGTTGTATTATTGTGTATATATTTATATTGTATAGAGGTTGTTTAGTAACTTGCATTTGTATATATGGGGATGTAATCTTCTATGTTTAATGAGAAACCACGTTTACTATCATGGTATCACAACCATGTTTTCCTAAACCCTAAACATCACATTTTTTTTCATAAATCCCTAGCAGTCGTCGCCGGCTTTTCTGCCGCCACCACACCCGGCGGCGATCCTGGCATCCTCCCCACCATCTTCTCCCGTCACTCCATCGCTTACCGACGAAGGCGCACGTCCTGCTTCTAACACGATGACTGACACAATACTCAAGGAGGCTACCGACAAGCTTACGCACGCGTATACGGTAACCAATATACAACATCATGTTAAAGTTCTTGACGGTAAGAAGATTACGTATTCTATGTGGGTAAAATTTTTACTATTTATGCCAAGGCTTACAAAGTCTTAGACCACATTGATGGCACAACCCCTCCGGAATCTACGGATCCGGTTTTCCCTATATGGTCAGAAACAGCTTCCCTGGTGTTACAATGGATCTACGGATCCCTTAGTGAATAATATCTCACACGGGTCTTGGCATTAGATACAACTGCTCGTAATATTTGGGTTAAATTGTAGAATATATTTTTCAATAATAAAGGCTCACGTGCTGCTGCCCTTGAGCAGGAATTTACTATATTGACATTATCCTCATGTGCATCTATGGATGCGTATTTTCAGAAAATCCATAATCTGGCAGAACAACTGAATAATATAGGATGAACGGTTGATGAGGATCGTAAAGTATTGCAACTTGTTCACGGACTTCCCGCGGAGTATGACACCGTGGCCTCCTTCATTAACCAATCGTTCCCGTCATGGGACGAGGCACGTATTAAGGTTCTACTTGAGGTTCAACGCATCGCGGGTCGACAAAACACCAACCAAAATGTGCTTGTCACCAACACCAACCCGCCACCCCAACCACAACCGAATCCTCCCCCCCCCCCCCCCAAACAACTACCAACAATATCCAAACAACCCCCACCTCAATACCAAAATCGCAATAACTACCGGCTCCGGGGGCGTCAAAACTACAATAACCGTGGTGGTCACAATAATCAAGGCTGTGGGGCCGGTTTCCCACTTACAATTTACTATCACTTTGAGCTCTCTGCAAAAAACATGTACGTTAAAAAAAGCCGAAAAGACAACTAACACCCAGGGGCGGAGCTATTTGAAGGGCAGGGGTAGCGCCCGCTACCCCTGAACTTTTACTGCGATGTGTAATGTTTTTGATTTTCGGTATTTCGTTACCCCTAAAACGAATTTTTCGCTACCCCTGAAACGAATTTCCGCTACCCCTCGAATAAATCTTATGGTTTTTAGTTAGATCCTGACTTGAAAATATGATCAAAAGCCCGTTAATTACCTAAATTTTTTTTCCGGGGAGGCTGCCCCCGAACCCCCGTTAGTCCCGGCAAATATATTTTTTTTTAACGCTACCGTTGAAATTTTTCCTAGATCCGCCCCTGCCAACACCTTGAGTCCTGACAAACCAAACACAAAACTTACGATGAAAATTATGAAAGAGGCAAAAGGTTTCATGTTACATCATCTATATGCAAACCATCATTACCCTTGGAAAACAATCTAACATCAAACTGCAATGTTGGTTCATATCTATTAGTGGATGGCATTACTTTTAAAGTTGGGCTGAAAAGGGATTTAAGAAAGATTAGAGGATATTAAAAAAAATAATTAAACTGAAGTACTTTTACTGATTCACAATTCTATAACAGTTATTTAAAATTATGGAGACGATTGACATATTTAACATCAAATAAAAACGCATAGCTTTTTTTTTTTTACTAAACACGTAAAGTAACAACAATGATTGAATTTGACCCAAATTTTATAACCTGTAATTCTAACTCTTGGATGAGCTTTTACTTTCTTTCCAGCTCAACAAGTTGTTGTTCGATCTCTTGTTTGAGCTTTTTCTGATATTGTCTAAACTAACTAAAACAAATCACATAAATATACCTATGCAAATGATATGTAGTTAATAATTAACATTTTAGATGAAAGTTGAGTGACCTCTGCTTGGTTTTTTGTTGCAAAAAAAATCTCAATTTTAACCTATCTTGTATTATATTATGTTTCCGTTGTGTAAACTCTGAAAGGTTGTATAAATAAAGTTTTAGTTTTCGTTGCTTTTGTTATCTCTGATCAAATTATGTGCTGATGAGTAAATCCGACGGTATGGCGGCGGCCTGCGAGGGGCTGGGTGTAACACCCGTGTCCGACCCATTCACAAAACCCGACCCAAATCTGAACTTGTCGCGCAGATCGAAGTTTTGATTTAACGAATATCGGAAGAAATTTTCTAAATTATACATTTAAATTGTGTTCGGGATATTTCATAATCAATTTTTAAAACAAAATAATAAATTTGCAAAGTTTTAGGTTAAACGATTTACTTAAAACAAAAATAAAGCGATTTTCGGTATTTAATTTGTCATTTACTGGGAATCTCGGGTTTTTATCTCAAAATTTATACTTTGGAATATTCTACAATCATTTTATAACATTAAAAACCAATGTTTAAATTATAGAGCAATTTTGTTAATTAAAACACAAATAAATGAATTTACGATTTTTTGTTTAATTTCGTTAATAACCAGGAATCTCGTAAATTTCAAAAATCATATTTTTATGTTCCATAATGTTTTATAAGGTTAATATAAGTTACTCGTAAAATTTCAGAGATTAATGACTTAAAACGAGCTCAAACGGTTAAAAAGAAATAAAATAAATAAAGCAAAAAATTCTGAGTATCCCTCACGTCTGTCGTGACCCGCGACAAGTGTGTTGTCGTAGAATTTGCACCAGGTTGCAAACAGGCCACGTTTTTGGCTTTCTTTGCATGATTTCGAGCTCCAGATATCGTTTTTTATTCGATTAGTCACTTGCCTCGTTTTCTACATGTAAATCCGCATCAAATGGGTATAAATACCCCTCCATATCATCCATAATTCATCACCAATTCATTAAAACATCACCTCAAAAACCCTAATTCGTTCCAGAAGTTCTTCCTCCGAATTCGAGCAAACCCTAAGGTGTTAAGAGCTGAAATTCTACAGTTCCTCATTATTATGTATGATCTACAATAACCTATCTCAGTTTTTGATAATATTATTGTTTTATTGGGTTTCTAAAAATGTATAAAAATTAGAGTTCTTGAGCTTGTTTTGCTAAAATTGGGTGATTGGTTTGGAATTAGGGTCTGATATTTTATAGGTAACCCTAAAACAATATGTCTTAAGAAAACCCTAAGCTAATTTCAAGTTTTGGGAAGGTTTGGTATTTTATCTAAAAATCGGTCAAAATTAGGGTTTTCGTAACGTTGTTCTGCCAAAATTGAGTAAACGGTATTGAATTAAGGTTTGATATTTTGTGAAATATTATAATATATTATAATAAGCAATAGTCCTAAGTTTATATCATTTAATAAAAGGTTTTGATATTTATTTGATAAATACATCAAAATTAGGGGTTTGAATATGATTATTTAATATTAAACAAATCAGAAGGTATTAGGACTTGATTTTTTATAATAAAACATATTTATATATATGATAAATATTTATGGGTCCAAAGTTGATAAATAAATAAAATATTAGTTTACCGATAAAGGGTAAAATGGTCTTTTTGAACAAATAGAAAATAAATCTTTAAGTTCCTTAGTATCATTATGATTCCCCATATTCATTTAGCATATTCGTTTCATTAGGATAATCTTCAGGTTGTTATCTCTCACAAATTGGTTCTATCTCTCGTATCTGATCTACATATCAGGTGAGTATTCACTAAACCCCCTCTTTAAATATTAGGGATCGTGCCTAAATGATCAACTCGTACTATCATTTAAATGGTGATTCATTAGAATGATAATCCGTGTGGTGAGTATTCATTAAATCCCCCTTTCTTTTAGATTGGGATATGACTCAATATTCAATTCGTATAATCATTTCTAATGGTAATTCATTCGAATGATAATCTGACTTGTGAGAAATCATAGTTCCACATCTTTAACCTTTTTGGGGTGTAACATGTATCTTTATTCAAAATCATTTCTCTAAACGTTATGCGATTATATGTCGAATTGTTTATGAAAGGTTTGTTAGGAAATTATGATGTCAAGTCTTAGGTGATTGAAGGTTTGTTATGATTACTTGTTCATTTTATTTCATTAACTGACTGACTGTATATCTGAATGTATCTCTTATCACATATATCGCATGCGTTAAAATATATTTTATAAACTTGTGTTTACTCACCAACTACTTTTGTAATTGACACTTGATTTTATACATGTTGCAGGGATAAATGCTTGAGCTATGTTGTGATCACGCTAGGATTGTTGGACCTATATTAAAGACCAAATCAGTTTGATATGTATTTATGCATGTTTACTTTTATTGTACAATATCTTAAATCGATTAATGAAAAAGGCATGTTTAAGTATTACAAATTAATTTAGTTGTCATGTGCATCTGGAAAATCATCGCTCCCCGACATATTCCGACGTCGGTTGGGGTGTGACACCGGGCATCACAAAGAAGTTTGGTTTGTTTTCAAACCCGATTCTAACCGTAATTTAAACCGCCATTACGCATAAATACACAAAGCATGGAAACGATAAGGCGGGAATAGGTGAAAGAAAGTCACTAAAGATTCAGTCAAATCATGAAAGACGATTTCTCATCCGCTGAAGCTAATAAATTAGTTTAAAGTGAAAGAACTGGCAAGACGATTATTTTTAGAAATGGTGTTAATTTTGAATGAATTTGGTTTATGGGTGTTAAAAAAATTCTATATGATAAATGGGTAGTTTGTTATTTTCAGTAGGAAACTTGATTGAATTTGCTGACATAAGTAGCAAAGTTATCAGACTTTGCTACTTATAGTAGCAAACTTGACTGAGTTTGCTAACAAAATTGTCAGACTATGCTACCGAGTGACAAACTTCCACACGTTGCTCTTGCAGTAGCAAGCTTCCAAACTTTGCAACTTTAAATAGCGAACTCAAAGTTTGCTACTTTGACCAACAAAGTTTTCACTATTCAACAGAATATTTGCAGCTTCTTGTCTCACTCGTGAATAAGATGTGGTTGGTCATCAAAGTAGAGTTTGAGTAGCAAACTTTAATGAAACCAACCTTTTTTTTTCAAATGCAGAGAATATATACTGAAAGTAGCAAAGTATGGAAGTTTGCTACTCCTAGTAACAAAAAGTCTGGAAGTTTGCTACTCCAAGTAGCAAAGTCTACTACTCTAGAAGCAGTATGCCACTACCAGCAAACTCAGCAAAGTCTGGAAGTTTGACAACTTTGCTACTCTTGTCAGCAAACTCAGTCAACTTTGCGACTATTAGTAGAAAAGTCTCACAACTTTTCTACTCATATTAGCAAACTCAGTCAAGCTTGCTACTCACAATAACATACTACCCATTTACCTAATAGAAAATTTTGAACACCCATAAACCAAATGTCTTTCAAAATTAATACCATATCTGAAAAAATCACTTCATTAATCTAAGCTTTTCCTCTTTTCCATAATCATCGTTTCTCTTCCGAAGTATTTTACCATCTTCAAGATAATACCGTTATTCTTGTCTCAAAAGTGGTTAAGTTGGCCTACTTTAGACCACATTAAGAGTGCCTCTCTTTTTCGTCCCCTCTATGGGTGTCGTTGCACCCGTCCCGTTTCTCTTCCTCTTTGTTGTTCCTTTTATTCGATCACATCGATCACCCGAGTCTTCATTAACTTCAGTTAGTGTCTCTTCCATTGCTAGTCACTTGGAAGATTTTTTCCGAAAAACTAGTCAAAACCATATTAAATTTAGTAAAATAAGTCGGCAGTAGTCACAATTAGACAATGTTTGTCTATAATGAGCCGAGTTAGAAAAAAGTTGGCCAATACCAATAAGACAGTCAAAATCATCAATAATGGTGCCGAACATTAACTAAAAAAACTAGATAAATTAGATCAAAATTACTCAAAATAGATATATTAGGTAAAAGTTAAATCAAAAGTTAACAATGCTAAAAAACTGTTGAAAATTTTAGTAGAAATGTCTTATTCTAAATTTTAGACACAAATAATAATTATTATATATGTGTTATATAATTAACTGATTCCTGGTTTGGGTTATGTTTTGTGAGAGTATCACAATGAACCGAACGATGTCTAAAATAGAGCTAAGATGAATGCGATATATCGATACTCAAAGATAGGTGGGGTATTAAATAAAGATAGAGAAAATGAATTTAACTTAAGTGAAACCATGGTAAACCCATCCCACTTTGGGTGGAAAGGCCTTTGATAGCTTTATATGGAGGAACATTCCTTGAAGATTGTTTCCATAAGTAGGAGACATCCATGGGACTTCAAGGGGTGTGCAACACCCCCAACTGGCACGCACGTAGCATGGGTGATAGGTGTAATGTGGCGCTTTGATGTTGCACTTTGCACACTCGCATCGCCGCAAGCCGCTTGAGATCTGCCTTTATGTGTTTGACTTGGTGCGTCGGGTCAGGTCTTGAAGTCTACATGCGCAGACACCACCTTTAGCGCACGTGGGATCGTGTCTTGAGCCTAAGATTGACCAGCGGAGTCGATAGGGTGACACAACATGAGTCGAAGGAGTTGCAGCACAAGTTCATGGCGTGCACAGACCAGTGGTGCGGAACAATTGTCGCGCGAATGAACATGGCACCGGTCCATAACGCATGTGCGGAACCAAGCTTGTGGTGGCACTGTTGTGCGAATGGAGGTGACTTCATATCAGGGGCGGACCCACATAGAGCCCAGGGGTAGCGCCCGCTACCCCTGAACTTTTACCCCGACGTGCAAATTTTTTTTTTTTATAGGTTTTCGGTTTTTCGCGACCCCTGAAACGAATTTTTCGCGACCCCTGGAAGAAATTTTATGGCTTTTACTTAAAATTATGATCAAAAGTCTCTTAAAAATATGATTAAAAGCCCGTTAACTACCTAAAAAAATTTTTCGGGGGCGCTGCCCCCGAACCCCCGTTAGTCCCCGCTACCCCTGATATTCTTTCCTGGATCCGCCACTGCTTCATATGCTGGCATGCGAATCACTAGTTCATGGGTTGCATGCGCGCGACTGCATAGTTGTAGTCCATGTTGCTCCATGCGTCATCGTTTGTGCGAATCACTAGTTCATGGGTAGCATGCGCGCGACTGCATAGTTGTAGTCCATGTTGCTCCATGCGTTGTCTTTTACAGTCAAAGATTGTTTCAACTGGCCATGAATGGTTTTTGGTTCAATCAATTAGATCCATTTAGGTATGAATTTATTTATACAATAACTTTTTTGTTTTATCTCATGTTTAATAGCTACATATATGAACCTGATGGTTCATTTAGCTTGAGACTCTGACACTTAAAAATTATATTAGGGAGCACCAAATATTAGTTATGACAGAAACATATACGGAGTGGAGTGCTCTCCTATTTAGAGATTGTGTATCTCTTCCAATATCTTCCTTCACAAAATATTCTTAAGACCATTATTTTTCGGTGGAAACCTCGGGTGCGATACATCCCCGACAGTACAATTACTATTCCGGTTGTTGTATCATGAGAGACAGATCGATGGGTGCTCGTGTGAAGACCCACAAATTTTTTTAAGGTACCCGGGTTTATCCTGATCCTTAACCACCACTAACCCTTTATTTGTTCATTTTGTTCGAAGTGGTGGTGAAGACTAGAAGACTTCAGACTCAAAGATTCGATGACAATGAAGACTCAACACTTAGAGACCGGAAGACAAAGACGATGTCTTAACAAACAACATAGGATTTCAAGATTTGAAGATGGTAGTGTACCATAGTTTTCCCAAACAAAACGAGAGCATCATTATTAAATTTGTAATTGTTTTATTAATATCTTTAATAAAAAGTGACCTTAATCCCTACAAACTTAAAACATATTTTTTTTAAATATTTTGGATTTTGGGTTCATAATTTTTTTTTAAAAACTTTATGGCGACAATTTAGAAAATATTTTTTTTTTGGAAATCGCGTGTAGTACAATTTTAGAATTTAGATTGAGTTTCAATCTTTATTATTCTTTAATACCACTTGCAAAACGGTTGATTTGTTCAACCAAACTTTAAACTATTTAATGATTTATGTAATACTAGGTTATTAGTAACCCGTGTATTACACGGGTTAAATAAATATTTATAATAATGAGATAAGTATAATAAAATAAAAATTGATATGAGATTTAAAAATTATGGATATGGATGATATAATTGTGAGATCATATCAAATAGCTATTTTATAATAGTTAAGTTAAAAGTACATTTATAGTAAATTAGAGTATTTTGTATATCACAGTTGGAAAATAAATTGCTTAATGGTTTATTTTAAAGTGGTGTTGAAAATTACAATAATAAAGAGTTATTATTATTTAGGATTACTTGAATTCAGAGAATGTTAAAAGATAATTAGAAAATGTTGAAGATGATAACTGAACTCTTTAAAGTTACTTTTCAGAATATAAAATATAAAAAAATGTTTGACATTTTAATATTTTAATTGAATAAATCAACCACCCTAATATATAATATTTAAATCAATAAATATTAGTAACTATTGTTAGAAATTAAAATTTTGAATGTTACATCTCTTAAAATTAGAAAATTCAAACAATTTATATAAATATGGTAAGTTAGTTAATAAATAATTTACGTAAATATATAAGTAATAAATATTAATACAAATTCATAACTAATTTTAGTTAAATGTAATGTTAAATTTTAGATTTAGAAAGTTGAAATATTAAAATTGGAAATTTTGAATTCTTAAATGAAAAAAAATTGAAATTAAGTGTGGTGTTGACAAGTGGATTGTTGAGGTGGAGGATGATGTGAACACACTAGTAAAGTGACATGTGGGCACTTTTTTATTGCTTTATTAGAATGAAAGATGTTCAATATGATTGATTTGTTTAACCTACATTAAATGATATTAGTAACTTTTTAAATGGCTTATTTTATAAACCATTGCCTTAAAATGTTTTGTGTAAACATTCATCTAACGTGCGCGTTAGAATCGGTTGACATGTTCAACAAATTTTGGATACCTAAAATGATTTGTGTAATCATTTTGGATACTGAAACGCTTTATGTGTACGTTATTGTCTAATGTGTACGTTAGATTTCTATTGACTTTGTCTCTTATCATTAGGCTACAACCCCAATGGCGACATGAAGTTAATTTTTTTTTTGAACGGTCAACGAATGCTCCGGAAAACCCGAGGACTATTTACACCAGTTGAGCTCATTCCAGGGAAAATCCACCTCCGCGAGCGGCCGGGTGGTAAAACCTGGGAGCTCAGGGATCGAACTTATGACCTTTCAGCCCCAAGTCTCCCCTCATCGCCAATGCCCCTTTCAAAGTGCTGCCCGTAAGAATCGAACTTGTGTCTCAAGTAGAGAACACAAGCTTCCTACCACTACACCACAATGGAAGTTGGAAATCCTAATTTTAAACTAAGTGAGGGTAGTTAAGTATTTAATTAATTTGTTTGTTTTAGATGATTTTAAAATATACAAGTGATCCGCCTTCTGGACTTGTATAGAGACATTATTGTTATATGACATAACAAATGATTAATGTCCAAATATCATTTAAGTATCTCTTAAACGAATTTAAAATTATGTTGCATAATTTTCTAACTTCTATTGTAGTAACAATTTTATTATTGTTTTGAATGTTTTAAATATGTTTTAAAGCAATGTATGACTACTGTAAAATTAAATTTTTTAAAACTATTTTTTTATCCATCAATTTAATTAGTGGGTATATTTTCAACGGATAATGCAACAATAAATTTGAACAAGAGTGGGTTGGTTTCATTACTTAAGGTCAAAAATGATAAACATGTGTGATGGGTGTATGTCATAATGTTGATGTGGTCAACAAAATAGAGATTCAAAGTGTAAATTGTAATATATGAATATAAGATAAGTCTTTATAGATTACAACATATGTTATTGTAGCTAATAAATCTTGAGAGATTTGTGAAGGACGTGTAAATGTCTCTACCATATTTAAAGTTGTTGAACTATTTGAGTACTTGGTCTTCATATGGGAGAGTATCCCGAAACATATGGTTTCACGAAAACAATAAAGGATCATACATCACTTTGGAAATGATATTACCATGGTTGTTGAGTATCAATTTGTTTGAGTTTGACTATATCTCAAAACAATACTGATTGTATACTTGATGCATTCGTATTGGTTATAAATGTATTCACCAAATAACTCGAATTACGACTCATGATGCCTCCTTAAAAATCAATAGTGGTGACTTGGAGATTAAGGCAAACATTTATGATCCTAAACCAAATTATGGATTATGTATGTTTATGTAATATACTTATGAGACTTTATGTCATATGTTTAGTATAGTTTCACGGATTTGTATAAATGAACGTGTGAATATGAGCAATGGATATGCAATATCCATTAGGGCTATGAAAAAATAATGCATCATTTGTTGACATGTAGAGTATTGTAATTATATTATAAAAACACCACACCATCATACTATCATAGATCAAAATGAATAGACCGACACATAACAATTATATTAGAAACAACACAATATTAAACACAAGTTGCTGAAGCTAGTCTATTACATAAGCACATAAAAAACAACACATCTTAACACTTAAAACATAACGATAATAAAATAAATATATGTAAATCGTTACAGAAAAATTACGTACAATTAATCATTTGAACTTATATAATAATCTATATCTATATCTATATCTACATTATATAATAAATAAAAAGTTTTAAGATAGGGTTTTGATGGGCGACTATGGGAGATCTAGGGTTTCAAAACTAGGGTCTTCCAACGATCAAGAAGAATGGCAATGGATGTTTCCTAAGTCCCGTAAACGATCCGCAGGCGTTAATACACAGGCGAAACGTGGTAGGGTTCACGTTTCTAACCCTAATTACGGAGATCTCAAGAAGGTAACGACTTCAATTTTTATTACAAATTTTCCTCCTAATTCGTCAGTTCATGAGATTTGGAAACACGTGGAGCGTTGGGGTAAGATTGCTGATGTTTATATTTCACCAAGATTAACGAAATCAGGTAGGAAGTTTGGCTTCGTAAGATTCGTGGGGATTACGGATGTTAGGCGTTTGATCATGGATTTGCGCACGGTTTGGATAGGTTCATATCACCTTTTTGCAGATTTGGTTAAGGATACTGATCAGGCACATACCGTTAAACATATTGATCCTCCGAAGTATGTTTCTCAGACTAATAAGCCAATTGAGAATGCGGTGAAAGATACTTCTTTTGCTGAATTATTAAAGAATGGATCGCAACGTAGGATCTCATCTAAACCTGTTTTGCCGGAAAGAAAAGTTGTGTCTATTCCTATTTCCGATTGTATTGATGTTAAACGTGCCAATTTCATCATGGGCAAAGTGGTTGATCCATCAAGTATTCCGAATCTTCCATTGTTGTTCGCAAAGGAAGGTTTCTTAGATGTTTCGTTTCGATATATTGGGGGCCGTTGGATTGGTTTGGCATTCCCTAATACGGAATTGGCATTGAAGTTTGACTCATGTCTGGCACTCAAGGGATGTTTTTCTTCGCTTCAGATTTTATCTTCTTCGTTTATCCCGGATGAACGGTGTGTTTGGGTTGACTTTATTGGTTTACCGGTTGTTGCTACTACTCCGGCGGTTCTTAAGCGTATCGGTCACTTGTGGGGTGAGTTTATGTTTTTTGGTGACGATGAAGACGAACCTTTAGCAAGTGGCAAGGTTTGTATTATCACGAAAATTAAATCACCTATTAACGAACCCGTGCTCGTCGACATTGAAGGACATTCTTTTGAAGTGTGGGCAAAAGAATTTGCTAATTGGGCTCCTACAATGCAATCTGTGATTGATTCTTCTGATTCGGAAATGGACGATGACGAGGCGTATGATGAAGCAAATAGTTACAATAATGTGGAAGATGTTGAATTTAAAAAGTCAGATCCTTCCCACGTTGATGCTGAAGCAAATAGTTATATTAATGTGGAAGATGTTGCAACTAAAATATCTGATCCTACGCATGTTGAAGATTCATTTAAAAAAGATTGTGATAACAATGGTTCGAAGGAACATAGTCCATTTTTTGGCTTGGACAATTTGGAGGTTAAGCAAAATGGTTCTAAAGAAAATGCAGATCATGTTTCTTCTTCTTCGGGTCCTTCAAAACCACCCGGGTTTGAGGAATATATTAGATTTTTATCTCAGTCCTTAGCCTCAGATAATAGGAATGTGGAAGTTTTGGCAACTGCGAAGTCAGGATCGGTTTCGGGTTCCAATATCAAAGGCGGTTCATTAATTAATGATTTTTCTAAATTTATTCGAATGGGTAAGATTATGGGTCTTGATATGGATGGCACGGTTGGGGACTTTGAAACTTTTGTTAACAGGATGAGTGAAAAAGTTGTGGATCAATGAATGTTTTGTCCATCAACATGTGTGGGAGCGGTATGGAATCGAAAAGAAAAAAAATTAGTTCGTTGTTAGTGAAGCATGGGGTGAATTTTTTGGGAATTCAAGAATCACGTATGAAAGATCTTGACTTGTTTCGCATTAAATCTTTATGGGGTAACTTTAAATTCGAATTCGATTATATTCCTTCTAATGGTAACTCGGGAGGTATTATTTCTATATGGAATCCTGTATCTTTTTCTAAGTGTTCGTGTATTGCGTTGGACCATGCTTTGATTATTGAAGGCAAGTGGGTTGATTTCTCTCTTCAATGTTATATGGTTAATGTCTACGCTCCTCAAGATGAATCTCGAAAAGTTGCTCTATGGAACTCTCTTCTTGAATTTATGACTCAAAATCCAGGTATATTTGTTTTCATGGGTGACTTTAATTCGGTCAGAAATGAAACGGAAAAAATTGGATCCACATTTTCTCGTATCAACGCCAATAATTTTAATTCTTTCATTAATGATGGGGCTCTAATTGACATTCCTATGGGTGGGTACCATTTTACTCGTGTGGATGCAAATTGTCGAAATGCTAGCAAGTTAGATCGTTTCTTAGTATCTCCGGATTTCCTTGAATTGGTGCATCATGTGGAAGCTATTGCTCTTGAGAAATCAATTGTGGATCATAGACCCATTTTGTTACGGCAATCGTTGGTTGATTTTGGTCCGAGCCCCTTTAAGTTCTATAATTCGTGGTTATCCTCTCCGGATCTCGACTCCTTGGTTAAATGTTGTTGGGCTGAGGCTCCGGTTGGCGCTACTAGGTTTGAAATTTTCAAAAACAAGCTCAAATTCCTCAAAGTGAAGATAAAAGAATGGCGGAAAACCTGTCCGAACCCTAATGATGCGGTTTCGTCGATCAAGAAGGAAATTATTGATATTGATAATCTTGTTGATTCGGGTGTTATTTCTAGTGCTTTGGGTGGTCAACATCGTGAGTTGTTGAAAAAACTTAACGATGTGGAAAAGCCAATTTTGGAGGATTTGGCTCAAAAAGCCAAGATTAAATGGGGCATTGAAGGAGACGAGAATTCTAAATTCTTTCACGGGGTCATCAATTATAAACGTCGACAAACTTCTATTAAAGGGATTAAAGTTGATGGTGTGTGGATTGATAAACCAAATGAAATTAAAGAAGAGTTCGTGAAGTTTTTTGATAATAAATTCAGGAAAGGTAATGATTTCAAACTCGTTGCAAAAAGTAAAAGATTTAAGTCTCTCGGAGATGTGGTCCGTGAAAGCATCGAAGTGAGTCCCACTATTGTCGAGATTAAGGAAGCCATTTGGTCATGCGGTTCGGATAAAGCCCCGGGTCCGGACGGTTTCTCTTTCGGTTTTATTAAACACTTTTGGGATGTTCTTAAAGATGATATAGTGGGTTTTGTGAATGAATTTTTCGAGACTTCCCATATTCCGAATGGGTGCAATGCATCTTTTATCACGCTCCTCCCAAAGATTCAGAGTCCATTGTTATTCACTGACTATCGTCCGATTAGTTTAATTGGGGTCCAATACAAGATCATCACCAAAATCTTGGCAAATCGTTTGGCCGGTGTTATTGAACGTGTGATTAGTCCTGAACAATCCGCTTTTATAAAAGGGAGACAAATTTTAGATGGACCACTCATGCTTAATGAGATCATCGATTGGTACAAATTTAAAAAGAAAAAACTTCTTCTTTTTAAGATAGATTTCGCGAAAGCTTATGATTCGGTCTCTTGGGATTATTTGGATTCGATGTTGGATTTCATGGGTTTCGGAAATAAATGGCGTGGATGGATTCGTGCTTGTTTAACTTCGATCAAATCCTCGGTTTTGGTTAACGGTAGCCCTTCTTCGGAATTCAAACTTGGGAGAGGTTTACGTCAAGGTGACCCGATGGCGCCATTTTTGTTTATTCTTATTATGGAGGGTTTACACGTTTTTATTGAGGATGCCATTGAAGCGGGTCTTTTTAAAGGTATCCGCATTAAAAATATTCATATTTCACATTTATTCTATGCCGATGATGCAATTTTTGTGGGACATTGGTCTATAGAGAATATGCGTAACATTGTTGAACTTCTTCGTTGCTTTTTCCTTGCATCTGGTTTATCAATTAATTTACAAAAGTCTTCGATTTTTGGAATTGGTGTTAGTTCGGCCGACGTCTCGACGTATGCGAACACAGTTGGGTGCAAACCAGAGTGTCTTCCGTTTACTTATTTGGGTCTTCCGATTGGTGCTAATATGTCGCGCATTGCTAGTTGGGATCCTATCACTAACCGTTTCAAAAAGAGATTGTGTACTTGGAAGAAAAATCTGCTCTCGATCGGTGGTCGTGCTACTTTAGTGACTTCGGTTTTGGGTTCTTTGGGTTCATATTATTTTTCGCTTTTTTGGCTTCCGCAGAAAGTGAATAAGTTATTGGAATCTATAAGAGCTAATTTCTTTTGGGGTGCGGATGTTAATGCGAAGTGTTCTAGATGGGTCAAATGGTCTTTAGTTCTTGCCAGCAGAGAGCATGGTGGCCTCGGGTTTGGGAGCTTATTCGGGATGAATTTGGCTCTTCTCTACAAATGGAAATGGAGATTTTTTTCCAATGAAAATTGTCTTTGGGTCAAGCTTATTCGGGCAATTCATGGTGACAAATTTGGGACTTCGAGATTTGGCAATAAGTCTAGCGTTTGGAACCGCATTGTTAGCGCTATTCATCATGCTCATGAGAAAGATTTTTTGCCGGTTAATTCTATTCGAAAAAAGGTGGGGATAGGAGATACTACAAGTTTTTGGAATGATACTTGGGCTAGCGACCGGCCTCTTAACATCATGTTTCCTCGGTTATTCGCTCTCTCAATGAATAAGAGTGGTCTGATTGTTAATTATCGGGATGGTTTGGGTTGGTCTTGGTTTTGGCGACGATCGGTCAGGGGGGGCATAGAGCAACAACAGTTTAACGATCTTTTGGGTTTACTTAACAACACCATCTTGTCGGATTCTCGTGACTCGTGGATTTGGAATTTAGATGGCGATTCATGTTTCTCGGTCAAAGCTATTCGCAATAGGATCGATCGTTTTTATCTTCCGGTTGGCGACTTTGAGACTAAATGGCTAAGGTATGTGCCTAAAAAAGTTAACATTCATGTATGGAGACTTCTTTTAGATCGATTACCTACCCGCCTCAACTTATCATATAGGGGGGTGGATATTCCCATTATTTCTTGTCCCCTCTGTTCATTTAACGTAGAGACGGTGAGGCATCTGTTTGGTAGTTGCAATGTGATCTCCAAAATTTATGATCGTATTTCGGCTTGGCTTGAGGTGGATTTCTTATTTCCGGATACGCCTTTGAGGATTTTGAATTCGGTTGAAGATAGTAGATTATCGCGGTTGAAGAAAGATTTGATTCTTTCGGTTATTTACACTTCTTGGTGGGTTGTTTGGAGAGCCCGGAACATGAATATCTTTCAACCAAATAAAGCTCGGAACGGCGAACTATTTGATAGCATCGTTTTCTATTCATATATTTGGTTTGTTAATAGGAATAATAAAGCCACTATGGCTTGGGATGAGTGGATTCTCAATCCTTTCCTCTCGATGTAATTAGTACTTTTACTCTCTCTTTGAGTTAGTTTTTTTTTCTTTTGGTTTTTTAATATATTCCGCCGTTCAAAAAAAAAAAAAAAAAAAAAAAAAAATTAGTAAAAAAGGACACTTGTCATCACCGGATAAGTCAAAATTTTAATAAATAGTTATGCAAATACTAAATTTTCATAATGGTTACGTCTGGTTCCCTACATATTATCATTACGAATTGGCTCTGATATATTTATTATAGTTGAAACATGAACTTATAGGGTTTTTTTTAAAACTCAGCTGTGTAATACACAGGGATAAAAAAACTAGTAATAAAATAAAAACAAGAATGTCACTTAAAAAAGAATTAAAAATAAGCAAAGTCAAGTATTTTTTATAGTTCTTTTATTATTCCATCTAAATTTTATCGGTGTTAACATTTATACTTTGATATCCACCAAAAAGATTTTACCTTTTATAACTATCACTAGACCGCAACTCAAATAAAAACTGAACCAATTAACTAAAAAAAACCTTCGTCAAAAGAAAATAGGGAAATTGGATTTTAATAATCTCAAGTTTCACCTATTGGCCGGGATTAATATCACATTTCGAAATGTTTCTCACCGAGCCCAAGTTTCAAACTATTTTCTCTTATTGATCCCAAACTAACGGAACTCTAACGGTGTTAGTTTTTTGCTAACGTGACAGTCCAATTGGTTTTTTTTATTATTATTTTTTAACCATTTTTCTCACCAAAAGCCAACTGGACCGTCACGTCAGCAAAAAACTAACACCGTTAGATTTTTTTAGTTTGAGATCGATGACAGAAAATAGTTTAAAACTTGAACTCGGTAAAACATTTCGAAAGATAAAATTAATTCAGACCAATAAATAAATTTAAGATTATTAAATTCCAATTTTCCATTAAAATATAAATACGTGTAGTTATAAATACAACAAAATCATACTCTTTTTCTTTTTTGTACATTAAATCTTCCATAATGTTTGGTCTTCTATAGATGACATCGCCCTTGTTTTAACTTTGTATACACCTTCACCTTGAAACTGCCGACGATTACGTGTCTGCCTTCTCCGCCCAGATTCACCTTCTTCCCCGTTTTATATCCCCAATTCCCCCTTCCTCATTCCAATTCATTTCTCTCTACTCACTCCAATCTTTCAATCATGTCTCCTGTTAACAACAATGTACAAATTAACACCGATGAACACCCGCCCAAATTCAAGGTTACAATCGTTGGAAGTGGCAATTGGGGCAGTGTTGCTTCTAAGCTCATTGCTTCCAATACCATCAAGCTATCATCTTTTCATGGTGTGTGTTTTCTCACTCCCAGATTTAATTTCAATTCATGTTTTTGATTGGTTTTGTGAAAATTTATGTTTGATCTTGAATTGTTAGATGAAGTGAAGATGTGGGTGTTTGAGGAGATATTGCCAAGTGGTGAAAAACTCACAGATGTTATTAATCAAACAAATGTAATCATTTTCCCCAATTTTCAAGATTATTTTCAAGATTGTTTTCAAGATTGTTTTCAAGATTAGTTTTCAAGATTATTTTAAGATTGTTTCAAGATTTTCAAGATTATTTTCAAGATTATTTTCTGAAAGTTTTTATTTTTGGGATGATTTTACAGGAAAATGTGAAGTATTTGCCTGGGATTAAGCTTGGGTGTAATGTTGTTGCTGACCCAGATCTTGAAAATGCTGGTATCATCACTTGCCAACAAAATCATGACAGAAAAAATATATAAAATGAATCTTGGAATTACAGTCACGTGCATAGCATAGACATTCTTTTCTCAACCTAGAAAAATATGATTTTTTTTTGGGATTATTTTAGTGTAAAGATTTCTTGAAATTCAGGGGAACAGAATGCTTTTCTGAAGATGATTTTATTTTGGTTATTTTAGTTTAAATATGTTTTTTTTTAATATATTTTTTTAATATGTAACAGTAGTGGAATACTTCATTTAGAAAATTGAACATTTGAAATTAAGAATTAGGGTTCTACAGTTGTATGTAATTTATTTGTTTAATAAATATATTGCAGTGAGGGATGCAAACATGTTGGTGTTTGTGACCCCACATCAGTTTATGGAGGGTATATGCAAGAGATTAGTTGGAAAGATTAGGGATGATGCTCAAGCCATTTCTTTAATCAAAGGAATGGAGGTCAAGAAAGAAGGTCCTTGTATGATCTCCACCCTAATTTCGCAACAATTAGGTGTTAATTGTTGTGTTCTTATGGGTGCTAATATCGCCAACGAGGTGATGTTTGACTAAATTACTAAAAAGTAAATAATCAAATTTTTAAATGGTAAACACCTAATGATATATTAAGCAGATTGCAGTTGAGAAATTTAGCGAAGCAACGGTAGGATATAGAGGAAACAGGGAGATTGCAGAGAAATGGGTGCAGTTATTCAGCACTCCTTACTTCGCGGTCTCCGCTGTAAGTACAATAATCCGTTAATTACATTCAAAACGCGCATTTAAAGGCACCTTTGCCTTAACTTTGTGGTTTCAGACATGTATTTAATAAAAAGACATCTCTCATATTTGTGATTTTGTTCAAATACAGTGCCAAGATGTGGAGGGAGTTGAGTTATGTGGGACCTTGAAAAATATTGTTGCCATAGCAGCCGGTTCGTTTTTTTATTTTTTTGCTGCTTTTGTATAATTATCAGTCGGATATATTACTTACAATTTGCTTGTAATAATCTGTTCTGGACAGGGTTTGTGGATGGATTAGACATGGGAAATAATACAAAGGTAAATGCAAAAACTTTTCAAAATCTTGAAAAAGAGACTTTGATAATGAAGTTTATTATTATTATTATCTTGATTATTTGTCTTGTTTACAAAAATATTCCAGGCTGCAATAATGAGAATTGGATTGAGAGAGATGAAAGCGCTTTCAAAGCTCTTATTCTCTTCGGTTAAAGATAGCACATTTTTTGAAAGCTGTGGCGTTGCTGATCTTATAACAACTTGCTGTACAGACGAACATGCCTTATTCTTTTTTTTGTCTTTCTTTTTCACTTTTATAGCATCGAAATGGTTTGAATTTCTATTGCAGTGGGAGGACGAAACAGGAAATGTGCAGAGGCTTTTGCTAAGAATGGAGGCAAAAGGTTTGTTTTTCGGTCCTTTAACATTTTAACCCTTGAAGGTTATATTATAGTTTTTAGTTATTTGTTATGATCTACAGGTCTTTTGATGATCTTGAAGCTGAGATGCTGCAGGGACAAAAGTTACAGGTACTGTTTAGATCTACATTATCAGGAATAACGCCTGTGAATACCATAAATTAAATTCTCAAAAGAAAACCGAACTATTCGTTATTGCTCTTTCACATTAAATCTTTTGGTGCTTAAAAGTTAAAACTACTGTAGTTGAATTCTAACTAGATTTGTAAGCTAGTGAAACAAGGCTTGTTAATTTGAGGTTACTTTTCCCATTACTGATTTTTGAAACTTAAAGACGAGTTAAAGGGTATAATGGTCTTTTTACGCCTTAAAGGGTATAATAGTCCACTGGCTACCAAAACCGCTAAAAATGCATCTACACTTTGATTTTGAAGGGCGTATCGACAGCCAAAGAGGTATATGAGGTTTTGAAACACAAAGGTTGGTTAGAGATGTTTCCCTTGTTCACAACGGTTCATGAGATTTGCACGCGGCCGCCTTCCCCCAACCGCCATTGTTGAGTACAGTGAGCATACCCCGAAGTTTCCTCTCGTGGGTGGCCCGACTTCATTTCCATGACTTACATGACTCTCCACAGAGTTTCTAACTTGGAAATGTAATCTTGAAGTTGTTTCCAGTAGTTTTTGTTTTCGGGTTTTTAAAGCATTTGGTGAATCAAAAAGTAGATAAATGCTTCTACAGTTCTACACAGGAATATGTTGTCAAAATGCAGCTGTATCTGGAAAGATCATTTGATTTTCCCTTGTTTCAGGATCAAATCAATCATACAAGAAACCCATTTTCAGTTTTGTTCAAGTTCATATTTTGTGCATCTTGTGTTCTTGAAATTTTGTTTTGCAAAAAGTTGGAATTGAAATTTTGACAAAAAAGCAAGATGCCATCTTCATAACAGTTTACTGATCCAGAAACCTATAAAATGACAGCAATTTCTGATTAAATTATGATCAACAATTTGTCAAAGTGAGAAACAGAATGCTGACAATAAAAATTAAAGTGCAAGTGAAAGCTTTGATCTTTTTCCTGATTAGGGTTTGTTCTTAGATCACCTTCTTTACGCTTATGGTTGTCCCTGAAATTTTTATCCTTATTAAAAATGAGCCCTTAAAATATAAACTTATATGAATAAAAATATTCAATACAAACAGGCTTTCACTATAAACCAAATTGAGTCGATTTTAAGCCAAATTAAATGAATTTAAACCCGTGAAGCATTAGGCATGATAAAAGATTGATGAACCTTGTGATTGTCGTCACGATCATAACTTTAAAAAATGATTTTGGTGATTGTGGTTTTACAAAGAGTCAAAAACGATTTAAACCAAAATTTTCGCTTACCAAACTGGTGACTATCAATTGTGATTTTGAAAATAGTCCAAAACAATTATCGGTTGTAAATTGCGATTTTATGCGGACCGGCGCATAGATTGTTTAATTGAAGATGTTATTGCCCTGTTGAGTTGTAAATTTGTATTAACTTAGTAGGCATAACTTGTAATTAAGTAATAATGAGGGTTTTTTTTTTAAATAAAACTTGCCCAGAATACAACGGTTTGTTTTTTAACAAAAAAGAATGCCCCCATGCAGGATCGAACTACAGACCTCCAGTTTACAAGACTGGCGCTCTACCACTGAGCTATAGGGGCTAATCTGTTCAAATTCTATATGTTATTCTTACATAACCTTTATGAGTCCATTTCACAAAACCTGTTATTTTACAAGTTAACTAACCAACATTTGTGCAAAATACAACCAGATCAATCATAGATAGGTTTGAAGTTCTTATAAGCAATAACAGCAAAAAAAGGATCTGATCCAGACAACAATCCCAAAACCCCTTTGATCCACCCCAACACCGAACCGTCTCCCTTGGCCCCGTCATCAGCCGCTTTTCGCACCACCTCCGGCTCAGTGAACCCATCAACACATTGAAAATACTGAACCACCAACTGCACCCTGCCATACCCCGTCCCTTCTCTCCACGCACCAACCGCCTTCTCATAGAACATCCGGTTACTAAAACTCACTATGAACACCCCTCCGGGCTTCAACACCCGAAACACCTCAGCGAAAACCTTTTCGGGCTGTTCAAGATACTGGACACTAACTGTACATAACACTGCGTCAAAACTCGCATCATCGAACTCGAATTGCTGATCTTGGTTAAGATCTTTAACCACAAAGTAATCCAGTCTTGGGTTCTTGGCTAGCTCCTGTGCATTCAGCCCATGCCCAACTACCTGGAATAATAATGTTATTATTGAATTGAATAAATTAAAAACCATAAAACCTAATTTAACATAACTAAACAGTAATGATATATTATTCTCATCTAAGATAATTCATACTCTATCTTTATAATTATATATATATACAATAGAAATTGAGGATGAATAGTGATGTTTTCGTTTCTCATAGTTTGGCCACGTGACTTTGGTGCTTTGACGCTTTCTACCCCTAAAGTTTTATAATTTGTTTTTTTTTTCAAATTTCATGATGAATAGTATACTTTTAGGTTTTCAAACTTTGGCCACGTGAATTTGGTTTTTTGACGTTTTCTACCCCTAAACTTTTACGATTTGTTTTTTTTTCTTTCTAACGAAATAGTAAACTTTTAGTTTTCATTGTTTTGGCCACATTGTTTCATACTCTTACGTTTTGTACCGTTTAACTTTTAGAGTTTTTGTTATTTTATTTCATGATGAATAGTATACTTTTAGTTTTTCAAACTTTGGCCACGTGACTTTGGTGTTTTGACGCTTTCTACCCCTAAACTTTTACGATTTGTTTTTTTTTTCTTTCTAACGAAATAGTAAACTTTTAGTTATCATAGTTTGACCACATTGTTTCATACTCTTATGTTTTGTACCGTTTAACTTTTAGAGTTTTTGTTATTTTAAGTTTTGTTGTCTTCTATTTTGGCCACGAAACTTTTAACTTTTCTACTTTCATTTTTAAGATATTTTTATAGTTTTATACTTTCACTACAAGATTAGACTTTTACGTTTTATACCCCTTAACTTTTTTACCCTCTAACTTTTAAACTTTTTTTTTGTTTTAAGTTTTGTTATCTTTTACTTTGGCCACGAAACTTTTAACTTTTATACTTTCGTTTTTAGTATACTTTTATAGTTTTATACTTTCACCACAAGACTTTTAGACTTTTACGTTTTATACCACTTAACTTAGTATATTTTTATAGTTTTATACTTTCACCACAAGACTTTTAGACTTTTACGTTTTATACTCTTTAACTTTTTAATCCTCTACCTTTTAAAGTTTTTTTTTTGTTTTAAGTTTTTTTTATCTTCTACTTTGGGCACGAAACTTTTAACTTTTCTATTTTCGTTTTTAATATACTTCTATAGTTTTATACTTTGTCCACGAGACTTTTAAACTTTTACATTTTATATCACTTAACCTTTTTTTACTTTCGTTCAGTATACAAATTCAAACCTCGCAGCAACGCGCGGGGTGGGTAAACATCTCGTTCAAAATATATGATATAACATTTTCCTTTTATATTAATTTATATCTACTTTTATTTTTTTAACTTTTCACATGTCATTCTTCATCTTCGTCTCTGTCTCGCTCGCAAACGTTTATTTTATTATTCTTTTCTCTTTTTTCTTGTACACTTATAGTTAGGCGTGTAAATGAGCCGAACCGTTCACGAGCTACTCAAGATCCAATCGATAACAAGCTCGAAACGAGCCAAGCCTTAACAAGCCCGAGCCAAACTCGAGCTTTTAAATAGGGCTCGTTTAATAAACGAGCTAGAGCCCGAGCTTTACATAGTGAGCTCGAGCCGGCTCACGGCTTTTTCTTTACATACTTTTTATTTAATTTATTATATATATTTTTTAAAAATAATTATTATTATATATAAAATTATAATAAAATAAGTAAATATTAGGTGTTATTTTTTTTATAAATAATTTTTTTTAAATTTATCCAAATTTACTTATAATAATAAATAATAATAAATAAATAAAAATTAATAATAAACGAGCCGAGCTCGAGCCTAGCTCAAGCTTAAACAATCCTTCACGAGCGAGCTCGAACTCTGTTAAATCTAAACAAGCCGAGCTCGGGCTCGGCTCGACTCGTTTACCCCGTAATACTTACAGTATTTGTGGAGATCTATGAGAAAAGACATCTAAATTGAATTGAAGTTATATTTATAAATTAAAACTTCATAAATAGAAGAATATAGATTGAGATTCTATTAGAGATGAAAAACTCTAGATTTTAAAAGTGAAGATCAAAATGAATTGAAGATCCCATATTGTGAATGCTCTAATAAATACTAATTAGTACCTTGTTGTAGTTGACATCTTTAGGCAGATGGCTAACCCATGAGCTCATGAGGTCAAGAATCTGGAACTCCGGGTTCAACCGCTGTCGGTAAACATCGGTTAACGTTTGAATGAAGGTGTTGTCGACATGGGTTACGAATCTTGGATACGCATAGAAGTCTCTGTCGGGAGATATGTTGAGTTTGGTTCTTCCATCTTTTGTGAGAACTGTACGTTTGATTCTGCCTGCAGATGAGGATGATGAAGAAGATGATGATGACTGGGATTTTGTTGGGTGGATATGGTTTTTGGATTTGAAGATTGTTTTGGGTTTAGGCATAGGGTTCCAGTTGGATGGTTTGAGGGTTGGTTGAAGGGTGTTCATGTGGAAAGTTTATTTCTTGGTCAGAAGCTTGGTTGTGTACAAATGGTGGATAATATGAGTTTTTATTTATTTATTTATTATAAGGGATAAAATCATCATATTAATAGTTTAAAAATTATCATTTTAGTCTCCACTCTTCTATTTTTATTTTAATTAACTTCACTAGTACATGCATATGAAAGCAAATCTGAATATTTTCTTACGGCTTTAACCTTCCTTTAGCTTTCTAGGCTTGCTTTATTAACCCTTGCAAATAAACATGAGTACCATTGAGGTTCTTCTCCGATAAAAAAAAATAGACATAAAATGTGTTTCTAGGTACCTTATTAGATACGGTAAGTAGGATGTTCAATAATCAACCACGAAGAATCTTTGGATAAGGTTTTAATAATTGATTAGTAAAACTGAAGTTTGATTGTTTTGATTAAAACTACTAGTTGCATAAAACAAAATTTGGATGTTGTAATTAAACAATAATTAAAGAAACTATCATCCTTGGGTTTCAGGTTTAATTGCAAAGTTCATAATGAACTAACGTTAATTATAATATTGAAAGATCACATAAACATAGTTACAATGAGAATCAAGCACAAAGGGTAATTGCAAACATGAATCTGGTTGTATTGACCAAATGGGATTGATCAACGGTGGAATAATGTGAACCGAATGCTTCCAGAACATCAAAAATACCTAAAATGGATGGAAAAATGTTGCTATGTTAGTGTAATTGGATTGACTTTAGATCAAATGGACTTTTAACTTATGTTGGTCGGGTTCGGAGGTGCAGGGTAGTGCACGCTTATATTGATAAAGTTGTAAGTCAAGAACCTCAAAGGGGGTTCCAAGGGGGGCAACGCCCCCATGACGGGGGTTCGGGGGCAGCGACCAGAAGAGAACGGGATCCAAGGTGCAGAGCCCCTAGCTTATTTCGCTTAAATTCCTTCATTAAAATTACACTAGAAATTTATTTTGTCCGCAAAAGACTTATAAATTTCACAAGGACTTATTGTGTAATTATGCGATTTTTAATTTGAATTTTGAAATTGCATATAACTTCTTTGTAGTTATCTGCATACGCTCCCTACATATGAGATTGAATGACATCGGTTCTTCTGGTTCGAAATCTATTACAATAAAAAAAACTCTCTGATCCAAATTAATCGTTTAAATCGTATCCTATTGATATCATCGACTGAACCATCAAGATACTCAATAGGAAAGTATCTCCTACGCTTTCTAAATAATCCAATCAATTCGCAAATTCTTAAAAAAAAAAAAGGTGTCCAAAAAACATGATAATCAAAAACCTTAAGTTTGGGTCATTAAAAGTCTCAAATTCGATAAAAAAAAAACAGAAAAAATCTGTTTTCGATCCTCGTCGATTTCCTAATACGTCGTATCCAACTCCTCCTCGTGGAATTGGCAAATTACAGCACCCTGATCCTCGAGGATCATATTGTGTAAAATTATACAACCACGCGTAACGTTAGCTATTTTGTTTCGATGCCACATACGTGCGAGGTGAGCTATGGTATTTTTTGTAGAGGTTTGAAAGAGTATTAGATGAGACATGGATTTGAGATGTGAAAAAAGTTTGCAAAAATTTGGTTTAAATAGAGAAAAAAAAAGGGGAATTTTTTTTAAAAGCCTCCAACGGTCAAATAATTGACCGTTCAACGGTCATCACAACTCAAATAAAGGCGTCGAAGATATGGCGGAAGGAGACGGCGGCGCTACATGGCGCGAGGGGGGGGGGAGCGGTATTGGCGTCGTATAGCGCCGAAAAAGCGCAACTTGGCGCCTCTTCACGCCAGTATACCGGTTGCCCTTAGAGCATCCACAACCTATTCTCCATCATTATCCTTATAATTTATACTTTTCTCATTATTTTTCCTCTCTTTTTCACTCACAACCACAATTAGATAATACATTTTTTATATCATTTTCTCTATTTTCCACTCACAACCAAATCTTAAATTTTACAGAATTAACAGTATATTTGTCAAATATACAGATTTTCAATATATTTTCTCTCTTTTCCACTTATAACCACTTATAACCAAGCCTTAAATTTTAAGAATTGCATTCACATAATTATACAGAACGGGCTATAAATGCTCTAACACGTACTCTCTTGGACAACTTTTAAGTTCATTTTGTAGACTTTAAAGATTTAATCCTGTAACCTACATTAGTAGTAAACTTTGACCTTATGTTACATTTAAAACTTTATTATCTATAAACTATCACAACATATAACCACATATCATCATCACAGCCAAAACTAAGTTTTGAGAACTCGCATGTTAACGCGGGGACGTGAAAGAAAAAAATGTCTTAATGCGCTAAAGATGAAAAAACTGAAACAACGAAAGCTTTGTAAAAAAATTCACTTTGTTACTATTAAATAAGAATAACGAAACAAAAAATAATCACTTTGTTACTACTAAAAAATAAAAAACACTAAAAAAATGGCTAAATAGTGTTATTATATTGTATTGTAGGGTAAATACTTGATTAAATTCACCAAAATGCTTGGCATAAAAACTTTAATATTTTATCATCTTTTCTTTCGAATAAAAGAGTACATATTTTTCTAACGTGTATTTCATCATAATTTTTCTGTCTATATCTTCTATTAAATACAAATGTTTCTTCTATTAAATAGTAATCATCTATATATATATATAAAAGTTGAGCAATGGCACTTTTTTGCATCTACATCATAAATACTATGTACAAGCAACAAAGCCCGATGTATTACATGTTTAAGCATGCGTCATAAATACGTATTTAATACAAATACACCATCATCATACACCATCATCATCATCATATAGGCCATAATAATAGAGCTTTTAAAATCCCGTAGTAATAAGTGAGAATAGAATTCATTAAGTATGATTATTCAATGTCTTAATTAACTATGATTTAAATGAATACTTAAACATATGGCTACTCAGATTCTAAACTCTCATACCATTATTATCAACATAACTCTTTTTTAAATAGATTTTAAATAGATTTAATTTGTATTAATAATAATAAAGATGGGAAATAAACAAGACCCTTTGGAGTTCTTGCAACTCCATTTCAATTAATTGATCACACTTTTATGATCATATATAAACGCATGGAGGCCTCATTTGTTCACCCCTCCGCCCGCCATCTCCTAAAATCATGTAAGTTGTTTATATTTTTTGTTTATGTAGTCTTCGTTGATGACCCTCTCCATGGTTCCGGTGGGAAGAAAATGTACCGCCGGAACATTAGACTTTTCTTGCTTTGTCCGACGTGAATAAAATGTAACGTCGGCGGCTAACGACCGGTTTTTTTTTTTTTTAATTCCTCGGATTTCTCATTTTGTTGTACTAATTGTTCTCCAATTTACATATGCAGGTTAAAACAACTTATATACTCATTGCCAATCTCTAATTGAGAAGATAAAGAATAGTAGTTCTATGGTATTTTTGTAATTTTTATAAACTTTAACGCAATAGTTTGTATTAGAAAATCAGGGATAAGTGATGGTGGGATGGTTGAGTTCTTCACAAACACACGCAAAGAGGAAACACACGGAAAGAGGAAAGGGAGATCTCTCTCTGCTTAGGGAATAATGGTCGTCTAAATCAACTTTTAACTTTAATCACAGAGATTTCAATCATAGGTACCTACGATCAACCAACGGCATCCAAAATCAAAAAAAAAATAAAAAAAAAAACAGAACAAAAGTCAAACATGGTTGGCCTATAAAGAACAGACAGACAGAGTGTAAAGCTAGATGCTACATGAACTCTTCAACAGTTCAATCACAAAACCAGTAGACTCTAATTACACCAAATCGGCACACCACGAGTTTAATAAACGATATTAACCACCCAATCAGAGTAAATCTAATCAAATTTAAACTAATTAAACTGTAATTCCAAATCCAAATCACATCACCAGTTCAATCTGAAGTTTCACAAATGGATAGTTCAAACAAGTTACAGAAAGACAGAAAGTTATCTGTAGAAACCACTCACCGGAAAGCATCCCAGCACGAATCCAAACCTTCGATCGGAGCCGGAAAACCGTCCTTCGCAAAACTTGATTAAAGGTTTACAGGGGTCATCTTCCATGATCAAAACCCTAACTGGGTTCCACCATTAACGAACCAACAAAAGCTTTCGTTTTGAACAGAAACCAAGGCTAAGGCATGCAAACCACCACAACACCACATCTCATTCAAGTCTGTAAAATGCGCAAGAGACGAGAATTTAGAGGAGGATTCAAATTGCGGAAACAAAGGATCACACCAACACACTACGCCTTACCGTTAACAGTCACATACGCGATCGGAGAGTCGCCGGATTGCCTGGAATAGCGTCGCTGTCACCGCTATGGCGTGCGGATCCCTACCACTGCACCGCTGATGCCTTACCGCCCCGCCACCACTCCGATTCGAACAAAAATGCCGACGGGGGGGGGGGGGGGGTAATCGTCACCGCCGGCAACCGAGAAGGAAGAAGAGGGAGATCGGTGAGCCTTGACGGAACCTCCTCGCTGCTACACGTCGGAGATGGTTGAGTAGCTGCCGAAATCTGATAACGTCGCCGGTTTCACAAACGGTGTTCTTTCTCTAGGTCTTGATGTCCCACTTGTGTGTGTGGCGGCTGTTCAACAACAAGGAAAGTGGGAGAGGGTTGGAAACGCAGAAAAAAAAATGGGGAAGGGAATTAGGGTTAGACCTTGCTATTGCTATTATTTAATCATTTATTTCATTTATTTATTTTGCTATATTTTTTTTTTAAAAAAAAACTTATAAAAGTTTTATATTATTTGGGTTTAGATGGACAAAAATACGCATATATATAAATGACAAAAACGTTCAAGATTGCTATTTACATACATACTTTCAACGAAAAGCTTTAAAGATTCAAAAGATTAAATTAAGATATGAATTTATGGTATGTCTACACAAATATATATTAGTTTTTGTATGCACATGTTGGTACTATATTTGGTTCTAATTATGAAACCCAAATTGTATGTGCAAAATTTTTGAAATTTTTCATTATTTTGTTCTTTCAAATCGACCCATCCTAACCCGATTGAAAATACCATTTTACCCGCCTTGACTTGAACCCCTTCCATTAAAATTTATTGAAAATCAATTTTAGAATAACAATCTAATAAGTCAAATAGTTAGTATTTAAGATAATAATGAAAGAATAAGAAAAAAATTAATTAAAAAATATAGAGATAAGGATAAGGGATTGGGATTATTTACTTGGATACATATGGTGCTCTAATTTCTCTTATATATCATGGTTTGGAACATGTTTTACACATCAAAGTAAATCTCAATGTTTGCTTTGGATAATTGAACCGTAGACCGTTATATTCTATTGCCGATAATTTTGCCATGAAAATCAGTAAGGCTTCTATGATCATTGAGTGAAAATTAATTATGTTCCACTATCAGTGTTAGAATCGTTAAATATTCCATGATACATATACTAAAATCATTTTTTAATACAATTTTACTAAACGAAATTACCCAAGTTTATCAAAATGGGTCGGGTATCCGGGTTTACAAAATAGGCGGATGTTACAGATGGTATCTGGTCAATGTAATCAAAATTCCGAATGTAATCTAATACAGTATTTATTTATTTTTAATTTTGTTTGCGTGTTCAATTGGGACACGTATTCAAAAGGAGTTCAAAATTCAAAAATACTACGATGGAAGGTATTGGACATTGTGCAAACTACCCATAATGAGCCTTTACATCAGCCTTTAAATCCAAATATGTACAAGTTCATAGATTATTTAAGCTTAGGAATTACACGTCGTTTATCAGTTATCAATCCCTGCTTAAATCCCTAAAGTGCATACATTATTTTAAGCTTAGATGTCATGGTGGACCCTCTTTATTACTATCACAAAATATTTTAATATGAAATCCCTATGGTCCTTCTTAAGACGAATCTCAGTGGGAGCAAAGCCACCCTCTGAACATTACATAAATCTGCCCCTGCTTATATGGGAATGCTTATGTATATGACTTTGTTTAGCAGATTGTATTATGGTTCTCAGCTCCGCAGATGGTCTCAATTCAGATTAAATAAATAAAGTTTGTACTATAATTTTTCTTAAAAAGGAGTATTTTGTTCGAAATTTTTTTGTAAATCAGTTTTTTAAAGTATTAATAATAATATTCATTGAAATTAATGTTATGTTGGTACTATATTTTGTTCTAATTATGATACCCAAATTGTACGTGCTAAATTTTTGAAATTTTTCATTATTTTGTTCTTTCAAATCAACCCATCCTA
This sequence comes from Deinandra increscens subsp. villosa, assembly GCA_039602395.1. Classification (NCBI taxonomy): domain Eukaryota; kingdom Viridiplantae; phylum Streptophyta; class Magnoliopsida; order Asterales; family Asteraceae; genus Deinandra; species Deinandra increscens. Next base: position 17,659,489 of record JBCNJP010000015.1, on the reverse strand, counting down.
ACCCGATTGAAAATACCATTTTACCCGCCTTGACTTGAACCCGTTCCATTAAAATTTATTGAAAATCAATTTTAGAATAACAATCTAATAAGTCAAATAGTTAGTATTTAAGATAATAATGAAAGAATAAGAAAAAATTAATAAAAAAAATATAGAGATAAGGATAAGGGATTGGGATTATTTGCTTGGATACATATGGTGCTCTAATTTCTCTTATATATCATGGTTTGGAACATGTTTTACACATAAAAGTAAATCTCAATGTTTGCTTTGGATAATTGAACCGAAGACCGTTATATTCTATTGCCGATAATTTTGCCATGAAAATCAGTAAGGCTTCTATGATCATTGAGTGAAAATTAATTATGTTCCACTATCAGTGTTAGAATCGTTAACTATTGCACGAAAGATATATTAAACTAATTTTTTAATACAATTTTACTAAACGAAATTACCCAAGTTTATCAAAATGGGTCGGGTATCCGGGTTTACAAAATAGGCGGATGTTACAGATGGTATCTGGTCAATGTAATCAAAATTCCGAATGTAATCTAATACGGTATTTATTTATTTTTAATTTTGTTTGCATGTTCAAGTGGGACACGTATTCAAAAGGAGTTCAAAATTCAAAAATACTACGATGGAATGTATTGGACATTGTGCAAACTACCCATAATGAGCCTTTACATCAGCCTTTAAATCCAAATATGTACAAGTTCATAGATTTTTTAAGCTTAGGAATTACACGTCGTTTATCAGTTATCAATCCCTGCTTAAATCCCTAAAGTGCATACATTATTTTAAGCTTAGATGTCATGGTGGACCCTCTTTATTACTATCACAAAATATTTTAATATGAAATCCCTATGGTCCTTCTTAAGACGAATCTCAGTGGGAGCAAAGCCACCCTCTGAACATTACATAAATCTGCCCCTGCTTATATGGGAATGCTTATGTATATGACTTTGTTTAGCAGATTGTATTATGGTTCTCAGCTCCGCAGATGGTCTCAATTCAGATTAAATAAATAAAGTTTGTACTATAATTTTTCTTAAAAAGGAGTATTTTGTTCGAAATTTTTTTGTAAATCAGTTTTTTAAAGTATTAATAATAATATTCATTGAAATTAATGTTATGTTGGTACTATATTTTGTTCTAATTATGATACCCAAATTGTACGTGCTAAATTTTTGAAATTTTTCATTATTTTGTTCTTTCAAATCAACCCATCCTAACCCGATTGAAAATACCATTTTACCCGCCTTGACTTGAACCCGTTCCATTAAAATTTATTGAAAATCAATTTTAGAATAACAATCTAATAAGTCAAATAGTTAGTATTTAAGATAATAATGAAAGAATAAGAAAAAATTAATAAAAAAAATATAGAGATAAGGATAAGGGATTGGGATTATTTGCTTGGATACATATGGTGCTCTAATTTCTCTTATATATCATGGTTTGGAACATGTTTTACACATAAAAGTAAATCTCAATGTTTGCTTTGGATAATTGAACCGAAGACCGTTATATTCTATTGCCGATAATTTTGCCATGAAAATCAGTAAGGCTTCTATGATCATTGAGTGAAAATTAATTATGTTCCACTATCAGTGTTAGAATCGTTAACTATTGCACGAAAGATATATTAAACTAATTTTTTAATACAATTTTACTAAACGAAATTACCCAAGTTTATCAAAATGGGTCGGGTATCCGGGTTTACAAAATAGGCGGATGTTACAGATGGTATCTGGTCAATGTAATCAAAATTCCGAATGTAATCTAATACGGTATTTATTTATTTTTAATTTTGTTTGCATGTTCAAGTGGGACACGTATTCAAAAGGAGTTCAAAATTCAAAAATACTACGATGGAATGTATTGGACATTGTGCAAACTACCCATAATGAGCCTTTACATCAGCCTTTAAATCCAAATATGTACAAGTTCATAGATTTTTTAAGCTTAGGAATTACACGTCGTTTATCAGTTATCAATCCCTGCTTAAATCCCTAAAGTGCATAGATTTTTTTAAGCTTAGATGTCATGGTGGACCCTCTTTATTACTATCACAAAATATTTTAATATGAAATCCCTATGGTCCTTCTTAAGACGAATCTTAGTGGGGGCAAAGCCACCCTCTGAACATTACATAAATATGCCCCTGCTTATATGGGAATGCTTATGTATATGACTTTGTTTAGCAGATTGTATTATGGTTCTCAGCTCCGCAGATGGTCTCAATTCAGATTAAATAAATAAATTGTTACAGATGGTATCTGGTCAATGTAATCAAAATTCCGAATGTAATCTAATACAGTATTTATTTATTTTTTATTTTGTTTGCGTGTTCAATTGGGACACGTATTCAAAAGGAGTTCAAAATTCAGAAATACTACGATGGAAGGTATTGGACATTGTGCAAACTACCCATAATGAGCCTTTACATCAGCCTTTAAATCCAAATATGTACAAGTTCATAGATTATTTAAGCTTAGGAATTACACGTCGTTTATCAGTTATCAATCCCTGCTTAAATCCCTAAAGTGCATACATTATTTTAAGCTTAGATGTCATGGTGGACCCTCTTTATTACTATCACAAAATATTTTAATATGAAATCCCTATGGTCCTTCTTAAGACGAATCTCAGTGGGAGCACAGCCACCCTCTGAACATTACATAAATCTGCCCCTGCTTAGATGGGAATGCTTATGTATATGACTTTGTTTAGCAGATTGTATTATGGTTCTTAGCTCCGCAGATGGTCTCAATTCAGATTAAATAAATAAAGTTTGTACTATAATTTTTCTTAAAAAGGAGTATTTTATTCGAATTTTTTTTGTAAATCAGTTTTTTAAAGTATTAATAATAATATTCATTGAAATTAATGTTATGTTGGTACTATATTTTGTTCTAATTATGATACCCAAATTGTACGTGCTAAATTTTTGAAATTTTTCATTATTTTGTTCTTTCAAATCAACCCATCCTAACCCGATTGAAAATACCATTTTACCCGCCTTGACTTGAACCCGTTCCATTAAAATTTATTGAAAATCAATTTTAGAATAACAATCTAATAAGTCAAATAGTTAGTATTTAAGATAATAATGAAAGAATAAGAAAAAATTAATAAAAAAAATATAGAGATAAGGATAAGGGATTGGGATTATTTGCTTGGATACATATGGTGCTCTAATTTCTCTTATATATCATGGTTTGGAACATGTTTTACACATAAAAGTAAATCTCAATGTTTGCTTTGGATAATTGAACCGAAGACCGTTATATTCTATTGCCGATAATTTTGCCATGAAAATCAGTAAGGCTTCTATGATCATTGAGTGAAAATTAATTATGTTCCACTATCAGTGTTAGAATCGTTAACTATTGCATGAAAGATATATTAAACTAATTTTTTAATACAATTTTACTAAACGAAATTACCCAAGTTTATCAAAATGGGTCGGGTATCCGGGTTTACAAAATAGGCGGATGTTACAGATGGTATCTGGTCAATGTAATCAAAATTCCGAATGTAATCTAATACGGTATTTATTTATTTTTAATTTTGTTTGCATGTTCAAGTGGGACACGTATTCAAAAGGAGTTCAAAATTCAAAAATACTACGATGGAATGTATTGGAATTGTGCAAACTACCCATAATGAGCCTTTACATCAGCCTTTAAATCCAAATATGTACAAGTTCATAGATTTTTTAAGCTTAGGAATTACACGTCGTTTATCAGTTATCAATCCCTGCTTAATCCCTAAAGTGCATAGATTTTTTTAAGCTTAGATGTCATGGTGGACCCTCTTTATTACTATCACAAAATATTTTAATATGAAATCCCTATGGTCCTTCTTAAGACGAATCTTAGTGGGGGCAAAGCCACCCTCTGAACATTACATAAATATGCCCCTGCTTATATGGGAATGCTTATGTATATGACTTTGTTTAGCAGATTGTATTATGGTTCTCAGCTCCGCAGATGGTCTCAATTCAGATTAAATAAATAAATTTGTACTATAATTTTTCTTAAAAAGGAGTATTTTGTTCCAAATTTATTTGTAAATCAGTTTTTTTAAAGTATTAATAATAATATTCATTGAAGTGCCACTGATGTGTTCCTACGTTCTGTTTGAATTTGCTTACAACCAAGTGAATGTTACCATGAGTTTAAGACTTACCATAAGCTGTTTCTATCCGTTCGGGATTTATTAACTTAATTAGCATATTTATCCTACTAAATCTTCTTCGTAGACATTTTGGATATATATATCACAATGTGTAAGCCCTTTTTTTAATGCCCTTTCGTACTATAATAATCTACGTGTCGATTTATACTGAACTCAGAAACACCTTCTCACCTTACTATTTTAATACATAATTACGATTACAGTTTAACTAAACCTTAGGCTGCTAAATAACTCTTGCAGTCTATTCCTAAGGCGTTGTTCCGGAACCACAACATCCAGGTTTCCAATAAAGCAACTCTAAAGTATGGAGTGAAGGACTTCCTGGTGAAGATTCTATGGGCAGGTCATGATGGCAACAATCCTCGGTTAAGGATGCAAGCAGACTAGAGCGCATTCTTTGACTTTACGGGCCTTCCGAGACATAAGATTCTCCATTTCGAAATTGATGCAGAGCCTGACCAAGCGGATGGCACTACCATCTTCCATGTCTGTTAGTCTTTGTTTCTTTTCTATAATGTAACTGCTCGACTATATACATTATTTTGACGTATCTCCACGGTATTTATAACTAATTATTATGTATGAAAACTAATACAATTGGTGCTTCTAAAACAATTCTGTGTTTCAACTCATTCTGGTTGATATTCTATTTTTTTTATGTACAAAATAATACTATATTCATAGACATACTCTTTAAAGAATGTTCATTTGTTTGACATGAAAATATGAACCCATGCAAAATGTGCCAAGAACATATATTCTCAAAATCAATACATCAAATTCAGTCCCTCACCCGAAAAAAAAAGTGGCTAAATCAACATACACACTAACTTATTGGAAAAAATTGAAATAGTAGTTAGCCCATGCCTTTTTCAAAGGCCGTTAGACTTTTTTAAGAATAGTACAAAATTGGTGAGCAAATATCACTACTCATATAACCAGAATACATTTAAACGGAGAAAAATGCAAAAATACAATAACTATTACTTACTTCTCATGTTATCTAATCAGTGGCCATTCTAGATATCCATGGGATAAACCAATAATATAACATTATATTAATAAACGGAGAAAAATTTCATAAATTTAAAATACGTGTTTATTTAAAATAGTGATAAGTAAAGGAGAATGGCACGTCACTATTTGAGGATTTTAGGAAATGAGTAATAAATTTAGTAAACTAATTAGTTTTAGTTAAATTATACACGTAGATACAGAGATGATTAAACAATTTTAAAGAATAGAAATATGCAAAATCAGGCCCCGTTTCATACCCGTTTTTTTTCACCTCTAATTCATATTCACCCGTAGCAAACAAAACCGACCCTGAGCTCAAACAAAATGTTAAGCCGCCCAAAAACCCATAAAAAACCAATAGCATAACAACATGCTGCTTCCACTTACCTTTATCAGTGTTTTATACCATTCGTTATACTCTATGTTTAATGCTTGGAAATTTGACTTGGTTCCACCAGAATTGAGACAATAATATAGTATGCTAACCTTTATATTTGTCTTGCTTTGACTAAAATGGTCAACTGTATATATTTCTCCATAGCTAAAGTGATACGTGTGTTTTAGAGACAATGTTAGTCTCCACACCAATTCCCCCCCGGGTGTGTTTTAGAGACAATGTTAGTCTCCACACCAATTCCCCCCCGGCCGTGCATCGCACGGGACTGAACACTAGTGAGTTTAAATAATAAAATTATATTAAATATCAAAATTATAGATATTCTTATTCTAATAATCTACTAAAACTTAACAAATCATAAGAAGATTTATTTATATATTATTTTAAAATTCTAAAATCTTTGTTTTTTTTTTATTTATAGTTTTTAAATATTTGTTATTTCTTCAATAACTAATGACATCTAAAATAGAAATCTTCGTAAAAACTATTGTTTATCATTTGCTCAACTTATGTATATCATACATTCCTAGCATGATGAAATAATATATTTACAAAATTTGATTTTCATATATTGGTTTTCTTAATAGAAAATTTCAATCATTGACGAGCCACTGACAACATCCGATCATCTTTATTTCTCATCAAGAAAAAACTCATCATAGAGTAAATTACATATTTTGTCCTTTAACTTTACCCGTTTTGCAACTTTTGTCCTTTATCTTTTTTTGTTACACTCCCTGTCCTTTAACTTTTTTATTCTTTCACCTTTTGTCCTTTTTAACGGATTCCGTTAAAATCCACCGTTAAGTTAAGGGTATTTTTGTCTTTTTACTTTTTAGGGTAGAAAACATTACATATTTTGTCATTTAACTTTGTATGTTTTGCTATTCTTATTCTTTATCTTATATTTTTGTTACATTCTCTATCCTTTAACTTTTTTATTATTTCATCTTTTGTCTTTTTTAACAGATTCTATTAAAATTTATCGTTAAGTCAAGGGTATTATTGTATTTTTACTTTTAAAGGGTATTTATTATACTTAAATAAAGAGGAATAGTGTGTTATGTAAATCTGTAAATTTTTTTCCTTTATCACCCCACCCCCACCCTAACCTTAAACCATCACCGGTGAAAACCTCACCCCCACTGTCGGTCGGCCGGCGACCTCCCATCGAACACTGTCGACGACCCTCCGACGACCTCCCATCGACTTGACATCGAGTTTGTTAAGGGTGGTCGTCGGTGAAGCAGGTAAACTGGTGACCGCCAACGTTTGGCGAGGAGACGGTGGAGGGTCGTCGAAGGTTTGGTCGGAGTAGCGAGGGCTCGGAGATGCGCCGAAAATTCGACCGGGAAAGAGGAGAGGGGGAGGGGGATCGAGGCTGCCTTCTCTCAGAAACGAAAGTGGGGGTGGGTTGGGGTGGGGTGATAAAGGGAAAAAATACAGATTTACATAACACACACTCCCTCTTTATTTAAGTACAATAAATACCCTTAATAAGTAAAAAGAAAAAAAAATACTCTTGACTTAACGGTGGATTTTAACGGAATCTGTTAAAAAGGATAAAATGTGAAAGAATAAAAAAGTTAAAGGATAGAGAATGTAACAAAAAAAGATAAAGGATAAAAATTGCGAAACAAGTAAAGTTAAAGGACAAAATATGTAATTTTTTCTACCCTAAAAAGTAAAAAGACAAAAATACCCTTGACTTAACGGTAGATTTTAACGGAATCTGTTAAAAAGGACAAAAGATGAAAGAAAAAAAAAGTTAAAGGACAGAAAGTGTAACAAAAAAAGATAAAGGACAAAAGTTGCAAAACGGGTAAAGTTAAAGGAAAAAATATGTAATTTACTCCTCATCATAGGTGAGAAAACGCTCTTGCCTAACTTGCAACACCCATTATTTATTTATTTTTTGTTATAAGTGTGACTTGAGTTAAAGACATCACATTTTTAATTTTTTGGGTACCTCACCTCAACCACATACTACGCTAGTGATCATTATTCATATATCGATTGATTTTAGTTTGATTGTTGTTGGTGGTACGTCGCTTGAAATCATTATTCTATAGAAGCCATGGGACCATGGTCACAAGCTAAAGTCAGATATAAAGGAAAATTTATTAAAAGTGCAATTGGAATTGGAATCCAATATACCTAACCCACTAATAATGCAACTTTTTTAAAGGCACGTCATAATGAACGAACAATCCAACCTTTTCTTAAGGCACATCATAATCCATACCTTGACAAAAATACACATTCATTCTCACCCCATCCCCATTTTCAGTCTTTAGTACTCTTTCTTATCAATGGCTTTTGCTGAAACCGTTGCTTCTGCCCTCCTCGGTGTCATATTTGACAAGTTAGCCAATGAAGCCTTCAACAAATATGTTCGCTCCCAGGGAATTCACTCTGAACTCAAGACTCTCGAGAAGAACTTGCGCCAGATCCAAGCTTTGCTTAACGATGCTTCTCGAAAGGAAATAAAGGATGAAGCTGTTAATCAATGGCTCATTGATCTCCAACATTTGGCTTACGATATCGATGATGTACTCGATGATGTGGCTAGTGAAGCTATGCATCGTGAGCTGAACCACAAATCAGGAGCAGTCACTAGTAATGTAAGAAAGCTCATCCCAACTTGTTGCACGAATTTCTCTCTAACTCATAGACTTCATCGCAAGTTAGATGGTATAACTGCTGAGTTAGAACATCTATATAAAGCAAAATCTGATCTAGGTTTGACTGAGAAAGATGAAAAGCCAGAAATTGCTAATAGAAGAAACGAAACCTCTTTGCTAGAATCTAATGTTATCGGACGAGAAGTTGAGAAAGAGAAGTTGCTCAAAAAGTTGTTGCATGATGATGAGCCATCTAAGGAAAACTTTAGCATAATACCCATAGTTGGAATGGGCGGGGTTGGTAAGACCACTTTAGCTAGACTTTTGTATAATGATACACAAGTGAAGGATGCGTTTGAACTCCACGCATGGGTTTGTGTGTCAGATGATTTTGATATCTCTAAGATAAGTAAAACCATATTCCAACATGTGTCCGAGGAAAACAAAGAGTTCGAAGATTTAAATAAGCTTCAAGTGGCTCTCAAAGACAAACTTAAGGACAAACGGTTTCTACTAGTACTTGATGATGTGTGGAATCAAAACTTTGATGAATGGGACAAGTTAGTCCGTCCATTAAGTTTGGTGGCTCCTGGAAGTAAGATAATCGTGACAACTCGTGAGGACCATCTACTCAAAAAGCTAGGTTTTGATCATCTAGACCATCTTGAGAGTTTGACAAGTAAAGATGCTTTGTCTTTACTTGCCATACATGCATTGGGTGCATATAACTTTGATTTAAATCCAAAACTTAGAGGACGAGGTGAAGATATAGTGAAAAAGTGTGGTTGTTTGCCTTTGGCTATAAAGGCAGTTGGAAGGTTATTGAGTTCAAAAACAAATGGAGAAGATTGGGATGAAGTGTTGAGTAATGAGATATGGGATCTAGAAAGCTCAGAGGAGATTGTCCCGGCCCTTAGGCTAAGCTACCATTATCTTTCTGCAAATCTGAAGCAATTATTTGCATATTGTTCTTTGTTTCCCAAGGACTTTTTGTTTGACAAGGAGAATTTGGTTTTGTTATGGATGGCCGAAGGGTATTTGAATCAATTAACTACAAATAAGTCACCGGAACAATTAGGCCATGAATACTTTGAGAAACTGTTATCGAGGTCATTTTTTCAGCATGCAACTAATCACGAATCTTTGTTTGTGATGCATGACTTGATGAATGACTTGGCCACATTTGTTTCTAGAGATTATTTTTTACGGTTTGAAAAACAAATGGAGGAAGTGGACGGATCTTTAGCAAAGTACCGCCATATGTCATTTATTCGTGAGGAATATGTAGGTTACCAAAAGTTTGAGGCGTTCAAGAGAGCTAAAAGTTTGAGAACATTCTTAGCCGTATATGTTGGGGTGGATCAAAGTTGGAATCGGTTTTTCTTATCCAATAAGATTTTGGTTGATGTTCTTCCTGAGTTGTCACTATTAAGAGTTCTTTGTTTGAGTTGCTTTGAGATAATTGAGGTACCTGAGTTCATTGGTAGTTTGAAGCACTTGAGGTATCTTAATTTATCTCAAACTAAAATTAAAGAGTTACCAGAGAATGTTGGTAATCTTTATAATTTAGAGACATTGATCATTTTCGAGTGTAAGAGCTTGACTAAGTTGCCTAAAAGCTTTTCAAAGCTAAAAAAGTTGCGACATCTTGACATGAGAGATACTTTACTTTTGAAGAAGCTTCCCTTGGGGATTGATGAGTTGAGAAGCCTGCACACACTCACCAAGATCATTGTTGGAGGAGACGGTGACTTTGCAATAAGTGATCTTAAGGGATTAAAGAAGCTCCATGGGGAAATTTCAATTGAGGGGTTGCACAAAGTGCAAAGCCCCATGAATGCACGGGAGGCGAGCTTAAATCTGAAAAGGCTTACTAAGTTAGAGTTGAAATGGGATGATGGTTATGATCAGGTGGGAACACTTGAAAAAGAGGTTCTCAATGAGCTAAAGCCTAATAGTGAAAGGTTGAAAGTGCTTTCAATTGTGTCATATGGGGGAGTAGAGTTTTCAAACTGGGTTGGAGATCCCTCTTTTCAACAGTTGGTTCATGTGTCGATAAGTGGCTGCAGAAAATGTACGTCTCTACCGCCACTTGAAAAGCTACCATCCCTTAAGGAGTTGTTTATCCAAGGCATGGATAATGTCAAATCCATAGGTTTGGGGTTAGTGGGTACTACAACTGTTGCATTTCCCTCACTTGAAATTCTACGATTTGAAGATATGCGGGGGTGGGAAGTATGGTCAACAAGTAGCAAGGATCTAAATGTCGTGTTTCCATGCCTCCGAAAGCTTCATATAAATAATTGCCCAAATTTGATTGATGTCTCCCTTAAAGCAATACCTTCACTTAGGGTTCTAGAAATAAAAGGATGTGGTGATGGTTTGCTAAGAAATCTGGTTGAGGCTGCTTCATTAGTGGTTGAGTTGGATATAAGATCTATTTCAAGGCTTACAAATGAGAAGTGGAGAGGTGTTATGGAGTATCTTGGGGCAGTTGAAGAATTATATATATGGGAATGTAATGAAATAAGATACTTATGGGAATCAGAAGCAGCAGCAAGTAAGGTTCTTATGAATTTAAAAGATTTACGGGTATTTTTTTGTAATAATCTGATGAGTTTAGGAGAGAAAGAGGATGAAGAGGATTTTGGGAGCAACATCCTTTCATCTCTAAAGACGTTGGTTGTATGGAATTGTAACAGCATGGTGCGTTGTTGGTGTCCAAATAGCAACAACATTGAGAGATTAGATATCTTTTATTGTAATTTAGTTACAAGTGTCTATTTCCCAACAACAACAAGAGGTGGATGAGGGCAGAAGATCAAGTCACTTCATTTAAGAGGTTGTGAGAAACTAATGGAAAATATCAACAACGCAAGCGGCATGCCGATGCTTGAAACGATATATATAAGAGCTTGGACGAATCTGAAATCGATCATTCAATTGAGGAGTAACTTCATTCACCTCACCGAGTTGGATATATCCAATTGTCCAGGTATTGAGTCCTTTCCTGATCTTCAGCTATCGAATCTCCACTTGTTAAAAACTCTGCGTATCATAAACTGTCCAAATATGGCCGATTCCTTTCCACGTGGGCTTTGGCCTCCTAAGTTATGTTCCCTTGCAATAGGGGGGTTGAGAAAGCCCATCTCAGAATGGGGCCACCAAAATTTTCCACCGTCCCTTGTTAAGCTAGGGCTATATTGGGAACCTCATGTGAGTAATTTTAGTCAATTGTCCCATCTTCTTCCTTCATCTCTTACTGAACTTGAGATATGGAAATTTGATAAACTTGAATCACTTTCAACGGGACTCCAACACCTCACATCCCTTCAACATCTCATCTTTTTCAACTGTCCAAAGATGAATTATCTACCAGAAACGTTGTTGCCTTCACTTTTGAGACTGGCTATCCGGGCATGTCCAAATCTGAAAGAAATGTGTAATGGAAGAGGCTCTCACTACTGGCCTCTCATCTCTCATATCCCCTGCATCGAAATAAGAGACTACTGAGTAAAGGTACTTGTTTATTAGATATCCTTCTGACGCTTTCGATATGCAATTATCATAGTTTTATATCAAGAATAAACAGAGGGGGGGAAATCTAACTAGAAGCTTTTTTTCATTTATACCGCACTTGAGTTCATTACCCTAATTAGGTATATATATGATATCAGTCATCTTTAATTTCAAGAAGTTGGATCGTTGTTAAAGTTAGAAAATTGAAAAATAATAAAAATGAAACATGATGACACGTGCCCTCACTCCCATGGGTTGCTATTAGTTGTTTACTTTATTAGTTTGTATTTGTGGATTGCATCATGTTTAATCTGTCTATGGGTCTCCATGTTTTTTTAAAGGCATGTACTTTTATTAGATAGTGGGTGAGTTGGGTTTATTACTTGTAGGATTATGAAAAATATGAACTGAAAATCATCTCCATTCCAATTCTCCAAATACTGTCGTATGCTTCTTCTCTACTTCTATTTCTTCTTTTCTAAAACAGGTGTATATCAAAACAAAACAGTACGTAGGGTCAAAACACATAGATAATGTTAAGTAAACCAAAACAAACTTCACTGTATACTAATTAATATCATGAAGAATTATCATAGTAACCCTGTTGTTTTCATTTCTATGACGCAAGAACTTGATGATATTGATCTGTGGGATTGGTTTTGTTTTGATATGATGAAACAGAAGAGATGTTCTGAAGTAACCGAAGAATATGAAAAGCTTGAACCTAAAACATCCAAATCAAAGACCTCGAGACTGTTTTTCATTCAGAAGGTAAATCGCTTAGATGTTCAACCATTTTTAATATTTTAACATTTCAAATTTGGGTTTTTGTTTTTGTAGGTTCTGGATATATTTCTACTTGTTCATAATAATTGAGTATGTTTGGTGACATGTGGATTAGAAATTTGTGGAATTTGGCAAAATAAAAATGCTAAAACTTTATAAACTAACGTGTGCTGCAACCTGTCTAATAATTCTTTTAAAACATCATAAAAGATAATGAATGAAGTTGGGTCAAATCTCATTCTTTATTTTATACTAATCAAATATTTGGTTTTCTGTTACAGCGATAAAATAACTTAGTGATTCCACTAAATGCTAATGAGGTGTAAGTCATGACTACCGGTGTGAGTTTCCTTGCGGAGATGAAAGAAAAAACTAAGGAGCTATTGTCAAAATAAGCTGTTAATATCAACAAACAGGATGAAGAACATTAAGTTTTAATCACAAAGGTAAATGTGTATTTTTCTGTAAATGGTTTGTTATATGTTTGTTCAAGTTCTATCATGTTTGGATGTCACATTGGTTCATATTTAAGCGTTTAATGGAATTCTTGTTAAACTATATCAATTTTGCATTTTGTATTTTGAATCATGGATTGTTGACATCAAAAGTCATAATAGAGTATGTGTGGATATTGGGCTAACATTTATCTTGAATGTATTTCTCTTCTTTCCGGTCTTTTAGGTTACTCATTATATGTTGGGGGGTTGCTTTGATTTGTATCTGATGCCAAATTGTTTTATTTTCAAGCTGAAATTTGGTATTAATAATAAAGAATATCATGAAATGGTTGGTAACTAATAAACTATCTACCAAGTATTCGAAACAGAAAATACATTACTTCGGTTTGTTACCAAACCTGTATCTGTATTTTCATGTTAGATCATGAATGGTTGACATCAAAAGTCACAGCTTGACTATTTTGCAGATATCTGTATTAACATAATGGAGTGTATTGTAGTGACATTTATGTTGGTTCTATTTTCCCTCTTTGTGGGCTGACATTTAGTTCCTCTGCTGCAGGCCATTTCACCTACAAATGGAACAACAAAAGGTGAAGATGCAACTACAAAATTGTTTTGAAGAACATGAAGGTGATTAGTAAGATTTGTAATGTATACTTCTATCAAGATGATTGAATTGTCAAGATGGTTTATTAAGTAGCTTCATAGATATGAAATTTTATAGTTTAGTAAGAATGACTTGATTTTTAGATATTTTTATGTTAGAATATATGGTTGAATCGTTGAAAATAGGTTTTATAGATTTTCTCTTTTAGCATGAAAATATGTAGGAAAAATCTAGAAATTATTATTTTTAATTATAACTTTTTTCGAAAAAAAAGAATGTCTCGTAAAAGTCGACAGAAACAAAAAGAAAAATCAGATTTTTCACTTTGGCAAAAAAAAAAAAAAGAGTCAAATATCTCTCATTTGTGTCGCAAATGAAAATTTAAAAATATATGTACGCATCGTCATAGTTTCACAAACAGGGATAAACTTTACCGGAGATTGAGTAATAGAATACTTTACTAATCTTTAGTAACCCTTCTACTTGCCTTGTCTTTTATTTTTCTGACTTCTTGACATTGCCCTCCCTTTATCATCGAAACCGACTAAGGATTTACCCTTTTTCACAACTCTTAGACAAGCCAATTACAACCCTGATCAAGGATATCCGAAACAAGTTAACTAAACAGAGACTAACAATTACTAAGTTCTACCCATAATTTCATCATGAACTCAAGAACATTTGTAAACTTAGGTTGAGGAAATGCTTACCAAATGCTCTATTTCCTTGGGTAGAACACATGGCATAACACTATTGGATCATAAGATTATATTAAGTTTATTATTGTAGCCCACGGACCCAGTTTAGGTTATTTAGGGTTTCAGTATTTCCTATATATTATAACCTTAGTTATCAATCAAGTAATTGAGTATTTCATTATCTTATTCTTACATGGTATCACAGCCTTAAGATTCTGGTTACCTTCTCCTCCCATCACATAGAACTCTAAACCCTAGATACTTAATGGGCCCGTGGGCTGATATTAATTAACCCTAATCTAATTCTCTAATAAACACGTGACTTACACTCGACCAACTTTCAAGTTCATTTTGGAGACTCCACACATGTAATCATTTAACTTACATTAGTAGTAAACTTTAGTCTTATGTTTGAGATTTATAACTCAACTTATTTAAACTATCACGAGTGTTTCTTATAACCACAACATCATCATAGATAGCTAGAGGTGCACACAAACCGGGTATTTTTTTCCAACCGGCTCCGGTTAGGACAATTGACCGGTCAAAACCGGTTACGGGGAAATCCGGACCGGGTTGAAAGATGTAATTGGTTTGTAACCGCCGGTTCCGGTTTAAACCGGTTTTGAACGATTTTTATATCGGTTTTTTGTTTTTCGGGTTGTCTCGCAACCAGTTAATAAATAACCGGGTTAGTAACCGATTTTGGACAGGAAGAGTGAAACCGGTACCTAACCGGCAAGCCGGGTTAAACCCTAGCCGGGTATTGTTTTGATATGATGAAACAGAAGAGATGTTCTGAAGTAACCGAAGAATATGAAAAGCTTGAACCTAAAACATCCAAATCAAAGGCCTTGCCGCCTTGAGACAGTTTTTCATTCAGAAGGTAAATCGCTTAGATCTTCTACCATTTTTAATATTTTAACATTTTAAATTTGGGTTTTTGTTTTTGTAGGTTCTGGATATATTTCTATTGTTCATAATAATTGAGTAGTTTGGTGACATGTGGATTAGAAATTTTGGGAATTTGGCAACATAAAAATGCTAAAACTTTATAAACTAACGTGTGCTGCAACCTGTCTAATAATTCTTTTAAAACATCCTAAAAGATAATGAATAAAGTTGGGTCAAATCTCATCCTTTGTTTATAATAATCAAATATTTGGTTTTCTGTTACAGCGATAAAATAACTTAGTGATTCCACTAAATGCTAATGAAGGTGTAAGTCATGACTACCGGTGTGAGTTTCCTTGCGGATATGAACAAAAAAACTAAGAAGCTATCGTCCAAACAGGCTGAAGAACATTAAGTTTTAATCACAAAGGTACATGTCTATTCTTCTGTGTAAATGGTTTCTTAAATTTTTGTTCAATGTCTATCATGTTTGGATGTCAAATTGGATCATATTTTAGCATAAATTTAATACAAATCATAAAGAGTTTAATGAAATTGTTGTTAAAACTATATCAAATTATCAATTTTGCATTTTGTATTTCGAACCATGGATTGTTGATATCAAAAGTCATAATATGAGGATTCTCAATAAGCATAATAGAGTATGTGTGGATATTGAGGCTAAAATTTATCTTGAATGTGTTTATCTTCTTTGTGGTCTTTTAGGTTACTCATTATATCTGGGTGTCTTTGCATTTGGGAGATTTTGCTTTGATTTGTATCTGATGTTGTCTGCAGTAGACTTGGACACTTGATGCCAAAATGTTTTACTTTCAAGCTGAAATTTAGTATTAATAATAAAGAATTACATGAAATTGTTGGTAACTAAATACGCTAACTACCGAGTATTAGAAACAGGAAATAGATTACTTCAGTTTGTTACAAACCCGTATCAGTATACTAATTGTTATACATGTTTTAACAAATTTGTAGATTCGTAATTTGAAAGCACAAATGAAAAAGGAAAGAAGACTAAGGGTGGAGATGCGACAACAAAAATGTTTTGAAGAGTTTATGAAAAAGTTTGGTCATGAAGGTGATTAGTAAGATATGTAATGTATACTTCTATCAAGATGATTGAATTGTGTTTATTAAGTAGTTTCTTAGATTTGTAATTTTGTATTTTAGTAAGAATGATTTGATTACTAGATCATTTTTATGTTAGAATATATGGTTGAATTACTGAAAAGAGGTTTTCTAGATTTTTCTTGTATCTTTTAGCAGGAAAATATGTAACAAAAATCTGAAAATTTTTATTGTTCATAAATATAATACGCTTTCGAAAAAAAAGTGTCACAAAAGTGTCGCTGAAACAAAACAAAACAAAAAAATCGGATTTTTCACCTTTGCGTCATAATGTATAAAAATTAAATTAAATTTAAAAAAATCGGATATCTCTCAATTGTGTAACAAATGAAAAATTGAAAATATACGTCACGCATTGTCAAAGTGTCGCAAACAAAGATAAATAACTTTAATTCGTATATGGTCTTATTACCATTTACCAAATACAAATTGAAAATTTATTTTCTGAATTTTTACGACGCAATCAGTTGGGTCGAAAAATTGATTAAATCTTTTGTCGCAATTTTCTAGCGAAATTCTTTGCGACAAGCATTTCTTGACATACTCTTTCATCGCACTTGTGTCATAATTAACGTATGGTGACGAATTTGCGACCCATCATTACAAATTTTAGAACTTTTATCGTGTATAGCTTCAAAGTTTTGATCTTTGCTATGATTTAAAGTTGATTTCGGAGATTTTAAACATGTAACCCTTTAACCTACATTAGTAGTAAACTTTAACCTTTTGTTTGGGATTTAAAACTTTAACACATATAAACTATCACAAGTGTTTCTTATATCCACATATCATCATAGCTAACATACTTAGATAAATTTATCAAAATGCTTGGCATAAAAACTTAAACATTTTACTATCTTAATAAACAAAAACACAAGGTTACATATACAAAAACGTGAGTTGATTTCTTTAAAAAAATTTAAGAATCAATTTCACTCGGATGTTAGACGTGTAAATCGCACGTAAAACCAACAAAATAAGGCATCAAAAAAGTCAAAAAAAATCAAATACCGTCAATAAAACAAAATGAAAATCCAAACAGAGGGCTGTACATTAGCATCGACTTTCATTTACAAATCCACAAGACAACTCAGGCAAACAGTTATATAAAACAATCAAACATTTCGAGCTTGCACCAAAACAAGTTAGAACCGGTCATAAACAATAGATTTAGTAGAGCTTTATCCTAGTTTCGATTGATTTTCGGCAAATAGGGCAGGACTGAAGAGTTTCCCCACACTCGCAACATGTCTGCAAAAGTACGTAACAGGAACCCAAGTTCACAAGTGTACGAATTCAGTTGAATTTGAAAAATACAGTTAATTTAGATGAATTAAGTACCTGATGACCACAGCCAAAGGCCATGTCCTTTGGGTTGGTAAGGCAAATGGGGCATACCTGCAACATATATATGTAAAGGAAAGACACTTGGAAGTAAAGAAATAAAAGCATAGAAATCACACATGCCAAACTGAATGGGTTGGCGGGTAGGCAAGAATGGGTCAAAAATTCATGGGTGTGTTGATATATTCTAAAATCTAATGAAATAAGTACCACTACAACAATTTAGGAGGTTCTAAACACTTGACTACCATTCGAGCAACCTAAGGTATGATCCATTTCCCTTTTTAACTAAAATGGATATACCCATTGGATATGTAGGAATATAAGTTAACCCAAATTGACCCTTCTATAAATATATGGTTCGAAAAGATGCCAGCTAAAAAGCCAACTACCATTGGAGACAAGTTCAACCATTATGTTATGATTGGGTTGATGCAGCTATATATTATTAACAGGTAAAAGATGTGAAGTAGAAAAGAATTAAAGAAATAGTTACACAGGAGGCAGAGGTGGCAATTTCAACTCATTTACTTACGAATGAGTCAATCCGGACATTGTTGCCGGGTCAAACTGATTTATATTAAAAAATCTAGGCCAATGAAAACGGGTCAAACAAGTTGAAAGCCGCCCAATGTAATGTAATTCAAAAACCTCTTAAACCACTTGATTCAAAAGTTTAAACAGGCTGAAATAATAGTTTTCACCATCACATCTGACACATTAACTATTAATCAAAAGGAACTTAAAATTATTGGAAAGAAAAAAGTATTCAGAGTCAACCCAAGTCCCAACCTGATCCCTTTAGAGCTTGACCAAAATCTCATATGTATTGACCCAGACCTGTTTTAACGCGTTACACACCCCCACCCACCCCTCCAATAATCTGATGTAGTGTTTAAATTTTGATGGTGTGCAAAGAAGAATGAATACTTCCTATGTATGTGGTGTGGGATTTCATATGTACGATGAGCTATTTGTACCTGGTTGTCATATGTAGAATTTGAAACAGGTGGAGCCGTGCTCTGAGAACTCATTTGATCATAGTAGGGTCCAGCAGAAGGAACAGGACTAGGTTGACCATAGTTGAACTGTGAGCCCTTCTGAAAGCTACTTGAATGTGATGGTTTTGAGCTGCTAAAAGAGGATGCACTGCTAAAAGAGGATGCACTACGAATCGGTGGAGGAAGAGCAACCCTGCAAGGAGAAACCCCTTTCCGGCCACTGGAAAATTCATAAGAATAATAAAGACAGTTAAGTAGAGGTTGCATTTGACCTATTTACTTATGAACGAGTTGATTCTGAGTTGTGTTTAATCTCTAATCAGTAAAATAAATTAAAAACAAAAAAAAAAGGTATGTAGGTTACCCTAGTATATTCAGTTCAATTGTTGCTTTATATTGAGTAGGAATTTCCATCAAAGCTGAGAGAGCAAATTCTGTCTCTTTGCGAATTGGAGGCACATTCTTGGACATGATTTCTGTGAAATTGACAAACTAGACGTACAAAAACAAAATAACATCAAAACATAACCCATGGGAATAATATTGAATGTAAGATTATTGCTTACCTGAAAATTATCAAAGTCCCGAGCGGGGATATTATCATCGAATTCTCTCATCATATCCCAAGGTCCGTCTCCAACTCCAACTAATACGATTGAGAGTGGAAGTTTGCTAAAAATAGAAAGGGGGAATAAAATTTCATCATGAGCACACAGAATGACAGAAATACCAAACATAATATGTAAAACATATTATGCACAAAAATTTGCAGACAAACACCTTGCTTGAACTATGGCGTCTACTGTTCTCTGTTCTTGTGGACTTAAATGACCAGACTCGGTGTCGACACTTCTTGTTACCTGCACAGTAATATAATTAGAGACAAACAGCTCAAAACAGGTTCATGTTGAAGCGGGTCTTTTTTAGTACAAGTCAAAACTGTCCAGATGAGATTAGGTTGGCCTGCTAACAGCTTCTTTGTCTGTCTTTTTTTGTATTAGTTAAAAAAATAAAAACTTTGATATTTACAATAATAAATTAAACTTTTTAAATGCAAACTGAAGACATTATAATCATCAAACTACGATTTACAGACATGATAGTGCATGCCGATCACAATCCAACGTCACAAACTGAGAACTATAAGCTCAGGTGTTAGAGATCAACTGATCACCATTCATAAAAACCAAAGAATATCATATTGACCAGAGACAAAAACTACCTGTCCGTCGGCGATAATTAATAACACATGATACTGGCCCCCACTTTGCTCAACGATGGTCATAGCCTGTTCAATGACAGGAGCAAATGATGTTGGTCCTGTAACAATATAAGCACAGATATTTTTAAAAAAAGACCAGCTAAAATTACATAAAAGGCAAAATATAAAGAGAGACAGTAGAGTATATCTCTGACCTGCAAGCTTTAAATTGGGGGTAATTTCTCTGTACCTACTCAATACTTCTTCAAAGCCATTACAAAACCTCTCTTCTGGATAAAAGCTAAAAACATCTTGATCATGTGTTGATGCTGCCAGTTGGTAACAAAATGTAAGCTTTAAGACCCATATTTATAAAATTATCACTATAAAAGAAAATGATAGTTACTAGCTTACAGAACTATACCATCTCCAAAACCATAACATGGAATCAAGTTATCCTCATCAAAGGCAGCTAATGTTTTCCCAATAATGGTTATAGCTTGCTCGTACGGATTCAAACTATCTCCAATGTGATGTAGACTTTTTCTGTTGAAAGACCTTGAACCTATTTTACCAATAAACACTTACACATGTTTCTTCTTAAGTATTGTGATCAAGAGGAAAAAAAACAAGGATAATAAACTTACCGGTCCATTCATTGCTCTTAGTGAAGTCAATGCCAACAATAAGGTTAGAAGATTCAAGCCCTGCACGTGCAAGAGCTTCAGTCACCTGCACAAAAATTTTAAAAATCACCCTACTTACAATATATTTTTATAACTAAAACTGCAAGAAAAGAATACACACAAATGCAATAATATCCACTTAAGTAGCCATCATAAAAGTTCCACAGCAAAAACAATTTATTAGCACTAACTTGCACATGCTACAATACAACACACAATATTACAGAAGCATGACGCATTTTCAATAAAGATCTCCATAGGAATCAACATAAGCATATACAATGAACTCCATACATAATTCAAGCAATTCTACCTGTTCCAATGAACTGTAATTATCTGCAATCCTCGAATACCTCCGGTCAAGCTTCTTCTGTGGCCTAGATGGAGGTGGTGCAGGAGCAGGAGCAGTTGAAGGAAAAGGGGCAGGATAGTGTTGTGGATATGCAGGATAAGCCTCCTGAACAGGATAATTCTGAATATTTTGCGGTGGATATGAATAAGATTGTTGTGGACTACTGCCATACTGGCTTCCAGAAAAGGAAGAGGATGATGGAAACGATGGTGATTGCCTGTAACTAGGCTCTTTTGAACTTTTTCCCCCCATCAAATTGAATCAATTTATCTGCAGGATCCCAATATAATCTCTCTTGAAAAGTTGAAAGCAAACTGGATGTTGCAAATGTTAAGCCCCTAAAAAAACATATAAATTACCTTAGAAAACCAATCGCCAATAGAAATTAGAAGACGACGACTACTTTCGCCCTACGTAAAACACTGGAATTTTCCAAAAACCCTAATAAGCGGTTACGAAGAAACTTCGCCGACATCACACTTGCAGACTACGACATTATCTGCATTTATTTCGTGTACGACTAGAAATAATCGATTATTGATTTTCCGAAAAAGAATAAAAGCAACCTTCTATAAAAACAAATTGCAGATTAGCAGGATGCACGTCAACCTACCGTTTACGGCACCGGCAAGCAGATTTTAGATTCACCTCTTAATTACTCAAAAATCAACACAAATTAAGTAGAGTTAATGAGTTTACAAGCAATTACCAAACTAGATCTACTAATTCGATCGAACAACAACAACAAAACAAAAACCGATCTAGACGCCATTGATAATCGAAACGGAACCTCAAATTGAACAGGAATTTAAAGCGAAATTGTTCATTTAAATCGAGAAGATGATATGAAAGTGATGAATCTGCATAAAATGAATCGGATATACAATAATACAAACCTGGAAACAGTATCAGTTGTGGAAAGCAATCAATTTCGTGAAAGAAAGCATCGATGAAGGATTCCAATTGTCTCCTAAAAGCAACAGTGCTTTTTGGATTGATTAATTGATTCTTTTTTGGAGTGTTTGTTTGATCGAAGAGGAGTGCACGCACATGGTGGGATGAAGGAAGGAAGGAAGTCTACTACCCAATTTCTTGATTACTTTTATTAATATTCGTCTTAATTAATCATTTGAATTAGTTGGAGGTAGTTGTAGGCCACATACTAAGTTCTTTACTTTCTGATAGCGATACGGATAAAATTATAATTTTGTTAGTGATAGTTGAGGGGAACCATTTGACAAATGGCACGGTGATGAATGAAAAGAGTCGGGGACTTAGAGGTTATGAGTTTGATTTTCGAGTCCAGCAGGTTTTATTACCCGTTTGTTTGTGGAAATGGGTTTATATTGCGATAGGATAGGTTCAACTGATGGTATGGGTTACTTTTACGGTTTGTGTTTGTAGCGTGTCGTGGGTAACACGGTCGTGTCAGGTGTTCACCCTTGGATGACGTGATTGAAGTTCAATATCGTCCAAAAATAATAATTATCTGTATATAAAGGAAATCAAACTTGCCCTCATATTTGATATATTTTTTCACCCCATGTAACTATTATTAATAGGTGGATGCGAGTGATAATGAGAGAGAAAATAATAGAATAATTAATAATGGAGTATTATTAAAAAGAATATGGATAGATCTGGCTGATTTTAGAAAATGATATATATAAATTTATAAAAATGAGCAATTATAGTTCGTTCTCTATCACTATCTCTATAAGTTAACTTTAAAACCCAATTTGTAAATTTATATATCTTTTCTAAAATTCTTCACCTCCCATTCCCTAAAAGAATTTATAGCCCTTATTTATATAAATAGTTGTGTGTAGAACAGAAAAATATAATAAAAAATAAATTAAAATTATTATTTATTTGAAATGAAGATAAATACGGGGAATGTGATCCGGGTAAAAAAAATGAGGAACAAATTTAATAAACTAATGATTTTTAATTAAATTATAAGGATGTGGATAATGGACATGTTCTGGATGATTCTAAAAGTGTTCATAGCAAGTTCTTTATCTTTATAATTTATTAATAGATATTTATCTATAAAGTTTAAAAACTTATAAAAAAATACTCTACATCACATTTATTATCCTTAAAAAACATATATGTGTAATGGATTACCATATTTACCAATCCCTTAGATTTATTCCTTAAATTTACGAATATGGTTTAAATATACAGATGCTATTGTATGAGAAAAAATAAACATTCTGTATTTTCCTTAAAATTCTAAAGATAAGATGTAATATAAACCCAACAAACAATTTGTTGTTTGTTGTGAATGCTCTAGGATAAGAGAAGGTGAAACACTCTAAATTTTAAAGATGGATATGAATATGAACAACCTAGCCTATTATGAATGATTTTAGTGTTTAAAATAAATCAACTTACTAACGTAATTAAAATTTTGTAAATCTAAAATATATCGATTTTTAGATATTTTGTTGCGTTGAGTATATATGGAAGTAGATCGTATGTTGCCTATTTGGGGTTGATATTAAATACCGAAAAATAAACAATGACATATTTTTCTTTGACTTTATGTATCATTATAATATATCCAGGTTAGAAATTCATTTTAACCTATTTAAT
>JBCNJP010000015.1:17569974-17635449 GCA_039602395.1 Deinandra increscens subsp. villosa | reverse complement strand
TACATACTTTTATAGTTTTATAAGTTAAAAAATTAATTATATTGTCCTTTAACTATATTTCCTTTTTTCTAAAACATATATATCGTAAATATAGTCAATTCATTTTCCTAGTTTGAGTCTTATATAGAAATAAAAAATAATAAAATTATATTTTAAAATAATAAAGTTTAAAACTTGACCGACTAAACTTTACAGTTTTTTTAGCATTCAGTATAATATGTAGGCTCAAATTACAATAAAGTGTTAGATAAACAAATAACGACTAGACTAAGATCGTGTTTTGTTATGTTTCCAATGCGGTGATACTTCGCATATAGATTGTGAATGTGTGACACCGATTACTAGAAAAAAGTGAACCCACATAAAACAAATCTTGGGTCCGCCCCTTTAAACAATCTTAAAACTGAATTATTGTTTCAACTCGACATGTCCATAAATCCTTAAATTATAAACTTCTTCAAGAAAATAGTGAAAAGGACAAAGTCCTAAGAGAAAATAAGTTTAAAACTTTTGAGAAAGAAATTGATTCTCTCCTTTTTGAGCTGCATTAACTTAGAGAGAGAGAGAGATCAAGGCTCTTGAAACTGATTTTTTTTTTGCTCTCTCTCTTTGACTGCTTTTATTTATATTAAAACCGAAAAGTAGCATACACGACTTAAGTCAATACGCAGGGAAGACGGGCAACAAGTTGCGCCGCCAACCCTTTTTGAATAGAAAACCTTAGACGTATAAAAATCACATTCTTCAATCTAGAGGCCGCACTATTCCCACGCATGACTTTTTGGATCCGGTTCAACATGGCCACTGCCTCTAGATGGCCGAATGTATCAAAAGCGAAAGGAACAAACACATGTTGATTTTCAATACACGCTTTCTCGTGTATGTTAACCTTTCCAGCAGCTGCCCTGGACGCCGTCTGCCCCGCTGTGAAGGTGCTCGCCCTCAGCCCCAACTGAAAGTTTAAACAATGAAGCAAAGATTGATCACTATGAGACATAAATAGTAACTCTTTATCAAAAACTTCACATGGAAACAAAGAAAATTCATGGTCTCATAGATGCTCATGAAAAACTAGAGGATATGACCAATATTTCTAGAAATCATGGTCAAGGGATTAGATATATTATAGGGTCCAAATCCACTAACACGATTTTGTAAAGAACAAAGAAGCAACTGAACAACAGTCCCTGAAAATGGACACATAAACTGTGAATAATTCCAGTCACAAAACATGTTTGTGCACCAGTTAGCAAGACTCTGTCAAAACATTTAAACTCACTAAAATATTTACCTAAGTCTAGAGATGGTGAAAGTTCTTTAAACCAAAACTTCAATCATTTTGGAACTCACTATCTACAAACACTGCATGTATCCTGAGTTTAGAAACAAAGAACCATTACAGTTCTCCTTTCCTTCTTTCACATCGATAAATCAGTCAAACACCTCATTAACCATTACAGTTCTCATTTTCTTCTTCTTCATCGGTAAATCCCTTTTTCAGTTATGCCACTTTGAAGATTGAGTGTTTCCGGATTTTATACTAAGGTTTCAGTCGATCTCGTAGTGTGAAAAGAAGAAGTAGTACTGTATTGTATATAACGGTTCTTCCCCCCTCCCCCCTCAAACGACAATTCTATTTTTGTTTATTTGAATTGTTTTCCCTTAATTTTTTCATATATATATAGAAATATATTTGAAGAAGATGATGTATATAAACATTTTTCTATAAAACTTTCTCAATTGAAATTAGAAGGATGTATTAATTTTGGTCTTAGATTGAACAAATAACAAGCCTTACAATAAAATGAAAGTAAAACTCACAAGTCAATAGTCTTCTTGAGTCGTAAATTGTAATATTGGAATCGAGAAGGAGACTAGAAAATAAGGTGGGGACAAGATTAATTTATAGGAAAAAAGTATTATATTTCTTTTTTCCTAATAGTATAATAATAATTATATCTAGTAAAATTCTATCAATAGCATTACATTATTAGTAGGGTCTAGAGAGGTCGGGATGTAGGTAAACATCACCTCTACCCTGATGGATAGAAATGTTGCTTCCAGAGAAACCCCAGCTTCTCAACACAAATGGGTGCTCTAGCGACAAACGAGGGACTTTACTACTACTTCACTACATGTTTCAAATGTAACTTGAACCTAAAATCTTAAAGAAAGAGAGCAATACTTTTTTATCAGTTGAGTAAGAGTATACACAACAAGATCATTAAACTCATCTTTATTCTTAATTTTTTTTATATAATTGCATATGGATCTTTATATTTATCTCTTATCTTTATATTTTACCAGTCTACTAAATAAATTCTTATATTTATCAAATCCTTATATAGAGACAAGGATAAAGAACTTGATGTATGAGTTTTTATAAAGTGGAAGTTAAATTTTAAAAATAAGAGTTTTAAATAAATTATAAAAATAAAGATAAAGATCATACTCTAAATCCTATAAGCTAGTAGTTAGGTTAGCTATAACTTATACTTTTAACTCTTATATTTCAAAAGCAAATATTATTTTTTTTATTATAGAAGAAGGAAATGTTCCCTAGTTATTTACTTGGCGTACTCCTTACGGAGATTTATAATAAAAACCTGTAATATATATATATATATCTCTAAATATTTCATTATACCCTTAAAAATTACTTTAGTTTTTAAAATAAAACTAAAAGGCACTTTACTAAAAAAAGTTCAAATTACATTTTAAAAAAATATAAAAAATTATAGAAATTAGGATATGCACGTTTAATTAATTTAAAAATTTTATTATAGAAATTCGGCATCTCATTCCTTTAGGTTGGTAGTAATACAAGCGCTAAGCATCTTGGTGGTGATAATGTGGAGCTCGGGGTTGCGCGAAAACACCATAATGACCCCCGTGCCGCCTTACTATCCACCCCCACTTCAGTGTTTAGTCACCGAGCTTCACACTTTTTCATTCTCTCTCTTTACTTTCTCCTTTTTTTAATAATAAAAAAGGGTATGGTGGTGTGGGGTGAGTATTACGGATGGTAAAATGTAAAAATATAATGTAATGATGTGATGTTGAGGTAACAGAAAAAATATAGAGTTGAAATTGAAATAAATAGTGCGATAAATGGTCCAGCGAAATACAGTCGTTGAGTTAATATTCAACTCGGGACCCCCATTAATCATACTATAAACGAACCAAACACGAGCAAAGATCCGTTCGGTTCGGTTCGGATCGTGAACAGCCCTAATGAAGATATTACCACCACCCGTAAAAGATCGAGAGTCTCCATCCTACGATAGTAGAGAGGATAAACGGATTTAAAAATAGGTTATGCATCGTTAAAAAGAAACTCTACATATATATCCTTAAACATAATTTTCCCAAACTTACGGGGTGGTAATGTAAATAACAAAATTTACTGAAAGAAAAGTCAAAAAACTTTTTTATTACAAATTCCAACCTAGATCGCACTTCCGCGGCGGACATTGGCGGTCCGACTTCCGACGCCGGGGCAGTTCTCTCCCCCAGCCTCCCCCTTCCCCAGTCTCTCTCTCTCTCTCTCTCTCTCTCTCTCTCTCTCTCACACACACACACACACACAGTGAGATCTTTTAGAATATTATATTCGTCTTTATTCGCAACTTGCCTTAAATTATCTGGACAACAGTGAATCCATAGATTCCTTCCTTCCTTCCTTGAACAAATATGAATTTACAGCTAGGGTTTTCACTTTTCATGGAACAACGGCCAAGCTGAAATCAACCTCCGGCGGTACCGTCTCTCATCGGAAAATGAAGTCGACTGCCAGCGAGCTCATTCGCCGGAAAAACTTCCTCAAACAGGTTCTGCTAGGGCTCATCGTGATACTCGGCTTGATTTGTTTATACAATGGCGCGACATCCGCTCCTGCGTTACGGAAATCGGAAGAAGTTATCGCTCTGGACGTCGGTACGGATCCGGTCATCGGAAGTTTCGCAAGGAAACGTGATTATTTCGATGAGTTGTTTGAAGATCAGGAGCTGAATCCTGAAGTTCCGAAAAGCTTACCTGTAAGTAATTAACGATAGTTTGTTCTAGATTGATGAAACGATTACGTTTATGTAATTTATGTGATTTATGTGATTTATGTGATTTATGTAATTAGTGCTGGTTTATTGAAGGTTTGTGATATGAGGTATTCAGAATTGATACCTTGTTTGGATAGACATCTTATATACCAATTGAAGTTGAAGCTTAATTTGAGTCTAATGGAGCATTATGAACGGCATTGTCCGCCTGCAGCAAGACGATTTAATTGCCTTATTCCTCCTCCAATTGGATATAAGGTTAGTTTATGAGTTTATGCCTCTGTTTTATTTCAATTAGGATGTTAATTTTGCAATCAGGTTAACATAAAGTAGCTATGAATCACACAATTGGTGGTGTCTTCAGATTCCGATCAGGTGGCCGGAGAGTAGGGATGAGGTTTGGAAGGCAAACATACCTCATACACATCTTGCACAGGAGAAATCGGATCAAAATTGGATGACAGTTGTTGGAGAAAGGATAAGGTTTCCTGGTGGAGGAACCCATTTTCATTATGGTGCTGATAAGTACATTGCTTCAATTGCATCGGTTAGTCATCTTGTTACGTTTACCATTCACTACATTATAATTTATAGTTTAAAGAATTAGGGCTCTCTTTTGTTTGATTAATATGCATAACTATCATGATCATATAGATGCTGAAGTATCCTGGTGATAAGCTTAACAACGGAGGGAATATCAGAACAGTTCTTGATGTGGGTTGTGGGGTGGCAAGTTTTGGGGCTTATCTATTACCTCTAGGCATTATAGCTATGTCTCTTGCACCAAATGATGTGCATCAAAATCAGATCCAGTTTGCACTCGAGCGTGGGATTCCGTCAACGTTAGGAGTCTTGGGGACGAAAAGACTTCCTTACCCAAGCAGGTCGTTTGAAATGGCTCATTGTTCGCGTTGTAGGATAGACTGGCTTCAGAGGGATGGGATTCTGCTTTTGGAGTTGGATAGATTGCTTAGACCAGGGGGTTATTTTGTGTATTCTTCACCAGAAGCATATGCACATGATGCTGAAAATAGGAGAATTTGGAATGATATGCATGATCTGTTAAAACGGATGTGCTGGAGAGTTGTTTCAAGGAGGGATCAAACGGTTATTTGGGCTAAATCAGTAAGTAATAGCTGTTACCTTAAAAGAGCACCAGGAACCAACCCACCTCTCTGCAGTTCAGAAAATGATCCAGATTTCAGTTGGAATGTGGAGATGAAAGCATGCATTACTCCATACTCTGCAAGTAAGCGTTATCCGATTGTATGACTCTAACTGTTGTGTGTGTATATATATATATACCGTTTTTAATATATTTTTTTTGGGTAAAACAGAGATGCACAAGGTAAAAGGGAGTGGACTTCAACCATGGCCGAGTAGGCTTACGGGACCATCTCCTCGCCTTGATGAAATTGGTGTCAGTCATGATCAGTTTCAACTAGACACTGTAAGCATCAAAGTTTAATTAAGAAGTTGTTGATTATTTACTGATAGTTAACTCTTGCATGGTCTATGACTCTATGCTCATGATGTGATGCAGAACACATGGCATCAGAGAGTGATTGATTATTGGAAGCAGATGAGATCTGTCATACAGAAAGGTTCAATTAGAAATGTGATGGATATGAACTCAAATCTTGGCGGGTTTGCTGCTGCTCTTAAGGATAAAGATGTTTGGGTGATGAATGTTGCTCCAGTAAACGCGTCTTCCAAATTGAAGATTATTTATGACCGTGGATTAATTGGAACAGTTCATGATTGGTTTGCCCTTCCCCTATAACATGATCAAAACTTACCATTTTTCAGTCACATCATAAATTCACAACCCAAGAGAAATCTAATGGGACCGTGTTTGTGTTTTGCAGGTGCGAGTCTTTTTCAACATATCCACGCACTTACGACCTGCTTCATGCATGGTCTGTTTTCTCGGAGATTGAGGATCGTGGCTGCAGTGTGGAAGATTTACTAATTGAGATGGATCGTATGCTAAGGCCCGAAGGGTTTGTTATTATACGAGACAAGTCAACTGTTGTTGACCACATAAGAAAGTTCTTGGCTGCTTTAAGATGGGACGGATATTCATTGGAAGTAGAACCGAAAACTGATGCTCTATCTCTTAGTGATGAAAGAGTTGTAATTGCTAGAAAACAACTATGGGGAGATGATAATGATGATGAAGAGGAGGCTGCAAGATTTTGAATAGATTTTCTATCTTTTTTTTTTCTCTCTGAGGTAACTCAAGGTCTATACTCTACTCTTTTTTCATAGACAAACTCCAAACGTGTTATGATTTTATTTTAAGGATGCTTCGGATCAATTGAGGAAGACGGGGTTGCGAGTAGCAGAATGAGTAGTGGACATATTTTCTTTTTGATATATTCTCATCGAAGCGCGTATTATCTTGTAAATCTACCTGCCATTTCAGTAAAAAAAAAAAGGGGATACAAGCAGAGCAACATACACTTGCGCACAGCCGTAGTTTGATACATTTTATGCAACAAGTCTTGAGTGTTTAATCCATTCATGTATTTGAACATTTTGATATCTATTTAAATCTTGACTTGCTTAATCATTCTATGTATTTGAACAATTTCATATGTAAAAGAATCTTGTTTACCGTTGAAATCTTCAACATGCTGGGGATGAGATTTATCACATTGACTTGTAAATCAAGTTGAGGTTGAGCTTATAAGAATTGGATTGGCCAAAACATAACAAACAGACAAACATGTCTGGTATGATCTTACATACAACAGAGCTATTGACAGAGTATGAAAAACATATAAAAAGAAACTCCATCTTTCTTTGGGTTTATATTACATGACACACGAGAAAAGGGTTTAAATACAAACTAAAACCTCATGATCAGCAAGTTTTATGGGATCAATCTTGTTGATTTCACTGGCGATGTCCTTCGGGAAGGGTAACTACCTTGTGGAAGGGCACGTGTCTCTGAGGCAATGATCCGTCT
Source organism: Deinandra increscens subsp. villosa (assembly GCA_039602395.1). Classification (NCBI taxonomy): domain Eukaryota; kingdom Viridiplantae; phylum Streptophyta; class Magnoliopsida; order Asterales; family Asteraceae; genus Deinandra; species Deinandra increscens. The sequence continues at coordinate 17,628,420 of JBCNJP010000015.1, read as the reverse complement.
TCTTCGTCATCATCAAATTCAAGAACATAACTGCCCAACCAATATATAAGAGTCAATTTTGATGCCCAGATTGATTTCTTTGACCATAAAAGTCAATACATACCACTATTTGTTTTATTTGGAATTTGAGGACCAAAAAAAGGTGGTTCTAGACATGCCTAAAAGCATCATTCGAGTGCTTAGTGCACAAATAAAAAATTGCAACATCTACAATTTTAGTTTGATTGCAAGTTATCACCAATTGGCACTATTTGCTAAAGGTTGGTTTTATAAGTATGGACCGGGCTGGGTTGGGTAAAACAATGCATCTTTTATCCATTTTTTAAAATTATTATACGAATAACAATGCATCAAGTATATGACTCCGAATCTTGCATAAAACAATCTAAGAGGATGCATGCGTATGGCTTTCAACACATTTGATTGTTCCCCTTACAGCTTTAATCTGTTTGAGATAGAACAGAAGGCATATCTCTCATAAGTAATATTATAGGATAGATGAAATTAAACTTACTCATCAGTTTTCCTCTGAGGATACAATGGGTCCAAGAAAACAACAGCAGCAGCAGGCAAGCAAATGACAAAAACATTAGTTACATGTCGTTGGCATCGTAAAGTCATAAACCAAGCTGAAAAATGAAGTGCCAACGGAAAGGTGTATGGAATATAATTACCTTGCGAGTGTTCACAACAGTTGCTTTATACAGAGCAGTGGTTCCGGGATAAACTGCCAACACGTGTTTTCCAGGAGGGAAATCTTGAGCAGTAGATGGATCATTTCGCTTTGGGAAAGGTATAATATGTGACATAGGCAGCTTGTACTTCCTAAAAACATTTTGGGCTAAAAAACTATGAATATTGATCCAAGAGTAAATGCAAAAGGTGTCAATTTTGAACTTCCATGTTCAAAAGTGGAGGAAATTTTTAGTAGGAGGGTGGCTTCCTCTTTAGCTTAATATATATAGTTCTACATATTTGACCTGTTGTTATAAGTTGGAAACTAACACCAATATGACCAAATTTCACATAAATGGTTTAAAATTGCCCCCACTAATGATAACCTTAGTTTAGGACGTTAAGTCATAAACAACATATACCTCTGGCCAGCTGGTTCTTCATCATCACCTGGTTCCTCATCAAGAACTTCAAATCTGCATAAAGTCCCAAATCATATAGACATATACCAAAAAAAACATCAAAAGTAACATAATAAACTGCCATACATGCACTAAAATCGTTCAAGATATGAAATGTGTTTTAAGCTATCATCAGTCAAAGAAATTATATATATTTTCTTTTCATTTATATTTTTAGGAGCATAAACAAATCACAATCTAATAAGCCAACATGCATATGTGCCTAACATACTAATATTCTGTTAACTTGAAGTGTAATTACCAATGTGTAGACAGGATCACAGGACAGAAGATGCAATTAATAGATTAAGCAATTTCATGGTAGCACATTGAAAGATTCATAATCAACATAGTGCTTCCAGATTAGAATGATACATCAATTTATCAACAAACAGCATGCATATATATGCAAATTGAATAAAGATTGAATCTGAAATGTACTTACTCTCGTGTTTCCCTATCAAAGTGAATCACTTTGACGATGAACCACTCATCTTTGTCAGCATCCTCCTGAGTTACCCTAGCAGCAACCTGACAAAGTTATATTTACAAGTAACATTCACAGTACATTCAAGCATAATAAAATAAAAAAGATGCTAAAAAGTAGTTCTAAAAAAGTTGAAAATGTAAATTGTAAAAAGTGTGAAATTACTTGTTCCCCCTTTAAGCTAGCAAGATGATCAAGGTGGTTTCGAAGAGAAGGAGAAAGCCTTGGTACATCTGGATCAGCTTTCATTCTTTTCTTCTTCTGTTCGTTACCTTCTGCGGTACAAAATACCTCATAAAGCTTTTGGTAGAGCAAATATATAAATATCAGGTATGCCATGCTGTCAAGGATAATTGTGAATAACAAAGGGAAAAAATAGAGTTGTTGAAGTATTTCTGGTCAATGAAGATCTTATATGTGATTATCAAGCTGATATTTGTGAGGACTGATGAACACAAAATTATATGAAAAAAGAAAAGAAGGGAAGAAAAGGTTTTTTTTTTTATCATGCATATCCTCACCCATCCTTCTCCTTTGTTGCCCAGGAGGCCCAGAAGGTATCAAAGCATCCAACTGACTTAACAACTGACTGGAAACACTGCACCAGCAATAAAAAAATGATAAGAATTGCTGTTGAACGGAAACAAATAATGATAGGACAGTTTAAGGATAGACATACGCTACTTCACTTTCTGAAAGTTCTTTTGCTTGAATGTAAAGCATCTTAAGCCTTGAAAGAGAAGTATCACCAGGCTTCTCTACCACCTCAGGAGCTGCATGAGTAATTAAGAGAATTACAATTAAAATATATTATTCGACTAAGAACATAGGTTAATACTAAAATATACTTCAAAATCTTATGAACATTATAACAGAAATTATACAATCACGATCCATGACTATTTTGTAAACAGGCAAATGGACCTTTTATAGGAACAGACTTATTTTGAAATTAACTAGACAAAAAGTCACTGATTTTATAGTCAACATTACTAAAATTGTGTGCTAAAATCTTAAATGATTGGCATTCATTCAAGTGAACAACAACATAATCTGCTAAGTAAGACAAAGTAACAAGCTGCACGAAAATAGAAAGAAAATCTTGTTAACTTGGAAACTCCAATTAAAACATACGAATAATTAAATAGCAATAAGCACCGGACATATATCGATCTATAGCCCAGATTTAGCAACAAATTTGGACTCGGGAGCAGAGTGTAACATGGTGCCGCATTTTCCAAGTTAAGAAGGTTACCAGTTCCATCATGAAAAGTGTCCTACAAACTCTACTAATAAGGCTTGCAATTCAGTCAATCACAAACATTCATTTCTTGTTGCTATTAGCACCAACTTTCATGAAACTACACATTTTTATTATGTTCTCTAATAAGAGACCTCCAAAAATGTTAAGTAAGATATTTTAAATCTATCCAGATGTCCACTGTCACCAGTTTCCCCATTAAAAACTAATACATGTTCGCTTTGCACAAACCACGCTTTGGGAACTTTGAGAATTCCTTAACATGGCGAGTAAGCTACTAACTTTGAGTATAAAAATTAAATACACGATTTAGGTATACTTATGCAACATCAACAAACTTAGTTAAGAAATAGATCGTATTCAATCGACTATATCCATGGTAGATATAAAACCCTAGAGAACCAAATTAGCTGGCATGAGACTCACTTGATTGTAGCTTTTTATGCATCTTGTTGATTTCAAGGAGTATATCCTCTTGATCTTTCCTTAAACGATCAAGCTCCTTGGATTGATCTAAAATTCCAGAAATGTCCGGCGAGGACATATTTCCCCTCTAATTACAAGAAATTACAAAGCTTTTCTCAAGATCTTTAACCGGGCTGCAAAATGAAGCAATTGTGTTACAAACAACAAGGTAGTTAGATACTGATGAAAGGAAATTTGATTATCATACGAAAACAGATGGAAGTGAAAGGGTGAAATTTGCAGAGAAAATGGAAAGAGGGGTTGTGAACGAAGACTTATAACGTGTGGAATACGTGTTAAATGCCAGCTATCAATAAAATCCAAGTTTCAAGTCATAATGTGAGCTTATGGTTTAAAAAGACATGGAACACTAATACTAAATCAATTATAGTCCATGAACATATAAACGCTGATTCGTTGAACGCCCATGGTTTAGTCACCTTCAGTTTTAACCTCTAGCTAACAATTATAAGGCCAATGGCCTCTTGGCCTAGTAGAAGCTGGTGTTTATCCCCACCCAAAGTGGTGTGGATTCAAGTCCCACAAAATGGGAAATATGTGGATTTTGGGAGTAGATTTTAGGGGTGCGTGAGTTTGCTTTTCAAAAAAGAAAGCTATTAATTAAATACTTATCCCATGCAACACCGAGTTTGGTGTGAGAAAAAAATAGATGGTAGAAGCTTGATCCAAGAAACATGATGTAAAAATCTGCAAACTTCAAGTTACCAAGTAAATGTGCCGATGGCCTCTTGGCATAGTAATGCCTAGTGTATATCCCCACCTAACTGCTGTGGGTTCAAGTCTCACAAAGTGGGAAATAGGTTGATTTTTTATTTTAGGAGTAAATTTAAAAGGGGGTTGAGGGGGGGGGGGGGGGGGGGAGGTGTTACAAAAAAGCTACCAATTAAATACTTATCTTGTGCAACAGTGAGTTTGGCATGAAGATAAAAAGAAGGAAACAAATAGATAAATAGATATCAAAATCACACTTTGGTTATCACTTTTATAATAGATTAATTTCATCCTCCAATGGTGTGATGTGTTACATCACCATTAAGATGGAAACAGTATATAACTTATGGAATCTACACACATAACACATCTTTAGCGGTTCAGCCTCTAATCATAAGCTCCGTGTGATATCAAAATCATTTATTCACATGCCTACTCAATCGTACAAGCAAAATAGTTAGGATGCTTGTTAAACTAACCTGTGTTAGCATGATCCCCTGGTCTCTACACTTTTACAGTTGTCATGTGAAATAAACTGATACCTTGATAAAAATATTTAAGTAATCATTAAGATTGAAATTTCCTATTTATATCGGCAATACAAAAATAAGCTGAGCCCACATAAACAATTGAACATATCAAAATTTTGTAACGTTTTTTAATAGTTATATAAAGCAAATATTACCTTCTTGCTAATGATTTCATATTGTACTTCTGAATGTGAACAAGTTGCCATTTTACTGTTAAAAGTTCGTTTGTTCAATCTAAGTCTCCTTAATTTATAATAGTTATTGAAAATGTATTAAATAAAGATATACGTTGGAGTTATAAAACTTCATGGGTTTGTCAAATTTTCAAATTTACTGTTTGACACCATATATAAAATTGAACTTAAGAAACATATTTCAGGTTCCATGCTACAATCTAAACACAGAGCCATGTACAACTTCCGCTACATTAGTCGGGTAACTAGAGCCACAATGTTTGTGTTTTAAGGACAGTTTCAAGTGCACGAAAATGTAGCCTTTTGACATTGGCGCACGGAAATAAATGTGGAACCAGAACAGTTTGTTCTTCTAACCAATCAGCTCTTCTATTTGAAACTCCAGTGTGAACAAAGAGACAATACCTCCATTAATGTAAGTGAAGACAAACTTTACCTTGTTTGTGTGTACACATACTACCTTTCAAAGTCAACGAGTAATATCATTCTAAGACCAAAGTTTTTGTCTTTTTTAAGCATCAACCCTCAGTATACAAAAAATTTATCATGCTTACAACTTACAAACAGAATCAGAGTCTAATTGAAAACCGACAAGGTGATTAACAAGGTGTCCATCCCCAATAGGTTGAGGTTTCAAGTCTCTTAGTGACAAATCGGTTAAAAATTCACAGTTCAAAAACTATGTATATATATATATATATAAAAAATTAAATTTTTTTTTTAAATTGTATAACCCACAACACACCTTAACGAATCCCATCTCACCCAAAATATCTCATGTTGTGCCTAAACAGGGAGCTAATTGCAATGTGAACCTAGTTCCAGTTCAATTCATTAACAGAAACCCTAACTTGATCCCAACATTATTGGAAACCGAGCTATAAACCCTAGATCCAAGGGGCATGCTACCAGGGTGTTAATAGATGGTAATTCTATCAATAATCGACGTTTTTGTAAGCAGAAATCCACATGATCAGCTCGAAGACTACATATAACTGGTCCAATTGAAAATTTGAAATGAACAGATTGACATATAAAAATAGGAAGAAAAAAGCAACACTCACGTATCGTATATGGAATCCTCTGATTTCGTGAGCTGTATAACAAATCGACACGTTTGGAAGAGATACAAGTAGATCTTACTGGAAAAAATCTTTGTGGAAATCAGATGACGATTGTTTGAAGAACTCAAGATAATTCTTATTCGTTCTTCGTTTGGTTGGGTGTTTCCTTTTATATAGTTAATTTTTATTTTTTTTTTTGAACAGCCTTTTATATAGTTAATAGAATCGAAAAATAATCAGCATTGTTTTGATAAATTTGATATTATCACATGGAACTTAGTTTTAAACAAAATTAATATTAATATCGAGAAATAAAAACAAATGTCATGTTAGTATGTTTAAAAATTTATAAAATGTTATATTTTAAAAGTTATAAAAAGAAAAACAAACAATATGAAAATGTCATGTGTCATAATGTTATTGAAAGGGAAAAACAAACATTAAAGTTAAAGATCTTTATTGTATGTTTAATAAAACGCGAGTATGATATACGGTAAAAACTTTGGTTGTAGAATTGTAAAGAGGCGAAAGAATACTTTCTATGTAGACTATGCTCTAATATATGTAAATATGACAAAAATTAATTATATGTGATTTTAAGAGTTTTAATAACTATAGGTTTTAAAACATATCGGTATAATCATTTAGAGGATGTTTGGTAAAATTTGTGTCATTAAGTGTTGAATTAGTAAGAGGTCTGATTGGATAAGAGACTCTGAATCAGGTAGTACTAAACCAGTAAGTGATGTTTGGTTTGGACCACTGAATAACTATGTAGAATGACCATTTTTACCCCTTCGGTCCGGTTAATGTGCAAATACAATCCATATGGTCATAATAATCAAAGATTTTGTAGTGAAATACATGTAAGCTTCAAGCAAGCTTGATTTCATATCCTGAGATAACTGATTTAAAAAAAAATCTCATAAAAGATTTGAAAAAATTGGTTTAAATCAAACACTTGTTCTTGCCCATCCAAAATAAAAAATAGATGTTGAATAAAGATTCAACAAACAGAAAACCCACCCAAGTAGCATCGATTACTAGCATGAAATTCAGATTCTAGCAAATTAGTGATGATTACAACAAATAAATTAGTGATGAGTACAAATTAGTGGTGATTTCTAGCAAACAAATCGATTTCTATGGCCTGTTTGGTTAGTTCAGATTCAACAAACAAGTTTGCCGGAGGGGAGCACCGGTGATGAACAAGAACAAATCAGTACCTTGTGCCTTGTGAAGGAGAGAAGGGGGCCGGAGGGGAGCACCAGAGGTGAGGAGAGGGGCGGGGGGGGGGAGCAGCGCCGGTGGAGATGTCGTAGGGGAGGAAGACGATGTCACACCCCAACCGACGACGGAATATGTCGGGGCGCAATGATTGTCCAGATGCTCATGACAACTAAAATAAGTTGGAATACTTAAACATGCCCTTTTTATGAATCAATTAAAGACATCATACAATAAAGATAAACATATTGAATACATTTCAAAACCGATTTAAGATCCTTAATCTAGGTCCAACAATCCTAGCGTGATCATAACATAGCTCAAGTATAGATTCATGCAACATGTATAAAATCAAGTGTCAACTACAAAAGTAGTTGGTGAGTAAACAAAAGTTTATAAAACATATTTTTAACACATGCGATATATGTGATAAGAGATGCATTCAAATATACAGTCAATCAGTTAATGCACAAGTAGACATACCAAACCTTCAATCACCTAAGACTTCACATCTTAATTGCCTCATATAGAGGGTGACTGGCACATAAGGATGGCATAATTTCCTCATACGGAGGAAGACTGGCAGACTAGCATACAGAGATTTCCATAAACAATTCCACATATAGTTCATTCAATTAACATATAATCGCATAACGTTTAAAGAAATGTTTTGAATACAGATACATGTTACACCCCAAAAATGTTAAAGATATAGAGCTATGATTTCTCACAAGTCCAATTATCATTCGAATGAATCACCATTAGAAATGATAATATGAATTGAATATTGAGTCATATCTCATTTTAAAAGAGAGGGGTCGTGAATACTCGTTTGATATGAAGAAATGGCTTTCATTTTGTTTCGCTATGAAGGATCTGGGAGAAACTTCTTACATACCGGAATTAAGATTCACAGAGAAAGGTCTAAGCGACTTCTAAGTCTTAGTCAAAGTATATACATTGATAAGGTAATAACTAGGTTCAATATGACAAATTCCAAGAAAGGAACTGTCCCTATGACTAATGGAACCGTATTGAACAAGTCACAAGCTCCTTCTAAGGACCTTGAGAAAAAGCAAAGGGAAGCAATTCCATATGCTTCGGCTACTAGGTCAATTATGTATGTCGTGTTATACACACGACCTGATATCTCATATGCACTGAGCATGACCAGCCGTTACCAACAGAGTCCAAGACTGGCTTACTGGAATGTTGTAAAGAACATTCTCAAGTATTTGAGAAATACTAAAGGCATGTTCCTCGTATACGGAGGAACTTATGAAGGGCTCATTTAAGATGGTACACTGACATTAGTTTTTAGACTAGTTGAGATGACTCTCAATCACAATCGGGGTTCGTATTCATTGGGAATGTAGTTTCCATTCTCGAAAAGCTACAAACAAAATGTTGTGGCTGATTCCAGAATTGAATCCGTATACATAGCCGCCTCAGATGCTACTAAAGAAGCCGATTGGATAAGAAGTTCATTTCAGATCTCAATGTGGTTCCTAGCATCAAGCAACCTATCGAGATACTCTACGATAACACAGGAGTCATAGCTCAAGCCAAGTAGCCAAGCTCACATCACATATCCAAGCACATACTAAGGAAGTACCATTACAAAAGAGAAGTACTAGAACGAGGAGAAATAATAACTAGTAAAGTAGACACAAATCAAAACTTAGCTGATCCGATTACTAAGCTAATGGCTCAAGACACTCATGATCGTCATTGAGATGCAATAGGGCTTTAATCAGCTAAAGATATTTTTGATTTAGTATTTGGATGTACGAACTTAAATAGTTATCGATTTACTATTCTTTCATTGGTAAATGCAATTTGAATTACATAGTTGTGTTCGTTTTTAATATGTTTATCGTCCTTAAATCAATAAAATTCTGAATGGTCCGTAGTCGGCCAGACTCTTGGGAACAAATATGAAATAAGACTATTCTGACTTTGATTCTCAAGTTGTTGACATTCAAACTCACAAGTCTCATTGGAGAATGACACTGGACGTAACTTGCATCAAATGAAATATGGATATGAGATTTCTTTGACTAAATGGTATACTCAAATGTATCCTCTGACCTGAGAGGTATACTAGAACTTCCGTATACCAAGACCTATTCTTTGATTGTAGTCAACTGTTGTCGCGTAACTACCAGTCATAAAGACTACTTTTAGGAATAGATCTGAAGTTCAGTGGGAGTTGTATACGGGCAATATGAGATTCTGTACTCTTGCATTATGCAAGAGCTAGACATCATGGTGTCCTCATTCATTCCAAGTGATAAGTGTGAGGCCTCGCTCAAACTTAATGGTGTGTTTGATCGGATCACTTACAAGCTAGATCGAGAATATAATAATACAACAAAATATGAGAGCCCATGTCTCATAGTTCATAAGATATCTTATATGGAAAGGAACAACAAACTTTATAAATTACCATACGTCCTCTATTTGATTGTGGTAACAAACAAATATGCCTTGGTTAACGACTTAAAATGTCATCACTGGTTGGTACAGTCATGCATAGATAGAGTGTCTCTGAATGTGCACGTTAAGACTATCGTGATCAATCTAAGTGGGAGACTATTAGAAATGGTATGTCCAGACCTGACAGTTAACTTAACCGACCCGGTCTTGAGTTACACCGGGTCAACAGTCAATCCCGCTTAATTTAGCTAACCGACCATAAATGGAACATAATTACTATTTTAATAATTTATGATGGAGTATTTATTTACTAATTATTTTAGTAATAAAATAAAAGTAATTAATTATTTAAATTGTGAAATAATTAATTATAATGGATAATGGTGAAATAATTAAATTATTTAATTAACTGGATAATCGAGATTTAAAACAATTTGAAGTTATCTACAATTGTGTGAGTTGGTTATTTAAACACCAAAAAAATAGAGATTAAGGTTGATTATCTAATCACCTAAACTCTCCTCTCTCTCTCTCTCTCTCTCTCTCTCTCTCTCTCTCTCTCTCTCTCTCTCTCTCTCTCTCGATCCCTCTGCTCGGTTGAACAAGGAAGAACCAGCGCCCCTAGCCGCCGCTAGCCACCACCGAGAACCACCATGGACCTGCCAAAGAACGTCATTGCTATGACGCCCGACACCGCCGCCCCCTATAGCTTGTTGTCGTACCCCAGTCGTGGGTCAACCTCTATAACCACCTGGTCGACTCCCTTTTACCCAACTGCCTCAAACCCGTCATGCGTCATCGTGGAACCACCTCCCACTGCCGTTGTCGGAATCATTTTCGAGACTGTACCGCCCCTTGCGGTACGTGAAAGGGAAGCACCACCGACCTTCACTATACGCGAACGCCCATCAACCCTGTCTTCGCCGCCGCCACTACTGTTTCCGAATCCTCGAGCCGTCGACGAGTTGACCCGCAGATTTGAGTAAACTGTTTCGTTTGCTAGCAACGACTCATTGCATTTCGGTGTCTCAAACGGTTGTTCGAACCTGACCAAGGTATATCTAAACCCGTCTCGTTTAGATTTAGATTAATTTTATTAAATCTGTATTTGCGTGTTTAATGGTGATTTGATCCTGCTAACGGTTTTGCAATTCACACCTATTTTATTCCGTTGCGTGTATGTCTGATTTATATATAGATGTTATATATATTTAGTAAAAAAATACATAGACCCAATACCCGGATATCCATTATAAAACCCAACACTTTGATCCTTTAAAATTTCAAAAAACCCGGCCTATTGGAAAGAAATAGCCATAGTGACACCTATGAATGAGATAGTTTATGAGATTAATAACTTGTTGCTATCGGTCATTCCAAGTGAGGAAAATAAGTATTTGAGTTTAGTTTCTCAATGCCAAATAGAGGATGTTCAAAACAGTATTGATTAAAATATTTACTCACGCGAATTTTCTTAATGTATTACAATTATCAGGTTGGCCAAGCCACATGTTAGTTTTAAAAGTCGGTGTGCCTGTTATGGTTATGTTACTAAAAAATTTGATCAAAAGAACCGTCTTTGTAACGGTACTAAACTTTAGATTATGTCTATTGAAAACAAGGGTGTAGCTTAGAAGGGACGCGTGGTTGGGGAGGGGGACCGCCCCTCCGTTTTTTTTTCGTTCAGAAGTATCTTTTTTCATGATTTTATGTATAAAAATTTATATGTATTGAGTATTGCCCACTCGATAGAATTTTTTAACCACGCCCCCCTGGGGTTTTCTTTCAAGCTTCGCCATTGCTTCAAAAGCGATAGAAGCAGAATTAATTTCAGGAAACAATATCGGTATTCCTACATTTATTCTAAGGATTTCAATGTCTCCATCGGATAAAAAAATACCTTTCAAATTTCAAAGAAGACAATTTCCAATCACGATATGTTTTGGAATGACAATCAATATGAGTCAAGGGCAATCACTTTCAAAAGTTGGTTTGTATGTAAAGAATCCATGTTTTAGTCATGGATAATTGTGCGTCGCCTTATCAAGAATGAAAAGTAGAGATGGACTAAAACTATTGATATTCGATGAAGATGGAAAAGTAACAAACAAGACGTTAAATGTATTATATAAATCGGTATTTTCTAATTTGTAAATTTTATTTCTTTAATTTCAATAATTCAATGAAATTTACCACAACAGAATATCATTTATTTATTTTATGATTTTTTAAACCCCAACGTGTAACACATAGGTATCAAAGACTAGTATATATATATATATATATATATGTGTGTGTGTGTGTGTGTGTGTGTATTGAACCATCATAGTAGTGGGGGTAAGGCATGTTACAACTCTTTTGTGAAAGAGCACAATTGATGGTGATTATAGAATTGATTTTGATATAAAGTAGCATCGGCAACAAACCTTCACCAGTAGCTTTATCAAAGTTAGTGTCGAAGAACAAAGTCGTAGCAATAAACAAAGTTGCTATCGAAGATCAATGTTGTTACAAGTGTTGTAAAACTCGGTGTAGGCGGCGACTACTCGGACCTTGAAGGCTTGCTGAGGCGTATTTGAGCAAATCGGCTCAGCAAGTTGGACTTGGTCCAACTCGGAGCAACTCAGAAAAATCGGTCAAACTCGAAAAAAATCGGTCACACTCATAAAAATTAAAAAAAATATACTTAGAAAAAAGATATGATATAATATTTTTTAAAAGTTTATTAAATTTAAATAAATTAAATAAAGATTTGTCAAACTTGGAAAAAATCGATTAAACTTGTCGAGAAATTAACTAGTAAGTGTTCTTTAAACCATTTTAATTGTGTAGTTGTTTTACTCATGCGTTTTGAACATATATTCTATTGATATTCACGTATTTCGTTATAAATATTAATAAATTTATGACATCATATCATATCATCATCATACTATTATACAAAAGAAAAGATTTTTAACACATTTTTAACACATTCTCACAGTCAATCTCACAATTGTTTTTCTTCCCAAATCATCCCCTCTAATTTTTAGTTTTGTATTTTCATGACAATAAATAAAAAATATTTATTGTAAAGATAATCACCACCCTAATAAATCAATTATTTGTATTTCCATGACAATAAATAAAAGGTATTTATTATAGGCATAATCATCATCATAATTAATTAATTATTTGAAAAAAAAAATTCTATTAAAAGAAAAGTTTTCCGCCTTATTTAATCAATTATTTGTATTTCCATGACAATAGATAAAAGATACTTATTGTAGAGATAATCATCATCATAATTAATTAATTATTTGATTTTTTTTCTATCAAAAGAAAAATGTTTTGGATATATAGATATCCGACTTTTTATTTATTGCCTCCTAAATTATTTAATAACCAATTATTTAATTATTAAACTACGGTTTTAAAAAAATTAGTTATGCCTACAAATTTTCTTAAACCCAATGCCTACAAATTTTCTTAAACCCAAGTCCGTATAACACAAGGGTCTCAAAAAATTGGTTAAATAACATTTTACATTCTACATAATCAATATATAACTTGATAAAATCTTAACATTGGTTTATAAACTTTTATATATTAAAAACATATGAATTATATATATTTTAAACCCAATTAGTTCGATATATATATATTTTTTAAATCTCGACCGTGCGATACACGAGGTATAAAAACTAGTTTGACATAATTACCCAACACTCCAATAGAGCATAATGGTTCCAAAAGTAAAAGCATTTTTGAATGGCCTCTTAACCCATATGAAGGTTTATTCTAACTTCAATCTAGTGTAAAACAAATTCACTTTCGCTATCTTCCCGAGTTTACTAAAATGATATGATACTCACATGAGTCTCCATCTATAAAATCTAGAGATTCATCTATTTTGCATCCATTTATATTTTATGAATAATAAATTCTCAAATATAGATTTTTTTTTGAACGGCTAATATTTTATTTTACACCAACTTTCACCATGCCAAGGTTTGAACCTTGGTCTCTCCTCAAAGAGGCTTTGCCCCTTACCACTAGGCTATTCATATTCATAATAATATCTATAAATGTTTAAGAAAGAGAAAAAAAATTGTTTGTCTGTGAATGAAAACAGAGATGAAAAGTTAGATATATAGCAAGTTAAATAAAATTCAGATAAATTTAGAAAAGTAATATTCCCTTTAAATTATAAAAATGAAAATAGATATTGCGTATAGAGCTCAAATTTACCATTCCTTCCATTTAATTTTACCATTCGTCTGAGTCTCAGACTTCTGTAAGTTCTGTTTACATGCACTAATGTATACTGCATATTTCTTTCATATTTTAATAAAGTTGGAGTGATATAATAATATTAATAATATAAATAATATTAATAATATTAATAATAATATCACTAATCATAATGGCGAGCACAAACACCAAACAGAAACCAGACAATAAACAAACATATTCCAAAATCGAAGAACAAGGTACATTTGTCTGCTGTAGCTTACATGTCAAAAACATGCATCAACTACTTGCACGGTACAATCAAAACATGCACCCTCAAATCCTCACTTCCCAATTCCAAGTGTTCCTGAAATCAACCACCTTCCCGGACACAATTTCCGGGCAAAAGATACCTATACTCCTCAACATTATTCAACAAATAAGCCGGCAAATGAACTGCAGAATATGAATGAGGAATCGGCCCCATATTCCCAATAATCTCCCTGAAAGTGTACTCCTCCGGAAGCATATCGTACAAGTCATCCCCATTGCAAATCACGTTTTGAATCCTTTTCGGGTCGAGATAGTGAGCGAACCGGACCCGGTCCGAGTGACTATAAGCCCGCATCTTGAACACGAAATCGCTGATCTTTCTAAAGCAGAAGCTACAATGCCACCCGGAATCCGCAAACAGGTAATCGGTTTGCCGAAAATGCGCGTATCGGGTCTTCCCCTTTTCGTATCGGTGGACCGAGGCGCGCCAGCTTTTGTGTTCGACGTTAAACTCGAACGAGTACAAGAAGTTCCTTAAGTGGAGATGCAAAATCCGCGGTGGCCCGTCACACCATCGGAGCAGATCGATGGTGTGCGCGCTCGGGATCTCGTCGACATCCGACATGATCAACAAATCGTCGTCCTCGATCCCCGCGACGCGAAGGAGCCGGTCGACGGCGACCCGTTGATACGCCTCCTCGTAAAACGGGTTCTCCCCCTTTCGCGACCCGCCCGGGATCGTGGCGTAGGTCAACCGAGGGGTCACGAACTCGAACTTTTCTCGATTGATGGCGAAGAAATGCGGCTTCCAAATGCCGGTGAATGTCGAATTCGATTCGAGGAGGACGAATTGGGTGATGTAAGGGTAGAGTTCGTTCCATCGGATCGTAAGCATATCGATTTCGTTGTTGAACAAGACGGCATCGAAGACCCGACGGGGGTATTCTCGTACTTTCCAACCGTGGAGAGTGCAGAGAGTCGACATTGAGACGTTTTCATGGTAGTAATGAGGGATTTGAATGAAGGGTTTTGGGGGAGATTGCCAAATAGGTCTCAAAAAGTAGGTGACTTTTTGCCCATGAAAGTAAATACCTAAAAACCCAATTGGGATAATCACAAACAGTACCAAAATTGTTCGTAAATCAAGGCTTTTGATCATGCATCGGATTCTTGACATTCTGCTTACCTCCTGCAAATCATAAATCAGTGAAAGATTTAAGCTTTTTGTCACGCAAACAAGATCAATTTGTGCATAATCATAAACAATTTATGCTTAAAAGTTAAAACCCTAAAACAGAGGTATCCAAATTTTCAATCTAACCCTGAAAGTCAAAATTGAAGTGAAATCAACGAAGGTGGTGGATCGGAATAGTTCTAGGGTTCATGGACGATCGATTTCAGCAGCGAATCGAATCGCATTCTCGTCAATTAATCAAAATTCCCAAAATTAGACGATAAGTTTAAAACCCTAATTGGATACATTTACAGATAAAAGTAAAAAACGTACCTGACCACAGACATCTTCGCAGATATCATCTCTCTTCTTGTAAGTTGAATAAATATCAGCCATCACGAATGCTAATTTCAACAATCGAACAACAATCACAAGTTAATTGACATAAAAATGATCGAAATCCGAACAGCCCCAAAACTGAAGAGGGTTAATGAATTCCTGCTTTAAATTAACCCGAAACCCATAATAAACCCTTGAAAACGAGACGAAAACTGCTTGAATCAGATGAAGAAAAACGAGTAATCGATCAATCAGGGGATGATTTCTTCCATTATGAATCTGGATTAGAAGTTGTAGCCGTTTAGTGGCTTCAATGGCGATTGATTTCTGTAAATCAGAAAATGGCGAATAGATAGATACAGATTGTGTTTCTATATATACATGCAGGATGCACACTCGGATTTATCTCTATCGATAGAGATTAGAGAAATTGAAAAGCCAATCTTAAAAACCACCTTCTTTTCGTATCATAAAAATCGAAATTTAAAGTTTGTGAAGAGTAACTGAAGAATCTTAAAAGGGGAGGTTTCTTCTCCCCAGAAGTTATGCCACGTGGACTCCCAGGTGTACCACAATTGTAACCATTGGATTTCAATGCATCCAAAATAGCATATTCTCAAATTTTGTAATTACTTTCTATTAAATTGGGTCATTAAATACTAAAATTAATGGTTCATAAAATAATTATTATATTTATTTTTATTGAGTGTAACCGATAAAGCTATTGAAGTTAAGGTCTTACCCTTACAAATATAGATTTAGTGTAGGGGATGAAGGTTAGAGCTTGGGGACCTTGAGGTCTCAAGTTCAAACCTGACTCAAGGGGGTTTTTCTCAAGTGGTGAGTTTCCTCCTTGATGGTGTTCCTGGGTGAGCCAAGCCTGGAGTGTCAAAATCAGTATGGACGGTTGCAATCCCGTCTCAGGAAGGCTCACTTGGGTATTGGAGATTTGGGGAGTAGTTCCAAACGCCGTTCAAAAAAAAAAGTGTAATTTAGTTTGGGGCAAATTAAAAGTAGTGTGGTTTACAATTAAAAAAATATCTTATAATAAAACGAGCGGTTACGGGAAGTTGTAGGGTGGGTTTGTCTTAAGGTTGGTTCCTTATGTGAGATATATAACTAATTTGTTAGGGAGGAGGGAGTGGGGAAGTTTTAAAGTAGATGAAGTTGGAGGAGAACCAATAGGAGTGTGCCACGCAGGAAAGAGAAAAAAAAGGATTTTGAAGGATTTTGAAGGATTTTGGGAGGGAGTTGTGAGTTTTTTGAAGAATTGTAGGTGGGTTTATTTTAATGTTTTTATTTATTTCTTTTTGTATTTTATAAATTAAAAAACGTTAATTAATAAAAAAAATTACATTAATTAAAAAAAACATTACATTAATAAAAAAAAACATTACACTAAATAAATAAATAAAAAACATTACAATAATTAAAATAAAACATTACATTAATAAACTACTCCTCAATTTCCGCCTGCGTTAAAACAACCTCGACGTTCTCCTCAATGTGCATCTTGATATCATGTCGAAGTTGGTAGTGTGTTTCCTGATCTCGTAACTCCACAAGGATATCCGGATCTATCTTCACACGAACGGGAGGGTCTCTGATCCAAACCGGTGATATTGCATTCCCTTCATCCTTTAAAATCATGTTGTGTAAAATAATTGCCGCATATATGATTCTTCCACATTTCTCTCGTGTCATTGCTCGGGCACCCCGTGCGAGTATGTGAAACTTACCTTTCAAGGTACCGAAAAAACGTTCAACGTCCTGCCTTGCCGCCTTTTGAAGTTTGTTGAATCTTTTGTCGATTAGATCAACCGGATGATTATATGCCTTCACAAAAGTGGACCAAGTTGGGTATATACCGTCGGCAAGGTAGTACCCCCTCTTGTACTGGTGACCGTTAACAACAAATGGACACCTTGGTGCTAACCCGTGCATCTCATTTTGAAACACCGGAGATTGGTTCAAAACATTAATATCATTGTTTGAACCTGCAACACCAAAGAACGCGTGCCAACACCAACGATCCTGTGATGCTATGGCCTCAAGCATGATGGTTGGGTACTTGTGGTCACCCCGATGATATTGCCCCCGAAGGTTTCTTGGGCAATTTCTCCAGTCCCAATGCGTACAGTCAATACTGCCTAACATATCGGGCAAACCATGGTATGATCCATGTGCATGATATAATAGTGCAATATCATGGCTTGTGGGTGCACGCAAAAACTCATTACCATATAACGCAAAAACAGATTTAACAAAATGATCAAGTGTTTCACGTGAGGTTCTCGCGGACATAGCTAAGTATTCATCGTATTCATCAGGAACGTTACCTGATGCTAGTTGACGAATGGCAGATGTGCATTTGTGTATAGCGGTGAAGCTATCCCTTCCCCGGGCGTCTATCCCCTCTTGGAAGTAACTGTTATGTGCTTGGACATCGGCAACTATCTTAAAAAATAAACGCTTGGACATCCGAAACCGTCCCTTAAACACCGTTTCGTTGTAGATCGGCTCCTCATCGAAGTAGTGTCTCATAAGTCGGTCTCTAGCTTCCATACGTTGTCGGTAAACGTATTGTCTTTGTTGTGACTGAGGAACTAGTTGCTCATGAGCCGCTACAACTAGTTCCAGAAATTGCGTATCTTCCTCGTCGGAGTCGGTCGATGAATCAGAACTTGAAGGAGGAATAGGTATGTTGAATGGAAACCGATCCATTTTGAAAGAAAGTTGAATTTGAGTTAGAATGAAGAGAAGTTGTAGGAGTATTTTGAAATGGGGGTGGAAGGGGGTATATATATTGTTTAAAAATTTATTATTTTTTTTTAAGGAAAATAGCCGTTCAACGGCTAGATAGGGCCCCACAATCACTTTCCTTCCTCCGGCGAAAACTAGTTTCCAAACCATGTTCCTGGGGGCGCCACAGGCCTGGCGGCGGTGTTCGCCGGCGACGCCGCCGGCGCCAGCGGCGTAATCATCCCCATTCCCTCCTGCCTTACATGTCACATGTGGTGACTTGAAAAACCTATAGGCGGTTGAACTAAATTTAAATTTATAGTGAATTATAAATTTTTGTTTTTTGAATTGGCAGCGATTTGTTTAGTTCATAAACTAAGGTAAATACACTCAATGTCTTTTATGATGTATATTTAATGCATGTTTTGTCCTATGACCTAATAGTCGTCTATTTTACCTGTTAAGTTAGAACACGCGTAAGTCACGTGATGGTTTTGATCCTTTTACATTTTCAGAGATCATTCTTGTATTTTAGTATACTTGATGGACTATTCTTGCATTTAAAAGAATAGTATTTTGAGATAAGTTGAAGGACCATTATTAGAATTAATTTAAAGTCTAAAACTTAAATATCTATCAAGCTTAACCAGATCTCACCACCACTAGCCACCCAGTCCACTACCACTCCCATCCACCTAGGGGTGTGCAAAAATAATCAACATCCGAATAAAACCGAGAAATTGAACCGTATCCGTATCCGAATAAACTCGTCTGTATTGTAAATTTAGTTCATTCAGTTCTGTTACGATTCTGGATTTTTTTTGGATTCGGTTATCCGTTTGAACCGAATAATTTTTTTAAATTTTTTTTAAACCATGTAATTAGAATGTTAGCCCATTTAGGATTAAGTTAGCACATTTACTCATTTACTTATATGTATTTATATATTTAGCCAACATCTTAGATTTTTATATCTTCTAGTTTAACACCTAACATTTTCATTTACTTGTTTTTGTTTCTTATAGAGATGAAAATGATACCGATTGAGGTTGAAGAGTTACACAACATTGTGGCATGGCACTTCTTCATATTTTAAGGTATTCGGTACCACGTCTTAATATGGTTATAAACTCTTAGGATAACTTAAAATGCTTGTTGTTTGTTTAGTGATTCCTGTTAACCTTATATATATATATATATTATTTTTTCCTGTTAACCTTATATATATATATATATATATATATATATATATATGCAAAATAGTATTGAATACGGTTTATTCGGTTCGGTTACGGATGTGATAAAAGATTTTCAAAAATGAATAAACCGAAAACCGAACCGATAAACACCCGTACATCTACTGGAATTCCTGTAGATTCTCATGGTAAAACTTTGTCTCCGCCACCACCCTCCATCTCTATCTCTAATTTTTGTGTGGGTGAAAACCTAATTTCTACTTCTTCTTCCATAATCTTCTCGTTTGGGTGAAACTGATCTCAATTTATTTGAATGTGCTTTGGAACTTATCTGGGTCATTGATTTATGTGTTATTCTTCAGCCATATTAAAAATGGCGAGAACAGTTAAAGAAACTTCATCGATTGATATCCAGCACCACGATATCTTGTGACGCCGCTCAATTCCTCTCCCACGATCAGAGGCGGAACTAGAAAAGTTTTTGAGGAGGTCCATAATTTTTTTTACGGGGTTATTTTTTTTAGATATTTCAGTATACATAAAGAAATTTGGTCCGGATCGGATTGGTCACATAAGATAAATACTACAAAATGTCTGCCGATTACAAAAAAAATCTATATTTCCATATAGTGTAAGTAATAGTTCATTATAAAAGGGGTCTAGGATGGATGTATTTGGAAAGAATGAGTCTAGAATTAAAGTAATTAAAAGATGAAAAATGAAAGAATGGTCAATAGATTTACAGATTTGTCTGAAACCTGCCGTGCGTTACCCCTTATATACTCTCCTCACAAAAACTAAGAGTGAGAAAAATGGGAAAAAAGCTCATTACCCATTTAGACAACATTAAATTTGGTGAAAAAAATGTGTGGAAAATGGGAACCGGCAGAAGACCATTTACTAACTATACAACTAAATGTAATGATAAAAAATGTGGGGAAATGGTAAGCGGCAGTGGACAAGGACAAGAATCGAACTTGTATCTTTCTAATTCGGGCGGACAGCACTACCACTAGGCTGTTGTATTAATTTGTTTAATTAACCAAACTATTTCTTGAATACCTACTCATGACAAAAATAAATTAATTTTAAAACCGTTCACGTAATTTCCACTTTACGTACAAAGTTGAGGGGGTCCCAGGAACCCTCTGGGCCTATTACAGGTCCGCCCCTGCCCACGATTTAGGTTTATCTACAGGGACTAACACCTCTTCAATTTTGAAGCAATCAGTATCCTTCACTCCACCATATTCTTTGCAAAATTAAACCCAAACAAAACAAAGTTTATATTATAATTAATAACTTCATATGTAATTATTATTATTAATTTAAGCATAAATTTAAACGTAATCATATAATAAATAATATAATTTATTTAAGCATACACACGTAAAATAAGAAATATTAAATATTTACAATTTTAAATAGTAAATAATAAAAATTTAAAAATAATAAAATTGTATTTTAAGGTAAGATAAAATTGAATTCGTATGATAATTTATTAGGTTTTAAAAATTTATTAGAATATCGAGATCTATATTTGGAAAATTTACTTATATACTTAAATTATATAAAATCATTAGTATTTAATACTCGGAAGAATCAATATTTAATAGAAGAGAGATGTGGAGAAATTTTAATGAGAATGAATATGAACGTAACATTGATAATATTGTTTATTATATAGTACTAAGATGGTGTCCGCATGTTGCGGCAACGATAGTTTATAGCACAGTATTCATCATTTGTTCGCGCGTTACGGCGACACGACAATGTACATCACGGTATTCTTTTCTGTTAGCGTGATGCGACCCAATGACTATTTATAATGCGGTACATGCGCACTCAGCAAAGACGGCAATTTACAACACGATATCCGTTTATTTTAGCATGATACGACACGACGAAAAGTTAAAAAGAAAAATTAATTGAAGATGATTACCTAGAATTCTTGTTGTAGCCGAATTTAATTATTTTGACTTGTATTCAAAGACTCGTATAGATATTCAAAGACTCTTACATGTCGCACTATAATACAAGATTATAAGATACATGGTCATTTACCTATTGTTTTTGTAGCAAGTTGATGCTACCAACCCACACCTAGGGGAAAACCCACACGATATGGTGGGAGTGACAATCAATTAATACGTAATCGTTTTCTGTTAATTTATCAATTTTCTCGTGATGTATAGTACGTCTGTTATTTATCTTATTTGTAACATCGGTATAGTCTATATATGTCATCAACCTTACACATCTATGACAATCATAAAATTCATGAAATAAACACGACTTTGATTCATGAACATACCTTTGGGTTTCTCGAATACTACCATGTTCAATTTCTTATGAACATAGGTTAACGAACAATGAAGCACCAATATCAATTCAAACATAAGTAACCTAACTATAAAAAAAAGTTTGTAATTCCAAAAAAGTAAAGTCAATTTAGGCTTCCAATTTCAATAAAACATGAATTAAGAATATGAAATGTGTTTATCGACTACACATCTAAGTTCTCTTAATTATATAAGTTTTTCAACAAATTTTCCTATTAGGACCTCAAAGTTAACAATTCTTCCATAACTATTAGAACCTTAATTATATAAGTTTTATAACAAATTTCCCTGTAACTATTAGGACCTCAAAGTTAACAATTCTCTTATAACTATTAAAACCTCATGTTGCACATCTGCTTCATTGTTAGGGCTTTATAAATTGTTCTGGAATATTCAACAATACACATTAAACAACAATACCCAAGGATTGTGTCATACAGTGGATGCATAATAAAGTCTTCAAATTTACATAATAAATTCAAGAGATTATAAGCATACTATTAACAATGTTGTAATAGTCCTCAAAGCTGGCTAAAAGAATGCAACCATGAATTAATAAATTTATTTTTTTAATTATTCGTCTGAACAAAAGGAAGTTAAGTATGATCATCCTCCATCTCCATGGCCTAAAACATTTCCTTCACTCTCATCAAAAGTTTTGCCTTACATGCATCATGTCACAAAAAACCACACAACTTTTTAAATATAAAAAGAAAAAGAACCATGGAAACTGATAATAAACCTTAAACCGAACCGATTACAGAGATTTTACCATCTTAGTTATGCTATCAAATTCCTTGATTGCATCAGTAAACTTTGCAACATCTTCCTGTCATATATGGGTTCGGTCAAAACAAGTTCTTACCAAAAAGGGGTCAGCTTAAAATAAGTTTTTTTTTAAAAAAAAGGGTAATAGCATGGGGTATACCTCCATGTTATCACCTCATGTTATCCCGCCACGTAGACGATGACTGGATAACATGACTTGATAACATGGGAGGGGTATACTCCCATGTTATCACCTCATGTTATCAATTTTTTTAATGTTTTTTTTTAATTTAAATGAAAAATATAAAAACTAAATATATTAAACATTAAAACTAAATATATTAAACATTAAAACTAATACAAATTGCAAATAGAAAACAACAAAAACCACAAAGACATAGATAGACATGCGAAAAAAATAAAACTACGGGTTTCAGTTCCTCAACTTCTCGACGATATCGGCTTTTTCTCGCTCGATCAACACCTTATGCTCTTCGGGTAAACCCGAAGTATCCATTCGGATAACTCGTAGTTGACTCATTCGATTTTTCTCTTCCGCGAGACGGATTTGCTTGGCACGTTGTTCCTTTTTTTCCGAAGCTAGGAGGTTGAATTTTCTTATTTCTTCCAACAAAGCGTCGTCTTCAACCTTCTCTTTTTCTTTACGCATCGCCTTTTTTTTGTCAATCGGTCGGGCCAAAACTTCCGGATCGACATCTTCGTCTAAAAAAATCGTTTCCTCATTCAAATTTATGTTGCAACGGCCCATTGATCCCCTTGGGCTATCGTCGTACATTTCCGAAGACGATCGTTTTTTGGAAGAACCATCCCCCAAAATTATTTCATGAAATTTTGGGGAGGCCGAAACGGCCTCGTAGAGTTTGACGGGAGCGGGTGTGTTTCCCATATCGTCCTTGAATCTTTGTAACGCCAAAGTTTGAAGATCTTTGTCGCTACAACCGCTACGACGATTACGTTCAACGCCCATATAAATCCCGTGCCACTTTGCTATCCTTGTTTTCAAATTTTTCCACTTTGACGAAAGCTTGTCGTTGTTTCGGTAGAAACGTTGGTCGGGCCTTGCGTTTTCCCTTCGAAGAGAATGAAATTTTTTGGAACACCGGTCCCAAAACGCCCCTAATGTTTGAGCGTTTCCTACAAAATTTTTTAAATAAAAATAGTTATTTATTATATAATAAAAGACGAAAAAAATTAAAAAAAATTTATAAGTTTAATATATATATGTTTTACCTCGAACCGGATCCTCGGTTGTGTCGATGTAGGCGTTGACCAAGTTGAGTTCCTCGTCGGTACCCCAAGGAGTTTTGTCACGGAGTGGTTTGGTGATGAAACCCTCGTATGGTGATTCCGTGACGGGTTGTTTCCCCTTTTTATGCGACCTTTTCGTAGGTTGCGTCTCCGGCACAATCTCTTCAACGTCTTCCTCCACTTGTTCACGGGGCGTACCGGGGTTAACGTTCGGTCGTTGAGATTGAGATTGTTGCGGATTACCCCATTGCGCGTAGTTGTTAAACGTTGGGTTGTAGTTGGGGTTGAAGTTGGGGTTGAAATTGGGGTTGAAGTTGGAAGAACCGGTAAACAAAGGGTTCGGTTGACCACCAAACATTGGATAATTCCACACATTTTGTTGCAACTCGTTTTCGTTCGGAGTGTTTGGAGTGTTTGGGGTGTTTGGATTCATGGTAATTTTTTAAAAAAGTATAGAAGAATTGGAGAAGTGAAGAAGAAGGTGTGATAAAGTGTTTAAATTGTGTGGTATATATAGTGGATAAAAGGTTAATTAGTTGATTAAAAAAAAAATTACCGTTCAACGGTAATATTCCATTTTCACGCCCGTTAGCCTCTCGACGCCACCCCCATAACGCCCAGGGCGGGGCGGTGTTCCAGGGGCGTTATAGGGGAAAACGCCCCATAACGGCATGTATACCGCATGCTATAACAAAATGGGTTCACAAGGTAAATTACAAATAAGGTCAGCCAAAATCTGGAATAATTCATGGCATATAATTTTATAAGATCACTCACAAGAAGAACTGTAGCACATTCGTTATAACAAAATGGGTTCACAAGGTAAATTACAAATAAGGTCAGCCAAAATCTGGAATAATTCATGGCATATAATTTTATAAGATCACTCACAAGAAGAACTGTAGCACATTCGTTTTGATTTATTAGAAAAATCAAGTTTTCTTTATTTTCCATCAGCAATACTTTTGATATTGGTGAGATTGATTATGGTTCACAAGTCGTCTCTTTGTTGTTTCATGCCTGGATCTTACTGGGGTCTCCCCTCTGGCGGGCCTGGGGGCCGGGGAGTTCAAAGTGGGGCAGGCGGCTTTTAAGGCTGCGATTGGAAAAGTGAACAAGCATGAGAAAGCGTGCATTGAAAATCAACACGTGTTTGTTCCTTTTGCCTTTGACACTTTTGGGTCCCTCGCCTCTGAGGCCGTGGAAACCTTGAATAGAGTTCAACGGGTCATGCATGGTAATGTGGTGACCTCTGGTGCTAGGGATGTTGTTTTCACGAGGCTTAGTTTTGCTATTCAGAAAGGCTTGGCGGCGCAGCTTGTTGCCCGCCTCCCTTGCCCGTCAGGGTGATTGTCCACTTGTGTTTGTATCTATTTAAAAATGAATTTTGACAAAAAAAAAAAAATATCATAGCAGTAGAGTACATAACTGCAGCTTTATTTTCTATATTTTGTTCAAATGTAGCTTTATATGGTCACAATTAGCCCCATTTGTTTTTCCTTCTTTTTCAGATTTGAGGGCCAAATTTTGTTACTTTTGTAGTCACCACCTGGGCGACAATGATCCTGCATTGCAACCCATTTATTAAAAAAAAATTGATTTCGTATGAGTAATGTACCAACGGTTCATGAAATGCCTACTTTACATCAATATTAATGTACCACCAGTTCAAAATTTAAACCAAAATCAAACAACTTAGTTAAGTATCTAGAAAAAGAATTTTAGATCAGTGAGGAAAAATTCTTCATATTCATTAATTCTTGAAAGGGATACAAGAAATAATATAAGAAAATGTAATACATGGAAACATGCGTAAACAAGGAAATTCAAATAAGATCACCCTTAATATGTGGACAATGACTACGGGAATGATACGCACAATCAGAGGATAAATTAAATCCATTACTCCCCCTCAAGGTGGAGCGTGTAGGTCACGAACGGCCAACTTGCCAAGAAGAAAACGTAGCTGTTTTGCTCCGAGAGCCTTTGTGAGTAAATCTGCAATCTGATGCTTTGAATGGATGACTTGAGGCTTTATTTCTTTAGACTCAACCCGTTCACGTACAAAGTAACAATCCATCTCCACATGTTTTGTACGTTCGTGAAAGACCGGGTTGTTAGCAATATGACGAGCAGCTTGATTATCACAAAATAAGGTCGTCGGTCTAGATTGGGACTCTTCAAGTTCATTTAACAACCATCGTAACCAGAGCACTTCACTAACAGTGGACGCCATGGCACGATACTCTGCTTCGGTAGACGAACGAGAAACGACCGATTGTTTCTTGGATTTCCAAGATATTGGACTCCCTCCCAAGAGAAGAAAGTATCCGGTTCGAGATCTTCTTGTGAGGGGACACCCTAACCAATCCGAGTCACAATAAGCGGTTAATTCCGTTCCACCTTCTTTGGGTAACAGGATACCTTGGCCGGGTGTACTTTTGAGGTAATGAAGCACATGGTTCGCCGCATCAAGATGGATTTGTCGAGGTTCACCAACGAATTGACTGAGCACATTTACCGAGTATGCAAGGTCTGGCCTCGTTGCTTGGAGATAGAGAAGCCGTCCGATTAGTCTTCGGTATTGACCGGCGTCGATCTTTGCTCCTTGTTTATCGTCATCTAGCTTCAACCCTTGTTCCATAGGAAAAGTGCTTGGTCGACAACCTTGTAACCCACTATCTTTTAAGATATCCAATGTGTATTTTCGTTGACTTAACACAAGACCTTCTTTCGTTCTAGCCACTTCAATACCAAGAAAATATTTAAGTGTCCCTAGATCTTTAATGCTGAACTTCTGATCAAGGTAGTCCTTTACTTGTTGAATTTTCTTAAGATTATTTCCTGCCAAAATAACGTCATCGACATATATTAAGGCCGTAACAAATATGTCATCCCTTTTGTAAATGAATAAAGAATGGTCAGACTTGGCTTGCTTGAAGTCAATGTTGGTCAAAGCAAGTGAAAACTTATGAAACCAATTTCGAGAGGCTTGTTTTAAGCCATATAAGGACTTTTGTAACTTGCACACTCTTGTTTCATTGCCTTTGGAAAACCCTTGTGGTATTCTCATGTAAACCTCTTCATCTAGATATCCATGTAAGAAGGCGTTGTTGACGTCTAATTGATGGATAACCCAATTTCTTTTAGCTGCCACAGTCAGCAATGTTCGAATAGTCACCAACTTTGCAACAGGAGCAAAAGTTTCATGATAATCAACCCCTTCCATTTGAGTGAAACCTTTTGCAACGAGTCGCGCCTTATACCTCTCAATCTCACCATTCGCTTTGTACTTGATCTTGTAGACCCATTTTGAGTCTATGGCACGCTTTCCTTCCGGTAGTTCTACGAGCCTCCAAGTGCCATTTGCTTCTAAGGCCTGAATTTATTTTTTCATTGCTTCTCTCCAATTAGCATCTTTAACTGCCTGAGCATAGTGTTTTGGCTCATCATGTGATCCGATGGCCACAAGGAAAGCTTTATGTGAATTAGAGAAATTATTATAAGTAACAAAATTAGAGAGAGGGTGTACCGTTGAGGACTGTGGATTAGCATCGGGTTGTGCATGGTCTATAGATGGTGGTAGCTTGACTTGATAATCTGAAAAATGCTTTGGCTGTGACCGACTTCTTTTTTCTCTTGTTGGTTCGATGTTGACATTATTTTCACCCCGATGAGAGTCTTGGCCTTCGGGTTCATTATGTGCGAGACTTATTGTCTCATTTTGTGTATTATTTTGATCCTCATTCTCTTGTTCCAAGATCTCGTTTCCATTGGGGCCTTGCTCAGGAATCAAAATTTCATCATGGCCCACCTTATTTAAACATGGCTCATTTTCATTACTATTTTGTGTATCATTTGGATTTTGGCTGCCTTGGACTTTATCATGGTCCACCTTATCTTCTAGATCATCCCAACTAATGGGAAATTGGAAAATCTCTTCCTTTTCAGATTCTTCGACGGCGACATTGGAGAATGGGAAAATTGTTTCAATGAATTTAACGTCTCTAGAAACAACCATCTTTTTATCCTTTAGGTCATAAATCTTATAACCCTTTGTTCCTCTGGGATAACCCAAGAAAATGCCCGGTCTTGCTCTCGCTTCGAATTTGTCCCCCTTCGTTTCTGTATATTTGTAATAGGCTAAACATCCAAAGACTCTTAAAAATTCGTAGTCGGGCCCTTCATTGTACAAGATTTCAAAAGGGGTTTTATTCCCAATAACATCCGAAGGAAGACGGTTAATAAGGTATGTGGCCGTTAAGATACATTCTCCCCAAAATTTAGTAGGAAGATTGGCCTCAAACCTTAATGCACGAGCGGTTTCAAGCAGGTGCCTATGTTTACGTTCCACCACCCCATTTTGTTGCGGGGTGTGTGGACACGTTGTCTCCAAAACGATCCCTTCCTTAGCATAGAACTCAATCATTTTGTTTGAAGTGAATTCTCCACCATTATCACTCCTAACCCTTTTTATAGATTTATCGAATTGAGTTTTTACCATTTTGTGAAAATATGTTATGCAAGAACTAGCCTCACTTTTATGTTTGAGTAGGAAAACCCAAACAGATCGGCTATAATCATCAACAATTGTCAAAAAATAACTTGCCCGTGTCAAAGACAGCGTTCGATATGGGCCCCAAACGTCACAATGGATTAACTCAAAACAGTCTTTTGTCTTTATAGAACTAATAGGGAAGGTTGACCTTGTGTGTTTAGCTTTAATACAAGAATCACAAAATGCATCCTTTTTTCTTGAAAAGTTTTTAAGAAAATCAACATGATAAAGTTTGGAATCTGAGGCGTGACCTAGACGTTTATGCCAAGTGTCCATAGTAACCGCCATTGCTTGTCGCTTCTCTTCCGTCATGTCCATGTGATATAGACCATTTTTGCACCTACCCGATCCAATCAACGTCCTCGAACATAAGCTCTGCATGACAAAAAAATCAGGAAAAAATGTTACAGCACATTTAAGGTCTTTGCACAATCGATTGACGGAAAGAAGATTGCAGTTAAATTTTGGAACATAAAGGACTTTGTTGATCTTTGTTCCATTTGGTAAATTATAGTTTCCTGTTCCTTTCACTTCCACACTATCTCCATTTGGTATAGTAACAGGGAGTTGATTTTTGGCATTGATCTTGCTCTCAAGGATGGACCCGATGTGCGTAATATGGTCTGTCGCCCCGGAGTCTACCACCCAACTATTGGAAAAATCGTTACATGTAGCATTAGCGGAAGGTGAAGTGTGTGCCATATTAACCGTAGGAGCCCCATCCGGTTTGGGTTTGTTTCCAAACATGTTGAGAAATTGTTGGTATTGTTCTCGAGTCAAGCCCGATAATGGACTTTCATCTACCTCAACTGGGGATGCTGCTCTCGTCTTTGTATTTTCTCCCCTTTCTCCCATGTTGCCCGTGGCTACAAGGCGTTGTTGTTCATCCTTAGAAACGAGATGGTAGGCGGCACCCAAGGAAGGTGTGGGACTCATAGACAATATTTGAGTTCTGATCGTAGCAAAATCAATATCCAGGCCTAACAAAAATTCATAAAGTTTGTTCTTTTCCGTGAGATCGACAATTTTCTTACCAACCCCACAAGAACAACCCTTGCATGAGCACTTAGGGGTGGGCAATACGGACTGAAGTTCATCCCAAAGAACTTGTAATTTAGTGTAGTAGTTGGAGACAGAAACCCCATCTTGTCTCATAACTATAAGTGACTGCTTCAATTCATACGCCCTTGAGGAGGATGAACTGTGATCGGTTGAAAAAACATCGCCTTTTGGTTCACGTCTTTCGCCCATGATTTTGACGATCGATCGATCAGGAACGACAACCGGGTTTATATCTGTTCTAGGGTTCCAGGTATCTGCTCTGATACCATCTAGAAAAAGAATTTTAGATCAGTGAGGAAAAATTCTTCATATTCATTAATTCTTGAAAGGGATACAAGAAATAATATAAGAAAATGTAATACATGGAAACATGCGTAAACAAGGAAATTCAAATAAGATCACCCTTAATATGTGGACAATGACTACGGGAATGATACGCACAATCAGAGGATAAATTAAATCCATTAAAGTAAATAGTAGAGTACCCGTTACAAAACACCTTTGTGAACCACATTGCCTAAGATGATATGCATATTTCAGAAATTCACGGTACTTTTAGCTTGGTTGTAAATGTTAATTAAAACCTGAAATTAAAATCAATATATGAAAATTAATAGAATACCTTTAAGGACACTCTATCAAATATAGCATGAGGCTGTGTCGCTTGAGATTTAGAATTAGGTTATTAGTCCAAGGAAAATTGGATTTCAATAATACCAGTTTTTTCACATTGGCGGATAATAATACGAGTTTCAAAAATAGCACACAATAATACCAATTAATGAGGTAGGTGCATATAATGAAATATCGTTAATTTTTAACTAACGGTGTTAGTCTGTTGCTGACGTGGCAATTAAGTTACTAAAAAGGGACTATAGTTGTAATTTAATAAAAAAGGAGGAGTTATTTGTTATTTTTATAAAATAATTTTGACAAAGAAAAAAAAAGAAGAAAACGGTCCCTTCTCCCCCGTCCTTCCGCTCTCCGGCGACTCATCTCCGGCCGGCATCCACCGTCATCTCCTCCGACCATCGACGTCCACCATCATCTCCTCTGGCGTCCACCCCACCTCACTGCCGCCTCTTGTTTAACTTATTTTTCTTTTGTTTAAACAAAACCCACAACACACACATGTGTTGTTTAGTCACGAGAGGAGGACCAAGAGCCGACCCAGGTACCGGTGATGATTTCGGCCATCTCATGGCGGTCCGGCAGCGGTGGACCGGTGGTCTTGCGGCGGCGCTCCTGTTTTTCGTCCCCAAATCTCTTTCATGTCTTCCCCTTTAACTCTGAACCACAATTTCGATTTTTTTTTTCGCGAGACTGGAGGCTGGAACGAGCATCAACAACTGCATACGACGGCTTGGAGATGTGGCCAGAAGATATGATGGTGGACGGATCTCCGACGGCTGTTTCCGCTTATCTTGAAATAAATCCAACAGTAGATGTGGCCGGAGATGACGGCTTCAGCCAAACGGACGGCAGAGATGAGGACGCCGGAGCGCCGGAGCACCAGGAGAATCGGAGCACATGGTGGTTGGTGGTTGGTGGTTGGTGGTTGGTGGTTGCCATGGTGGTCGCCGGAGTTTGGTCGGGAAGGAGAACGACTGCTGTGTTTTCTTTTCTTTTTTTAATTATTTTTTAGAAATTTCAAATAAGCCCCTCCATTTTTAAAAATTACAAAAGAGTCCCTCAACATTTGCCACGTCAGCAAATCACTAACACCGTTAGTGTTCAACTAACGGCATTTCATTATAAGCACCTACCTCATTAATTGGTATTATTGTATGCTATTTTTGAAACTCGTATTATTATCCGCCAATGAGGCAAAACTGGTATTATTAAAATCCAATGTTCCTTAGTCCAACGATATATAATAGACCATTGTGATTTCAATAAGCAGTTTAATTATAGTTGTTATTAGAAATTCTTAAATCCATTAAGCTAGAAATAAAATAAACAATTACAATGGTACATGAGGAATCAACCAAAAAAGTTCATAAAAGTCGTGTTACTTGAAATGATGTTGCTACATCTCTTTGTAATCATCATTCATGCTAGAGTTTGTTAAGAAAGTCGAAGCGTTACGGTTATAAACACCATCAAAGTTTGATTTTTGTTATAAGAAAGAGTGTCCTGTGGTTGACTAATATTGTAAAAGTTATTTTCAAAATCTGCAAACACAGAGACAAATGAAACAAACTAAAATGTCAAATAAGTTTGATTTTAAAAAAAGAATTAAGGTTGGGATACACTAACTAACATCCAACCTTTTAGCGGTTTATCCCTTAACTTTTTCAGGAATGATTATCATCTTAAATTCTCCTGACTTGTTGAAAGAGCCATTTTGACCTCTTTCACAAGTTAGAACATCAAATAAGTCAAGTTAAAGAAAAAAAAGTATAGGGATTTAACCGCAATAGAAAATAGCATATTGGGTTCGAATTGAATGGGTTAATGTTGGATAACATCAATTTCCATTCAACATTTTATGGTTCAATTGTAGGACAATATTACAGCCTGTGTGTTATTTCAAGTTTTATCAAGGTTGACTTACCTTAAAGTCCAGAGACGTAGGTAGGAAGCATTGTTTGATACTAAACTGAGAGCAAAGTGTAATTCCTCATGCCCCCATGTGATCTGGTCCATGATTGTCATCATTATCAAGGGCTCCAAAAGGGAAGATATGCTTCCTCTTGGTATATCATGTGTTTGTTTCCTGTTTACCTCAAGCATGACATTGTTGGTTGCATGAAAGGTAAAATGTGATGCTTTAAAGTGGTATAAGGTGTGGACTGATGATAGTTAACTACTTGTTTTAATGGCTAGTTAACGGATCAACGGGTTGGGAATGGAAGTGATTAACTCTTCCAATTCGATAATTGTTTGAAATTGATATTGTATGTCATAGAAACCATGTAAAATGGTTGTTAATGATGTAAGTAGCTAAAGATGCAAGGTTGGGTTTGAAAAGTGGTAAAGAGGGCTGAAGAACTCGAAATTCTGGCTAAGTCTAGAATCCCCATAAAATTTTTGTTGAGTGCTGTCAAAACGTACCCGTGGTGGTACACTACGGGTAGCTTGGTCTGCATAGTGGTACACCACGAGTACGACTGCTGGAATTTTGTTTTATTTTTAAAGTTTATATGGGGTAAGCGGCGATGATTTTTGTTATGGCATTATTACTAACATGTTACTAGTGGTAATGGCAGGTAGGAGATAGCTTGTAGCCGGTCTGGGTCAAGGTAGCACATTAGAAGAACTGGAAACCGATCGTCGGAAGACGAGTATTTTGTTTACAACAATGGGATTATAAATTGTGGCGTACTCTGATAAGAAGGGAATGTCAATATGACAACACATTTTGTAAAATAACAAGATGGTGACCCGCCCGCGCTTCGCGGCGGGCCACCCATTTTCCAAAACGCCGTGACCAAAGTCGAAAACTCTAAAAGTGATTTAAAAGTTGACCACTTGCGCTTAAGTCTGAAAAAAATACCACATGTACATGACACGCGGCCTAACACCCATTTTTTAAAACGCTGTGAGCAAAGTCAAAAACTCTAAAAGTGGTCTGAAAGTTAACCACCGCGCGTTGCGGCGGGTCACCTTTTAACAACGCTTCGCGGCGGGCCACCCATTTTCCGAAACGCCATGGTCAAAGTCGAAAACTCTAAAAGTGAATTAAAAGTTAACCACGTGTCGTAAAAACATTGGCCTAACACGTAGCCACGTACCGTCATACGTGACCTAACACATGACCACGTGTCGCAAAAGCATTGACCTACATATGACACGTGGACACGTGTCAGGCCACGTAACCAATCTATTATTGAATGAACATGACACGTGTCATGTTATTAGTGGTGGAACATGACATGTGTCATGTTCCTATTGGTCATCATATGAATAGTGGATTTTGAGTGTGGACCACCCATTCATTATTGTATATATATATATAATATTATGATTACCCCGGTTTAGTTAATATTAATGATAAAATTTTCTGGCACGTGTTTTCTTTACCTAAACCATTTGCAAATATGGGATGGGACCTTACAAACATGCATGTCGGTTTATAACTTACTAAAAGAGGAAACTTTTCGTATGCGATGTGTAGTAAAACCTAGTTATAAAATACGTAACGTGGTAAGTATTGATAGTAAAGTTTTTGGTATGGTAAATAATTGCTTGTTGAGTTGTTTACATAAATATAAATTGGCACTTTGATTGAGTAATTGCTAGCAAACTGTCAATTATAGTAATTTCTACATATGGCACCATTACGATTACTTATGTTTCAAGGTGAACGCAAATGCATGATAGGACGCCTTTAATGTGAATTTACATGTTATGTGCATCACCTGCTAATTATGGAAACTGTCCTAATTTATAAACCTTCCTGATTTGGAAACCTAAACTAAATTGGTCAACACTTTGCTAAATGAGTCACCAACGTGTCGTCAAGGTCTAACTTGGTCAAACACAAGATCTCATGCAATGTAGTCTTTTACACAACACTTGAGTTGTTGGCTACAACATACCCTTTTGGCCAATTCAATCACATGCACTCACTCATTTCATATATTAGGTGAATCTTAGGAATTCATCGCTTTCATAACATTTTATCTTGCCGAACACTCAAAGGTGAGTTCGCTAACCCGCTTTTTAAGTATATCTCATTTAGGGGAGAAAACATGCTACGAACATTAGATTTGGTAATAATGTTATATCTTTATTCACTGATGTGCATACATAACACAATTAGAAGTCCTTACATATCGAACCGTTAATTATTGGCAAGGGTGGTAATTCCGAGTAGTACTACTAGGTTTGACAAATCCCACCCCCGTTTGTTGCACAAAGTCGACTAGAGGTCGAACATGTGTATAACTGACCAAAACATTATCACCATCGTTTCTGTTAGACGTGATGGAAATGTAAACAAACACAAAACAACCAGCTTCGGTTGTGAAACACATAATGATAGTAAGCATAACCTAACTAGCGACTGATATAACTTTTATCACATTTCTACAAACAGTTGTACTTACGTTTTTGTTTAAACTTATAAACTCACCAACCTTTGTGTTGACATACTTTAGCATGTTCTTTCACATGTCGCTAAGGTATGAGACACGCGTAGGATGCATGCATACCTTGGGTCGTTAAAAAATTTAAAACTTTTGGTTTTACATTTAAACATGGTTTGGGCACGTGTCCCGCGTAATTGTTTAATTACTTACTCTTACTTTACGATTCCACATACCCTTAGTTGTGTTATACTCATTTGGTTGAGTCACATGTCGTACGTATGACCAATGACTTGGATTCTAGTTGTCACACGCCTCGCGGTAAAACCCCACAGGTGAAAATTTGTGGGTGTGACAAAGTTGTATGTTTTGAATATTAAGCTAGACTTTGATTAATTTGGACGTTTACATTTTGAATGTAAAAACTATGATTTTTGTTATTTGTCTTGGGTGTTTTATTAGTTTATACTTTTATAGATTTGTATTTTTTAATCAAATAATTTTAAATTTATTCGAATTTGATTCGGATTCGAAAACTGAAAACGAATCGAAGCCGAACGAGATTCCAACTTCAAATTCTAATTCGAATCGAGTTGTTCAAATCTACTTTAAGTTCGAAACCAGGTTTTTACAAACTAAAATTTGAATAATTCCCTATTTGAAATTCGATCCGTTAAACAACCATATTTTTAGTGTGGCTACATGGCAGGACCTAAGTAACTTTTTTTAAATTGTTTCCTTTTTGATAAATGTGTGTGAACACAACATAATTAACAAAGAAATTAGACGGTGTAATGTGCAGAGACGTGTAACATAACCTCTAGATCATACTCTTAATCCTTAAAGCCTCAAACACAAATACCTTTTTTTTTCAAGCTTTCTAAATCTTTTTTCTTTTGTAATTTCCAGCTTTTCTTTTGCCTCTTTTATACTTGTAGGTTATCTTAGTTTAGGTTTTACATAGTTATGTTTAGGTATCTAACTTCTTATAGTGTACTATTCAACTAATGCAACATGGATTTATATTGCATTCGGTTATACCTTGCAACCAAATCCACAACAACGCATAGCAACATTCATCATATCTTTTTAATGTTTATACAAATATAACAAAACATCACGAGTTATACAAATATAACAAAACATCACGAGTTATACAAAGATCTAGGCTGTGGTGGATATAAAAAGATTCCTCTTACACAAATGGCGGAAGATGAAGGATGGAAGACAGTGACCAAGAGGAGGTTACAAGGGAAGCAAGGTAGAGAACCACAAGGGAAGCAAGGTAGAGAACCATGGTGGAGCAAATGGCCGGAGACTGTGGTCTCATACTTCTTGAGTGAGCTACCGGAAGGTTGTAGTAGGCAGCGGTTACGGCGAGAGTGTGAGCAATTTGGGAAAGTAGTTGATGTCTTCATCTCGTCAAGGAAAGGCAAAGGGGGTTCGATTTTCGGTTTCGTGAAATTCGACGGAGTAAAGGATAAGAGGATGCTAGAGAGGGTCTTGGGTAAGATTAAGATGGATAATAGGGTGCTTTCTGCCAACCTTCAGCGGTTCGACAGAGATCGGAAACCGATGAGCGTTTCAAACATGGATATCCCTACTGAAATCAAACAGATTGGAAGAGAAGTTGGGGCTGTAAAACCGAGCGTATGGGATAGGATTCAATTGGAATCCCGAGTCTTTGGGAGGCAGTCGTTTGCCCAAGCGATAACGAATCCGAGTAAGGAGGTTCGTTACATCAAGAAGGTGAACATCACTGGTAACACCGGGGACTTTACCAACGCCTGGTGTGGATCCTCGTTGATAGGCAGAGTGGTAGATTTATACACTCTGGAACATCTTCATATCAAACTCAAAAGGGAAGGTGCAAAATTGTTACAAGTACGACATATCGGTGGGCTTAAGGTTATCTTATCGTTCACCGGAGGAGAGGAGGCGGATGATTTTAAGGAGTGCTTTGAAAAAAGAGCGGATATTTTCAGCGAGCTTCACAAATGGACGGGGCAGCAATGCAAGATGGAAAGATTACTATGGCTAAAGATATCCGGTGTACCGCCGATCTTCTGGAATGAGGATGTTTTCAACCAGATCGGTAAAATTTTTGGGGAAATCGTGAGCCCGGCGGAGGCTGACGGCCTTGATGTCAACGCGGCATGGAAAAGAATGGGGGTTATATCCTCATCGTTTGAACCGATTAATGAGATGGTCTGCGTTACAGTGGGGGATCAAGATTTCCGATGCCTGGTATGCGAACTCAACGAGGAATGGGCTCCGGATTTCGTGTGGTCTCAACCTGGTCTGGAAGAGGTTCCGGCAATTCCGTCTCTATCGTCGACGGTTGTTAAGGCCGGAAAAGATACCGGCGAATCGCCGGAGTTGGCCATATCCATGATTCAAGGAGACGTTGGAAGGGACCCACTGGTTGTACGGATTATGGACAATCTCGACAATCTGGATGAAGAAAATCCGATGGGTCAGGTGGATGGTGTCCATAACGGGATTTCCAAGGAAAAAGAAATTCAAAAGGTGGCAGAGGGTACCTCCTTTGATGAAAGGTTGGTGACAGGAGTGCAGGGTCAAGAGAAGGGTGGTCAGGGACACAGTACACCCCCTTTTGAAGAAGTCAACTCTCCTAGGGTTGGCCCAAGTTTTCAACGAAAGAATAAGCCTAGTCCTCAAATTGAGAATTTTAGTGGGCCGATTTTAAGGTCTAGAACAAGATCAGGAGCAAGTTGGGCTGATTCTCAAGTTAGCACAAATTCAAGACCTGACAAAAAAGGAACTAAAAAATTCATTCGGTCTGAGTTAAAAAATCGAAGGGGCAGAAAAAATATATCGGAAAAAGAGGCGCATGAATTATGTTTAAATGAAGTAGAGAAGGAAGTAATGGAAACAATTCACGTTGCTTCTTGTGTGGGAGTGAATTTGGACGGGGAGGAAGCAAGAGTTTCAAAGGTTATTGTGGGTGACAATTACACCGGTTTTTAATGGATTGTCTATCCATTAATATTCGTGGGTTGAAGGATCTTGATAAGATCCAATGGCTTAATGATTTAAGAAAGGAAAACCGGTTTTCGTTTTTATGCATCCAAGAGACGATTGAGAGGGACGGGAGAAGATTGAAGGTCAATAGATTGTGGGGAAGAGGCAACATTGAATGGGATTGGGTGAACTCGAAAGGCAATTCCGGGGGCCTTTTGAATGTATGGGACAAGGGTAGATTTAAATTCCTTAAATCTATTAAAGACGACAACTTCTTGATTACGGTGGGATCGATTATTGGTTGCCAAGAGGTCATCAATATTGTTAATGTCTACGCTCCTCAAGGCGGGAGGGAGAAGAAGGCGTTATGGGATAAACTTATAGGGTGGAAAAGGTAGCTTCAAGGGTGGTGGATTCTTGCGGGTGATTTTAACGAAGTGAGATCTAAAGAAGAGAGGAGGTTCTCGGTGTTCAACCGGAAGGGTGCGGAGGAGTTTAACAAGTTTATTGATGAGGCGGTGCTAAAAGAATACCGGTTGGGGGGTGATCGGTTCACTTATATGGAAAAAATGGGTAGAAGTTTTAGCAAACTTGACCGATTTCTTGTTTGTAATAATGTTTTTGATAGGTGGCCGCAAGCCTCGGTTACGGTTCTCCCTAGACGATGCTCGGATCATAGGCCGATTCTCCTCAAGTTGGTCAAAGATGACTTCGGTCCTTGCCCCTTCAAGTTATTTAATTATTGGTTGAATCACCCGGAATTCGAAGGTGTTATTAAAAATTGTTGTGCTGGGCTAATTTTTTCGAATGGTGAAAGGCCTGATGGCTTTTTGTTGAGAAAATTTAAAAGACTTAAAGAGGAGATTAAATTATGGAGGGCTAAAGTTAAAGTGGAGGTGGATAAAGAAAGAAAGGTGGCGGAGCAGGAGTGTATTTATTTCGAAGCTCTTGCACAAATATTTCCACTCTCTGTGTTCGAATCTAAGAAATGGGAGGAAGCTCGAATGCGGGTTAAAAAAATTGATGGTGACCGTGTTGAAGATCTTAAACAAAAAGGGAGGATTAAATGGGCGATAGATGGGGATGCCAATACGAGCTACTTCCACGGGATGGTTAATAAACATCTCGCGGCTAGTAGGATCAATGGCTTATCGATGAACGGGAATTGGGTTACGGATCCGGGCCTTATTAAAAAGGAAGTATATAATTTTTTTAAAAACAAATTTGCTTCTAATCGGTCTTGGAGGCCGAGTTTTGTCTGTGTTGATGTTAATAGGCTCAAGGAGGATGATAAAGAGTCTATGGTGGGGAGATTTTCCAAACAAGAAATAAAGAAGGCGGTGTGGGATTGCGGAAGTGATAAAGCCCCCGGGCCGGATGGGTTCACTTTCGCCTTCATAAAAAAATTTTGGTCTCTTTTTGAAGAGGACTTTGGAGCCGTGTTCGATAGTTTCTATGAAGATGGCGAGATTGGTAAAGGCTGTGGGGCGGCCTTTATCCATCTTATTGCTAAAGTTAAGGACCCTAAAGATCTCGGGGATTTTCGGCCTATTAGTCTTGTGGGGCTTATTCCAAAGGTGATTTCGAAGGTGTTGGCGAACCGTCTAAAAGGCCCCTTGGCGGGTATTATCTCGGAACCACAAATGGCCTTTCTTGGTGGTAGAAATATTTTGGATGGGGCCCTCATTGTTAATGAAATTGTGTCTTTGGCAAAGAAAAGAGATATTCAATCTATGATTTTCAAAATAGATTTCGAGAAGGCTTATGATACGGTTGATTGGTCCTTCTTAGATTCCATGATGGATCAAATGAATTTTCATTCTAGATGGCGGGGGTGGATCCGGGGATGCCTTAAAGCTTCTAGAACCTCGGTTTTGGTCAATGGGTCGCTGACGTGGGAATTCCAATGCGAGAGGGGAGTGAGACAAGGTGACCCGTTGTCTCCCTTCCTCTTTCTTATTGTTATGGAAGGTCTTCATTGGATGATCAAGAAGGCGGGGTCGATTGGCCTCTTTCAAGGCTTTCAAATCCCGTTCGGGGGTCCGATTATTACTCACCTTCTCTTTGCGGACGATGCCTTAGTGGTGGGTCAATGGTCCCAAAGGAATGTGGAGAACTTGGTTCGTATCCTTCGGGTTTTCGGGTTGGTGTCTGGGCTTCACATCAACCTTGCAAAATGTGCGCTATACGGTATTAAGGTGGCTAAAGAGGAGGTGGCGGACAAAGCTAGGATCCTTAGGTGCAAAAGTGGGGATCTTCCGTTCAAGTATCTTGGTCTTGTGGTTGGGGCCAATATGAACCTCATTAGAAGTTGGGATGATGTTATCAAGATTGTTGGGAATCGTCTCTCTAGGTGGAAAGCAGTGAATCTCTCCATCGGGGGCCGTCTAGTTCTTGCTAAAGCGGTCCTTGAGAGTCTTCCCACTTATTATTTCTCTCTTTACAAAGCTCCGATTAAGGTGCTTCAAAAGCTAGAAACTATTAGATACCGTTTTCTTTGGGGGGGGGGGGGTAAAGATCCGGAGAAAAAGTGCATTCATTGGGTGGCTAGAGAGGAGGTTGCTAAACCGAAGGAAGTTGGTGGTTTGGGTCTCGTCCCTTTCAGTATATCGAATAAGTGCCTGATTGCGAAGTGGGCTTGGAGGTTTATTACCGAGCCAAATTGTTTATGGGCTAGAGTTATAAGTGGTTGTCATCGTGGTGGAAGGGGGAATGGTATTCTGCCGTTACGAAAGGAATTGGGGGGAGTGTGGGTTAATATAGTCAAGATGGTGAAGCATTTAAAATTGGAAAATGTGGATGTGGTTGGTCTTATTAACCATTCTGACGGCGGCTACAAGTGGGGTGGTGACTCGTCCGGTAATTTTTCCGTGGCAAGTGTTCGTGGGCTTCTCAAGTGGTACTCTCCATCCGAGGGTTTAATCATGCCTTGGAATAAGCTTGTCCCCAATAAGATTAATATCCTTTTTTGGCGGATTATGAAAGATCGGATTGCTACTAAAGAAGCTTTGGCCAAAAGGAAAGTGGTTATTAGTGACCCGAGATGCCATCTTTGCATGGAGGAGAATGAGACGGTGTTTCATCTTATGCTTGGGTGTAAAGTGGCGGAGAGAGTTTGGGAGTTCGTGGCGATTTGGTGCAAGGTGCCACCGATTTTTGCTTTCGACATTGGGGATCTCCTTATCATTGTTGAAGATTCTCATTTTGATCGAAAGGCCAAAATGATATTCTTCGCTATCATTCTTACGACTTGTTGGGTGATTTGGTCCTTTAGAAACAAGGCTACTTTTGAAGGGTCCAAAGTTAGTGCGGCCGTTTTGTTTAAGGAGATTAAATGTTTGAGTTTTTTGTGGGTAAAGAATAGAAGTAAGTGGGTGAGTTTATCTTGGAAGGAGTGGGACAATTTCTCTATGTAAGTCCCCTCCTTGCGGTTTGTTTGTGCCTTTCCTTGGCTTTTTGCTAGGGAGCTCCGTCTATTGAAATTGTTGTTAAAAAAAAATAAAATCACGAGTTATACAAACCCCACCCTCTAGTTATATTTATAGCCGAAAATTGAAGTTTGAGACTGAAGTCTAAACCTAGGACTTCCAGCTACAAACCCCTCTTCCCCACTGCAATCAATCAATCAATCAATCTACTCAAAACAACAATGGCGAAATTGAACTGCATAACTCGCGCATCATTCATCATCCCCTTCCTCCCCAAACCCATCTTCTCCTTCCGCACACTCACCCCTTTCAAATCCCAATCTTCTTCACACTCATATTCCACCACCAAAACCCCATTCCCCCTCCAATACGAAATGATACTCACCCGCCCACCTCAAACCCCACCCCACCCTCGCCGCCGCCGACCACCCCCACCCCCAAATTCCACCTCCCCAGATCCCCAATTAGGTTTCGACGATTGGGTTGATATGAAACTAACCTCCGAATCCTCATCACCTGTACAAAACCCAGAAACGGAAATGGATAAATCCAAGAGGAAGTATTACAACAAGAGGCAAAAGAGAATGTACGGCGGTTCAGATTCAGACGAAAATGATCATGATGGTAGGGATGAGAGTAAGTTTGTTGAGTTAAATCAAGAAGTTGTAAAGCTACGAACTTTGCATAAAAGAGAAGAGGAGTTGTATTTCTATGATGCTTTTGCATACCCATGGGAAAAAGATAAACATTATAAGATGGTGTATCAGTTGGAGAAGAAGTTTTTTCCTGATCAGTGTTTTGATAAGGCGTTTCTTGAACCAGGTCAATGGAATGCAAACAAGGAGGAGAAGAAGAAGAAGAAAGGGGAGAAGGAATTGGTGTTTTTCGATGAGGAAAAGGAGGAGAAGGAGGTTGAAGATGTGAAAATGGATGTTACTGAGAAGAAAGTGGAGGAGTTCTTTAAGTGTTTGAAGAAAGTCCCCAATGAAGCTGATAGTACGGAAGCGTTCGTTTCGGATAGGAGTTCGGGGCTGCCTCCGAAGTGGGATGGTCCAACTGGAGCTGTTCTTTTGGTTAACAAACCCAAAGGTTAGCATCCAGTCATCCATTTGTTTGATTATTAGTTATAGTTATAACTTATAAGTGTTTGTTAGATGATTATTTTTTGCTACTAATGAGTTGTAAAGATTACTCATTTGATGAATTGGTCAAAATTTTTGACAAGGACTTCACAGTTAGAATGCACAATTTTGCAAATTGCAACATGTCATTGTGTGATTATAAGTGTTCATTAAAGATACCGCTATGATATCGTTTTACAGGATGGACTTCGTTTACGGTTTGTGGGAAGTTGCGCCGCCTGGTCAATGTAAAAAAGGTATGGTTTTACTGTTTTGCTTTTGTAGCAGCATATTGCCATTATTTATGTTTGGTTTTACCTTAAGTGTATGCTGCTTGTAACAGGTTGGGCATGCAGGGACCCTTGATCCTATGGCAACTGGTTTGCTTATTGTATGTATCGGAAAAGCAACCAAGATCGTTGATAGGTACAATTTACTGTTGTATCCTAATCCTTAACTTTTCATGTGCAATTGTCGCCAACAAGGCAAACTCGGAATTAAAAAAATGTCTCTCATATTCCATGTAATTTGGGGTGTTTGGAATATGGATTAATGTTTTTTAGAGTGATTTCTTGATATTGAATAATAAGTATAGGATAATCAGCTATAAGAAAACGTTGCACATAGGGAGATGTATGAATGTGTTTATGCTGTTTTAATTTGTGCTGGTTACTTTTAATGGTGTTGAGCATTTGTCAAATTCTGGTTATTTAAGGATGTAATAGATGAAATAGTGGGTTTTAAGTAATTTTAGTCTGCCTTTTGATGATCAGATTATTTGTCCCTGAATTATCTGATGATCATTAGTAGAAGCAGATTAACCAAACACTAAACACTGATTGTTGTGACCAAAGTTACAATAACCAGATAATCGTTTTCTTTTTTTCCTTGTAATCATGAGAACCCGTTACTATAAAAGTCACAAGCCCCCACCAGTACTCTTACTAATCAATAGGATCAAATAAAATGCAGCTAGGGATGTAGCTGAGCCAAGCCACTCGTGAGCTATTTGTCACTAAAAAATCGAATTGAGCCGGGCTCAAACAAGCTGAAGGCTTTATTGGGGCTAAATTAACACATGAGCTCGAGTCCAAGCTTTACATATCGAGTTTGAGCAAGCTCACGAGTCTTAACGGGCCTTTTATCCATATAATTTTTATTTAATATATTTATAAAATAATTTTTATTATATATAGAATTATGATAAAAATAAATAAATAATATACGATTCGAGCCCGAGCTGGGCTCGAGCTTGACAAAATACTCACAATCTGACTTTGAGCTTTA
Organism: Deinandra increscens subsp. villosa; assembly: GCA_039602395.1. Classification (NCBI taxonomy): domain Eukaryota; kingdom Viridiplantae; phylum Streptophyta; class Magnoliopsida; order Asterales; family Asteraceae; genus Deinandra; species Deinandra increscens. The sequence continues at coordinate 17,585,096 of JBCNJP010000015.1, read as the reverse complement.
GAAACAGAGCTCTAAACGGCCAAGCTCGACCCTAAACTCGCTTGGGCTCAGATCTACTCGTTTACACCCTTAAACACAACTTTTGTAGCTAGATTAAAACATGAAACCTCTTCTAGAGGAACTCAAGCGCTTAACACTGCGCCACCCCCTGAAAGGTTAATAAAAGATTAGCAACAACTAGACAATCATCTTCAGTATACACATCAATGGGACTTTTTATGATTTTTTTAATCCTTCTTTTTTTTTTTTTGCAGATTTCAGGGTATGGTTAAAGGTTATAGTGGGGTTCTTCGTTTAGGGGAAGCTACCTCAACACTTGATGCTGATTCACCGGTAATACAACGTGAGCCATGGGAGCACATTAAGGATGACGACATAAAGAAAACCGCTGCATCATTTTGCGGGGAAATATGGCAAGTACCTCCAATGTTCTCCGCCATTAAAGTAAGTCTTAGTGCTATGCTTATTGAAACTATCGCATAATGAATATGTAATTCTTGTTTAAGTCTATTCAGCCCATGTTAATATATTTATACCAATAACTAATATTCAATCTTCATAATAGGTTGGAGGTGAGAGGCTGTATGAAAAAGCAAGAAGAGGGGAAAATATCGAACTTTCACCAAGACGGATATCAATTTTCCAGTTTCACGTTGAGCGAAGTCTTGAAGACAGGTTAGCTATATATGCAATATTCTTTTACGTGACTTGAAAGATCAAAATCAGATATGTTTCCAAGTGATTACTGCGACTTAAAGAACCAAAATCAGATAATCAGTCGACTATAAGTTAGATATAGGTAGATAATTACATCTGTCTCGTTAATTACAATATCAGAATAAGTTTTTGGTAAGTACTCAAACTCAGACATAAGCACATAACCGTATGACGTAGTAACACAATATCGCTTTCTTCTCTCTGTTTGTGTTTGCAGACAAAATGTGATTTTTAGGGTGACATGCTCAAAAGGGACATATATCCGATCCTTATGTGCAGATTTTGCTAAGGCTCTTAACAGGTAATCTAATAATCATACTTATAACATGCATATCTAAGCCAGGTGGTTAAATTATTATGATAAGTTGATTGTGTTATGTTCTTGCAGTTGTGCACATATGACTGCTTTACGAAGAGATTCCATTGGTAAGTCGTTAATCACTAATGCTTTAATAGAGCCATATGACCCATTCATTCCTTCTATATATGCATATCCATTTATATGATAAAGGGTCAATTCGGGTTGTATGTTTTTGATAAACATGAAACAACGGGTTGGGGTGAAAAGTCATCTAACATCTTAGTTGTTTTATTGAAAATAAATTATGCTATTATCTTTCTTAATACAGTGTTGGCAGGTGGCCTAACCTGTTTTGACCCGTTATCTGTTGCTTGTTTGAAAAGTTAACTCAAAATGCTGTCAACTTATGTTACAGGTGAATACTCGGTAGATGATGCGTGGGAGTTTAAGGAGTTAGAAGAAGAAATTCCTAAAAGCTATATGTAGATTATGCATGAAATTGAAGGGTGAATGAATCTCAGAGGCTAATGAAGTCGAGATGATAATTATTTTGAAGAGTGTATGTAAAATTAGGATTTGTTTTGGTAGTTGCTATCGGAGTTGGTAGAACCTACAGGGGTTTATCGTTCATTCAAGTTTCTTGTACAACATTCTTGCCAGAAAACGGTCTGGGATTTTACCATTTTCCCTGGAGGACATACGAATATACGTGCTTCAAGCTGTGGAAACACGCATAATAACATCATGGGTCGAGATGTGTTTTTACGCCCTGTCACTTGATGAAGACATGCATTCTGTGAAATGTTAGGATTAGTGATTTATATGTGTATATTGCAGCCTCAGTCTAGCAGGAGGAATGCATTTACTTATGTGCTATGCATATTTGATTCCAGACTTTGAGACTTGTAAATGTATCTTTTCTATCTCCATAATATAATAGTTACTAACTTTGAAAATCACCCTTTTTGTTTTAAAATAAAGAAACCTGTATCGTGAAAATGACTATTTTACCCTTTATTGCCCATCACATTGGTTGTATATAAACCGGATAGTTAGGGTAGTTAAGGCCTTATTTACAATATAATCCCTTTACTTATGAACTATCCAATAGTGATTTATAACTAATAAAAGTACAAATTACAAAACCACCCATAACACCACCCTTACACAACTTATCACAAGAATCATTGACTCTAATTAGAGACCATCTATGTAAGAATACATTAAATTTTGAAGAGGCTTTATTGAGTACAATGGATGGAGGCTAAGGGTGAAAAAGCTCTACCACAAAATCTTGTGGTAGTGAGATATAATCAACACAAGGATCTTTTATTGAGTTAAAGGGACTTTGAAATGGTTCCTGCTTTACACAACCACAACTTCTTTCTTCACACCAACCAACCTATGTCATCTAAGTCAGTTAACAGCCTATACATATTAACTAATAAACCTACTAATGCCCCGTAACCGCTATGTATGTTCCCCTCCACATCCACCTTTTGTCGTCACCAACAGCACTGATAAAAGCATGAGAACGAACCCCCTCGTGGGCTGTTCTGCATGGGCGTTTTTGGTGTTTCATCCTCTTTAGTGATTAGTGTGCTTGTACCCGGAGAATCAGGTACAAAGACGTTGAACATCCGAGGTGGGATGGTGGTGGCAGCAGGTTCAGATGGCAGTGAGTTGGTAGTGGTGGATGATAGGTAATGGAGAAGCATTTGTATTATTTGACTGAAATTTGGCCGAGCATTTGGATCTTCCTTCCAGCAAGATGTCACGATTAGTGCCAGATCCTCAGGGAGGTCATCAGCGCTCGGTCTCACGTTCTGCAAAAACAAAATGAACAAACCTGTTATGCAAGTTTATCATACAAATAAGATATACAACAATCTACGAGTTGAGATTTATACCTTAAAAGCGGCTGCATAGGCTGCCTGAAGATTTGACATGCCCTCAAACGGCATCTTATTGTTTATGAGCTCCCACAAGACTATTGCAAAGCTATAGGCATCTACCTTGTGATTATAATGCTTTTTCTCTCCATGCCTCAGTGTTACCGTGCTGTAAAGCTACACAAAAAAAAAAAAAAAAAAACGAAATTAATGTTGGTTCATGAAATAATGAGAAGCAGAAAAGAAACTAAAAAGACTTAAACTGATTTTGTTCAAAATAGACAACCTCTGGAGCCATCCAACGATAAGTTCCGGTTTCTGCAGTCATCATCTCTGTTAAAGATTCTTCTCTTGCCAAACCAAAATCAGCAAGTTTCACAGATTTCTTATCTGCTGTCAGCAGCAAGTTTTCTGAAACAAAATAGATTTTGAATTGTATGGAGTAAAGATTATGGGCTCGGTCATAGAACGTGTTTGAACCGACTACTGATCACAATCTCAAGTTTCTTTAAATTATCTAACTCATTCAATATGACAACAGGGAACAAATGTCATAAATTGATTTGAAATAAGGTGAAAAGTGAGTTTACCAGGTTTCAAATCACGGTGAATGATCCCGTGTGCGTGTAAGCATTCCATCGCACGAGCTATATCAAGTGCAAACCCAATAGCAACACGGGTATCCAACCCCCTGGGCCGCATACTAACCAGGTATTTCCTTAATGTCCCACCAGTAAGAAGCTCGGTTACTATAACCATGATTGGCGCTTTGCAAGCTCCAATGAACTGTAATCCGGAGAGTAATGCAATTCGAAAAATATCAAAACTTGTTTCAAGATCTTATATTTATTCAAGATCAAAATGCTATATAAAACTACCTTTACTAAATTCTTGTGTTGGACCTTGGATAACATCGCAATTTCTCGCCCAAATCGTCCTTCAATCTTTGCAATTTCTTCGGGGCTATCGCCTTTGTTTATAATTTTGATTGCAACATTCTGGTTTTTATATCTGGAACAATTCATACAATCAAGAAAGACAACTGAATAAGCTTCAGATTTACAATGATCACTCTTCAAATTCCTATGAATCTGATTGAGCAATTCAAGACTTACAACCCACAAAATTATTAAAAAAAAAATCCAACATTTTAGGCAAACACATGATTTTAAATATCAGAAACCAATGAGATCCTGTCTTCCCATCATAACAAATCACCAAATAAACATGACATTTTGATCAAGAACAGATCATGATAAAACTGACTTACTTCCCCTCATAGACTTTGGCATGTGCCCCCTCTCCGATCTTTGGACCAACAAGAAGCAGCTTCGGATCAATCAGCCACTTGGATTCCAGATTAAACTCACTTGCGGAGTAAAACCCATTTCCGGATCCCATCTTCTTCCGCTATCAATCTCCAAAAGTTCACTGAGGACTTAACACAAACACCTTGCAGGCAAACTTTCAAGCCCACATCTTGAAGTTAATGAACCCACAACATGAAAACAGCAAACATCATAAACATAAAGATCCAAACACAGTGCTTTATTAGGTACAAAAAACGAAACCCCACATGTTCAGTTTTTAATTCCGCCACTCAACAGATCCGTCAAGAATCAAAGAAAATTAAAGAACCCAGCGGAAGTTAGAGATGGAGAGTAAAGTTTTAGACTTTTAGGGTATATGTGGGGATTGCGTTCTTGATCGGCAAAGATAAGGAAGAGGGATTGCTGACAGAAACTCGGCGAGTCGTACTATTTAAATAATTATAAAAAATAGGTGAGAAAAAGGGGAAAAACTTGGAAGGATTTGGGCGATTGAATTTGAGGGACAATAAGTTTTTTTTTTAATATAGGACTACTAGTTGTTTTTCGTACAAGCGACAATCTATAGATTCTGATAGGCTTGTGACCACTCATGAATGTCTTTTGTCTTTAAAAATCATACTTTTCAATTGATTAGCATATTGATTGATGGTGTTAGTTATTGTGTTAATCAACAAGATCTATACATTTAATCCTAGGCTGAAAAAGTGTATTTTTAGTGAAGTATCATTTTTGGATTTATAACCTAATGATATCAGTTGTTGACGGGTACAGTGTGTCAATCCTCGTGAAGTTAAGAGTTTAAGTATTGTAGTAGATAATACTGTCAACTTAGAAGTATGATTTGATGAGTGTGTGTTGGTTATTCAAGAAATGCAAGGCTATTTTGGATTTAGTAGCCGGATAATTGTTTATCGGATTAGGGTTTACTATTTCATTAATAATCAGAATTATTTTAATACAACTTACATGCATGTTATAATCCAAGAAAAAAATTGATTTAAAAAAACTAAAACTTGAGTTATGATCAATGTGAAGTGATTTTGGTCTATCAAATTACACACACAAGATTCACATGATGAACTCTAAAATGGTAGAAGAAAATGACTTTGTAAACATGTTATAAATTTTTATGCAAACTTGTGTATTTATAGCTTGGCGGTCGTATGATATTGGAATTTGACAATGACACATTACTTCTTCTCAATTTAGCAATTTCATCATTGTAAGTTGCTTAAGCAGCAACTCTTCATCATCAATTGTAAAGTTGCATTGGTAACAACTCCTCATTAGTGAGTGGTAACTTACCATCAATGACAAGTTCCATATTTGTCGTTCATTAGTGGTAACTCACACTATTAGCATAAAGAAAGTTGACATTAGTAGCAACTTGCATCGTCTTTTAACTTAGTTATTATTATTCTTTATGTAACATCCGCGAATTTCAGCTTTATACTTTACTAGTAATTAATCTAGATTAGCGGTAATTATGTGTTAGTTACCGGACATTATGACTCATTCTCTATTGCACTATTATTTAACTATTGTTCATTTTATGCTTAGGCACCTATATTATTATATTTTAAAAAAAATATAATATACATAATGGACGTTGGTAATAAATATCGCTTTACAAAAACTTTTATTCACACAATTTACCGCGTTATTTTACATAACAATTTATTTATTTAGACGGATGACATCTTGTAAAATTCTTTTTTTTGCCGTGTCATAAATCATTATTTTTTTACTCGAGGATGTTTATTACTGTAAAGATTTTCATTCGAAAACATTTTCATTCCCGAACATTTTATTATTCCGACCTGACTTTTAGACTCGAGCCGACACCTTACACCTGGACCTCTCCTCCCTATGTTACGGCTGAACCCTAGTCGCATGTAAACCCTAGTCGCGAGTCAAAGGCGACGTCCTAAAACGGCGGCACACCGACATCACCAAGCCGCTGATAACAACGACGACAACGACGACGAAATAGATCAGCGACTGCCATCGACGTCGTCAAAATGCAAATCACAAACACAATTAACATCATCCAAGCACACGCGAAAATCATGGTGATTTGGAAACCGGCGTTAGCTGGAGTGCTTTTTCAGCATCAGTGGATTTGCAGCTTTCGATGATGAGAAGAGAGAGGGGTAGGGTTTCAAATGTGAGAGTTGAATAGAGAGAAAAATGTGTGTCTGCCATTCGAAATAAAGAGAGAGATACAAAATAACGAAGAAATGCAACTTTTTTTTGAACGCCAATGTATTTACGATCACTGAGCGAGGGTCTTTTAAACCACCTCACTCGATCATATCCAAGGCCAATGTCAGTTCAGGAGAAAACCCCATGTCAACTATCGGAACTGAATACCCACGGCCTAGTCGGTGGAGTGAAAACCCCCATTGACTCCCCACGCGTTAACAGGGGGAGCTCCGGAGAGCCAGCGTCAACATGCATCAAAATGGACATTGTATCAGAAAACGCTGCTCCCAATACTCGAGCCGGTGACTTTTGGTACACCGGTAAGAGTGGTGTCCATTGGGGATTTGGGGTAACTAAGTTGGTATACAGCTATTGTCATGATATTAAAACACAAACACATGTATCGGATCTTTTAAGCTATAAAGACTTGTACATTGTTCAATTAAATAGAAGAGTTAACTTCGTTTTTGGTCCCCCAAGGTTTGCACATTTTAACACTTTTAGTCTAATTTCAGAAATTACAACAATTTAGGGCCTGAACTTTGAATTTCTTAACAATTTTGATCACTTTTTACAATCCATCCAAAATCACCATTAATATGAAGGGCATTTTTGTCCAACTAATAATCACTTACAAAAAGAACCAATCTATATTCAAAAAATAAAAAAACCTAATATTTCTACCTACTTGAAAAGGAGCGATCTACATTAAAAAAACCCTAATAATCCTACCTACTTAAAATCATTGATCTCTCAGCCCCTCCACTTGTTTGATCTCTTCCCCAAATATCTTACCTACGAATCAATGTTCAAGCTTTAAGGAAACATCGTTTTTTCAAGTTCTTCGATCACCTGCTAGGCTGCTACTAACAATTGACGGGATGGTGATTTATAATAGTTTGACACCCACAATCGCAAATCACCATCTCGTCTAACGTTAGTAAAAGATGATCGAAGAACTTGAAAATACGATGATCCCTCAAAGCTTGAACATTGATGCGTAGGTATGATATTTATGGAAGAGATCGAACAAGTGAAGGGGCTGAGAGATCAATGGTTTACTAAGTATGTAGGATTATTAGTTTTTTTTAAATGTAGATCGCTCCTTTTTAAGTAGTTAGGAATATTAGGTTTTTTATTTTTTTTAATATAGATTGCTTCTTTTTATAAGTGATTATTAGTTGGACAAAAATGCCCTTCATATTAATGGTGATTTTGGATGGATTGTAAAAAGTTATCAAAATTGTTAAGAAATTCAAAGTTCAGGCCCTAAATTGTTATAATTTCTAAAATTGGACTAAAAGTGTTAAAATGTGCAAACCTTGGGAACCAAAAGCGAAGTTAACTCTAATAGAAAGTAAACTATGCAATAAAACTTGTACAACCTGTATTAAAAGTAGCAACTTAAACATCTTTTGCTATATATAGAAGATAGAAATAGTCCATTTTTATTAACTAGACTACAATTAAAGATGTTTTTAAGTGATTAAAGATTTTAAATTTATGATAGATACCTGTATAAGTTTAAAACATATTTACTGAATATATATGTGAGTAATTCATAGTCCATTTTAATGTCCTAAAGTGTTACTTTTGTCCTTTCTATTTATCAATAATGATAGCTTTCTTTAAAACTTAATTTTGATCAAACATTGATTATATTATATATTTTTTGTAAACAACAAACGTGTTTTCCGGATCTGTTGCTTTTCTCCGTCAAAGACTTGGTGGCGGTTCATAAGGATGGTAGCTTTTCTGGCAGGAAGGCGGAGGCGAATAACACAATCATGTTGGTTGGATGCTGGTGCATTTGGATTGAGAGGAACAACGTTATCTTCAACAACAAGACTCCTTCAATCCATCGGGTGTTCATGGAGATCAAATCTTGGAGTTATTTTTGGTTTTCGAACCGTTTTTTATCTTGTTATGTTAGTTGGGATAACTGAATAAACTTCAACATGTTAGTCTGTTTTGTTTGGCCGGCCTAGTGCCTTGCTGTGGCCCGGTCTTGTTTTTCTAATATAATTGCCATTCGTAAAAAAATAATAATTCTAGAGATGAAATAGCTCACACACAACTAAAATGCTTTGTCTATATTTACTTGCATTAAAGACCTCAATACTAACCTATAAAATACATTAAAATTGTGTGACCCAATGTTACACTTGTAAGTCATTTATCAACAAATGAATGAAAGCGTTTGGCGGTTTGTAATAAGGTTGATGTGATTTAATACGATTGCAAATGGGTGACAAATGGATGGGTTGACCGTAAATGTGGGATTTAATTCAATTGCAAAATGTGTGACATATGGGTGGGTTGATTGTAAATGCTTTGATGTAAACGGGTTAAATGGATCATAAAGGGATTGATGGTTGGCCTTTATAGCATATATATCTTATTATTTATTAAATTATAAATGGTTTAAACTGCTAACCTGTTTGATTGAACGAGATAAACATACCACCCTGAACACGACTCATACGACTCATTTAATTAAATTTGTAAAGTATATCGGCCCAAACATGACATGTTTATTAAACGCGTTAGATAAAACAACCCAAAACTAATTAGTTTCAAGTTGGATTAATGTTGTATGATGCGAAATTATGACCCTAATTTTAAAGAATATCAAAACTCAACCTACAAACCAGAATTCATTTAATACAAATAATGGGTCGAACTAAAGAAACACCACCCTTTATCATTCAGACATCACTAACAAATAATGGGTCGAACTAACATGACAAATAATGGGTGTATTTCTAAAATGACTACTTCAAATTCAACAAATATAAGTGATGGATCCAGAAACCTAAAAACGGTTTACAAGCTCTTTAAAATCACGACATAAAATAATCATTTTTTGTTTTCACGACAGAAAGATTCACAGGTTACGCATTGTGTGTAGATCCACCACTTAACAACGCAACTTGCTTAAAACACGCATTATTTCTCGTAACTGTCATCGTTAATTTGTTCACGCATCCAATGTCACCAAGTCTGCTGTACATTGAGCATTAAAAGTTGTACATTGGGGTTTCCACTAACGGCTTCAAAAGTTTACGTCACAAAATCAAATTCATTTAAAAGAGGTTTCTAAATTCTAAGTTCTAACTCCTTTTATATAAAGAGTACACAACATCATCATCATTTCACGATATACTTTATCCCCATTTCAAACATGAACTCGAATACGATTTCCACGGCTCAAAATCCAGAAGCCGAAGAAGAGAAGGTAACTGAAAACGGTGAAACCGAACTTCTACACGATATAAAAGACATGTCGGATGAAGTTGAACCAAAAACGGGTGTTTCCTTTCCACTTTTGCTAGGTGATGGGAAGGAGTTGAAAGCTCTTGGTGTAAGGAAGAAAAATTTGCTCGGATTATCGATCAAAGTCTATAGTTTTGGTACTTGTAAACTGTCATGTATATGTATGATAGTTGGATGCATATGAAGGGTTGTTCTAATAACATACTTTTGGCAGGGATATATGCGGATAACCAAAAACTGACGAGTGTTTTGAAGTCGAAGATTTCGAAAGTTGAAGCAAACGCTACAAAAGAGATGTGCAGAATTGTGATTGATAATCCGGTGGGAATCACGGTGAAAATGGTGATTGTATTTTCTAGTCTTACTATGAGTATGGTGAGGAAGAACTTTGAAGAAACTGTAGGAGCAGCTATCAAAAAGCTCGGTGGTGAAAAAACCGACCTCACAAAGAGGTAAGTTACCTTAGTATAATTCAATTCAGGTCTTGCTTACAGGTAAGTAAACCAAGTATCGAGATTGACTGCTAAAAGCTCGAGCCCTCCTAACTAAACGAGCTGAGCTCAAGCTTAGACGAGCCCTGAGCTCAGCTCGTTTATACCCCTACAAGCCACCTAGTGTGCTTTATAGTTGGTTACTTTGTTTGAAGAAAGGTTCAACTTTATGGCTACATGCAAATCAAGCTCGTTGTATGAACCGTGCCTATATGAACCAACCCAAGCGTTATGCTTTTGGCAAGTTGAGCCAAGAAGCATGGTTACGGTTCAAATACACTCCTAGTCATGCTTTAGAGCTTAATTCTTGTTTTTGTATGTGAAGGATTATGGGGGAAGCGAAAGATGGCGTCAAGCTAAGCTCGTGGTTCTGAAATTGAGATCACATGCCTTCCAGGATATTTCATAGAGACAAAAGGTATGTTTAGAGAAGTTAATTTCGACTCGTTCATTTATAAATGGGTCTAGTTGGATTGTGTCATTGTGCTTTACCTCAAATCTTTATTAGGGCAAATAAAAATATGTAGCTAACAGGGCCAATAAAAATATGATAACAATATTGTTTCAATAATAAAAATTAATGCAAACCGCCCAGGCATAACAGGTGCTAAAAATGACATATTTTGACCCATTACCCACCAATATGCCAGGCCAGGCACCTCTATGTATGTTCAATAAGGCCAATTCTATTATGTATTTACAGGTGCAGAAATTTTTTATCAGAATATGTTTTTATGAGTGCAGTGCATGGCAAGGTGGTAAATAAATTTGAAAGTGAGATGCTGTGCAGGGCATTTGTTTATTTGTATCTGGGAGATGACCCTTTAGACAAGGAAGCCAAAGAAAAATTCGGGATGTCCCTACTTTCACTATTCTAAAATCTAAATGCAGTACTCTAAGCAGTTTCAGATATGTTGCAATAACACGGTTATAAGAATCTTACAGTGTTTTCATATGCAAAATGATACCAAAAAAATACTGAAAAGATACATGTAATATATGTTGCTCAAGAGCCCGATAACAAAAATCGAGGACCGTACACAGTTATAAAAGAGAGGCTATTTTTGATCTAATTGTACCAGGTGTATTTGGCGGATCAGATCATAGCTAAGTCCAACATTCTCACTGATCATCTTGAATAATATGGTTTATGTATAATTGCGAATATCCTAAAGAACCCTAAACACCAAATCAATGTAATAGGCAGCAGCAACATTAATATTGCAGATCAAGTAAGAAACCTGGCATGTTACTTGGAGATCAACGTAAGCCATTAAGGACCTTCTGTGGGTCCAACTGCCCACTGAAATAACTCGAGGAAACTATAGTCAGCTCTTGACGACCTTTCCATTCTTCACATGGTTTTAAGTTGATTGGGTTTTCAACAGCTGCGGCATCAAGGCACAACATGGTTTTGTAGTCTTCATCACCCAAATCAGGAATTGCTTTCGCCTTTTTGTCCCAAGGATTCCATAAAACTGCATAGTGTAGCACAAGATAGTTAACAGTATTTAATAGACAACGTGCATAATTTGGGACATAGGTTAAAAAAATCAACTTCAAAAGTGAAAAGATAGGAAGAGAAACCTGCATCCACCATGCCTTCTTTACGTAAGACAATAGTTCTCTTCTTCTCATGGTCGATTATGGCGATCTTAGTAGGTGTACTCAAATACACACGATCAATCTATAAGAATGATAAACTGTCAGACTGTATCTTATGAATGTAGTGTATTTGGAGATAAGCTTGAACATATCTTACCTCTCCATCAAAAGTAATGGCATCTGCCTGCTCTGTGTACCTTTCTCTCTTCGACAGATTATCAAAATAGTCCAGTGTCTCTAAGCCCTCAACGCGTACTTCACTGCAAAATTATATTTCGTATCTTTTAAGAGAAAAACAGAAAGCTATTGAAAAATGAAACTAATATAACGTGCTGAATCAGAAATCACATTCCCACGTCTAAAATGCTAGAGGACAATAATGTGAGTGATAAGCCTGATAATGTCCACCAGCTAAGACAGATGGTACTACTTTTGGATAAATAGATTGGACTAATAACTACAAGATGGAGTAGGCAAACCTGACATCCGATACGGAAAAATAATTGCGCAGAGCAATGGTAAATGAGAAGGACTTGTTATCTACATTTCTCACACGGGGGATCAAAGTAAGCTTGCCAGCACTGACAGCAATGCGGAGCCGCAACTCAAATCTGCAAAATCGAGTGGCAAACAAGTATTTAGCACCATAATGTGTGTAGAATTTGAACAAAAAAGTAACCACTTATTTGATATCTGAATTGATGTAAAAGTACCTGAATGGCCATGTTTTCAGATCCTCTTCTGTTGATTTCAATAAAAGATCTGCAATCGACTGATTGTTAGCCGGAGATAAAGGAGAAGGATCATCATCTAGCAACCACAGCCTGTTCCTGGCGAATCCATGTTGCTCCAGTGTACCAAAATTTGCGAACTGTAATATGCACGTGGGTTAATAAGTGCATTATTGATATAAAGAAGGTAAAGAGAGAATGGCTGTTCAACTTAAACCTGAGGAAAACAAATGGGTATGCCACCTCTGACGGGTTTAGGTGGTTTCCAAACTGCCTGCATATATAGCAGGTCCCTATGTCAGTATAATGTTGTATATATACTGAATTGGAAAATAGCATGCCGAAAGCCATGGAGTACAGAAATAATATGCCATGACTTAATATTACAAGAACAAGAGCTTTAACTCAAAAGAAAAGAGTTCAAGTTATGATCCTGTATCTAAACAAACCTATTTATTTTTGATGAAGTATAAGATTATCTCCCAAGGAGAGTTAAATAGAAAGAGACCAGAGTATCCAAGCATCCACATCAATTAAATTGAAAGTCCACCTAGAATACAGGTGAACCAAAATTAAGAGAAGCTAGCTCAACTAAGGTCAAAAGTTAAGTAAAATTCTGTTTGCGTGGCAGCAGGAAAGACGATTAGTAGACTAGTACAGTTGTAAAGTACTCCTTGTTGTGAAGATCTATTGACAGGTTGAGGCTAAAACACAAACAATCTTATTCTTCCAGCATTCTGATGCCTTTATTTTCGATATTTCACATGCCATAAATGAATAAAAATCAAACATATGTTTCATTAACACTAGTTAAAACTCCATCCTCAAGCAAATGGAAATATTGCAGTTGAAGAAAAGAAAGTAAAATTTCAAATAAATTTCTAGGAGTATAGAACTATTTTAAATGTTTTAACCGTCAATTCATTGATGTCCTACCTCAAGAAGCTCAACATTTTTGTCTTTATTATCGTGTAGTAACAATAAACACTCCCATATAAATTCACATATGCAGTAAATGTTATGGAATATAATTAAACACAACCGTTCAATTCCACCTATTTGATAGATTACAATAGCGTGGCAGTAAATGATCTAGATCATATGATTTTTACATTCAGGTAAAGTACCGTGTATACAAATCAAATACACGGGCCACCATACATACATGAATCATCACTTCTGTACAAGTTAACAATCTTGCAAAGAAGAGAATAACATCGGTAAAATAATAAGCATGTGGAAACTATATTGTTCAAACATTTATAACACAAAAAATGTGACAGTCTTACCTTGTTGCTCATGAAAAGTATTTCTTCTCTACGTTCATTCTTCCAAGATATAACCTGAGCCCCATACAATAGCACCTACTTGTATAGAAAGAAAAATAAAAATCAAATGATAAGAATCCTGGCATAAACTAGAGGATCCCCAATTCAAGATACATGAAAGAAGCTAGGTAGATAGATACCTGACAAACAGTTCTTCCAGACAAAAACGCAACAGAAACATGTAAATAAAAAGTAAACAAATGCAGCATCAAAAATCATAAACGGTGCCCTAGATTTCTGAACTGCTATAGTACCACTAAAATCTTAAGATAATCTTACGGATATACGATCATCTGTTACATGCTATCCAAACCTAAACCACTAAAATCTTATGATATTCTTAGACAGTGTGTTATTATGACCGAAAAATCACAGAATTGATGATCGTAGAAACGAAATGACCAGTTCCATCTTTCTCACCGTAGAAACAATCATACGTTTCTCAATCGCCCCCAATAATAGAAACCAGAAATCGAGAATTCACAATATTTCCGACGATTATGTAACGACTTCAAAGGACTACCAATTTCAGTACCAGAATCGTGCCCTAACGTAATCAACCACTCATACGGAAATGTAACCTAAGATCATGAATCAACCACTTGTTTATGGAACGATTCCGTCACATCTAAAATGATTCTCCAATACTACTAATTCAAACACATAACATGTTGAATCCGGATCAAGAGCGCATCATGAAAATTATCAAATTATCGAAGGAATCTTATCACAGAGGCGGAATTATGATTAGAACAAAGAAGAAAGAGGAAATTAACGAACCTCGACGGTTGATCCGGTAGGCTCATGCAATATAACCCTAGGCGATCGATCGCCTTCTTTGATGGTGTTATTCGCCATGAATTCGTTCAGAGTAACAAACCAGAGAGCATTACGAAGAATTGAAGAGGAAGAGAAAGAGGAGAATTTGAAATTTGAGGAGGAAAGAGAGAGAGAGAACTGGAAATGGGAAAAAGGCGTAAAAATAGAATCAATCAGCAGCTCTAAACATCACCGCTTATTTCATCCGTCCAATAAACACAAAATAAAAGTCAAGTTACTATTTAAAATTTTATTTTTAGCATATTTTAACGTTTAGTCATTTTAAAATCTTACTTAACTTGTTTTCTTTATAAAAATCAAGTTACTAATTAAAAATTTGTTTTTAACATATTTTAACGTTTATTCATTTTAAAGTCCTACTTAACTTGTTTTTCATCAAAAAAATCTTATTAATTTAATTATTTG
>JBCNJP010000015.1:17457551-17569474 GCA_039602395.1 Deinandra increscens subsp. villosa | reverse complement strand
TATATGTTAGTTGCTATGTGTTTAGATATTCGGACGATTTGATATTATTTGATTTTTGTTTTTTTTTTGTTTTTGACCGAGAAGCATCCGTCTCATCTCCCTTAAATTTTATGCATTCTGTCAATAAATAGAATTGTAAATGAAACTAACTCTATAATGTAGATTTGATTTATCAATCAAATAATCATTTGATCTTAAAGTTTCTTTGATTTCTTGGTGATAGTCATGTACATATAACTTAACAACTGCTCTATATATGATTTAAGACTGTAGTCTGTAAGTTATATATAACTTTAGAGGTGCAAAAATCGGTTTGAAACCCAAACCGGTTTGGGTCAACACCATTACACCAGTTTGAGTCAAAACCGGTTTGGGGTCAAACCGGTTCAGTTTAAGAACCGAATCCGGTGAGTATAAGATTGGAAACCGATAAAACCGGTTCGGGTTGAAACCGAAACCGGTTCGCTTATTTTTTTTAGAACATTATATAAACTTAAAAAACACACTTTTTATTGAATTAAACCTTAAAACATTACAACCACAACTTGTCCAAACTTAAAACATTACAAAGATAGATAATTTTGAAACGAAAAATACAAAGATAGAATGATAGATGGTTTCGATTAAACGTTTATGATTGAGTTTAATCCATTATCGCTGTCGACGTAGCTCGATCTTTTGCTTGTTGCATGTCGGCATTTTCTTCTTCATCCGAAAGTGGAATAGAATCTCCCGTTTCTACCTCATCTTAGTGTAACGCCCTCTCCGTTTCGATTGCACCTTCAAGTTTAGAAACGTTTTGTACATGTTTCATTGTGTCTAGGTGATCCTTCAAGCAAATGCAAACCTCTAGCGACTCGGGAGTGAGCCTCGTCCTCCAGATAGATAAAACCCTGCCACTAAGAGAAAAAAGCCGATTCCGAAGCTACCGTGGAAGCTTGGACACTTAGTAGGTCTCGGGCCATGGCAGAAAGAACGGGAAGTTGTGTTTGATGTTCTTTCCACCAAGCCAATATATCAAAGTTTTCAAACTCATCGGTGTTTAGAAGTTGAGGAAAATTCGTCCCTTTGTATCTCCCAAATTCACTACTCGGGGTGCTACTTTTGGCTCGTTTACTACTCACGCTTCTTAACGTGTTCAAAAGATTTCGGTTGTTGTTACTTGAAGAAGAAGCCGATGTCGAACTCATAGATTCATGTATGTTGCTTATATTTCCATACTTTTGATAATAAACTTCATACATGTTTTGAAAATGTGAGTTAAAACGATCTTTTGTTATTTGAGAGAAATTAGGTTGATTATCATCTAAGTACAAAGCATTTGTGATATCGTCAATTACGACTTCAACACCGGGCGCATTGAAAAAGGGTTCAAAGCAAGGGCACAAGTGAAGCAAACCGGCAAATCCTCAACATATTTTTTTAAACTTTTCCTTCATCGGACCAATCATATTCTCAAAAACCTCACCTTCGAATTCAAATTCGTTTAGTATTATAACACATATAAAACAATTGATGGAGCACCAAGTTACTAGTGGGATAGTAAACTCCCGATAAATATGTAGTGACGGTTTTAAAAGTTTCAAGCAAATCGGTTAATTTCCTAATAGCTTCCCACCCCGGAGTAGGAAATGCAACAACAAGACCCGCTTGAGCAAGTCCTTAATGAAACATCTCTAAAGAAGGTTTTTGCCTAATGACACAATCCAACATTTTCCATGTCGAGTTCCATCTAGTTGGAACATCCCAATTCGGTCCTAAATAGAGGGAACCCGTATCGCGACAAAAACGACGATAATCGGTATATTTTTTCTTTCCACTATGAAAAACATCTTTTAGCATTTCTTGAAAATCATCTTTTATAGTTTTAATGCCTTCATCGTTTAACCCGTCTTGCACAACCAAGTTAATGATATGTGCGACACAACGGGTATGAAAAAAAACGTCCCGTTACAAATCGGTTGGTATTTTAGTTTAAGTTTTTGAACCGCATTTGTGTTGTTCTAAGCGTTATCAAAAGATATTGAAAATATATTTCCTTCAAGTTTAAAATATTGAATAACACTATCCAAAATATAAAACAAGTTTTCACCGTCATGCGGATAGTCAAACCTTTCAAAAGCTATGGTTCGTTTCATCATTTGCCACGTTTGGGATTAACCCAATGTGCGGTTACGCAAATGTACGAATCGGGTAAACCATGCGGAACTGACCAAACATCAGTAGTTAGGTTACTCTGGTATTTAAATTTTAAAAACCCAAAACTAATTGTTTTTTTGCTTGCTTCCATCTTTTTAAAGAATCGTTTATAAGAGTTGTACGACTTACGTGGTGATAACGTGGTGAAGCGTTTGTTGAATCAAGCGTGTCAAAAACGGGTTGTCAAAGTAATCAAATGGTAAGCTTTCTTGAATCACAAAGTTAGCGATTTGTTCCCGAACCATCTCCGCGTCGAAATTCCATACGCCTCCATCGGGTCCAAGTTAAGTTTGATCCGAAGTCGGGTGGCCCTTCTTCGTTTTGCAATATAGCTTCAAGTGGCTTCTTAGGTTCGAGTTGGAATCTCCCTTCATCATTAATCCGCAATACTGACAACGAGCCTTTTGAAGACCGTTTTTCAACTCAACCTAGTCCAAATGCACACCGAACAACTCCAGCTCTCTCTTCGGTGGTTTGATCTTCACAACGGCGAATGCGTCGTTCTCACTACCTTGAAGATTATCAACATTTGCATTGCTAAAATGACTTGAACTTGCCATCTTGAGTGAAAAAAATATTGAGTTTGGGTGTTTTTGAGAATTTGAGAAGTGGAGGTAATGTTTGTAAGAGATAATGGGAGTATATATAGGGTCAAAATGGCTTAAAATAAGCCTCCAACGGCTAGAAAATGGTCACAAAAGGCTCCCAACGGCTATAATAACGGATATAAAACGGCTCTAAAAAGTATGTGGTCAAACCGGTTTGGTCACTGAGGAAGGGAATTCGGTTCGGCTCGGGCTGTTTGAGAATTGGTTTCATCAAAACCGGTTTGACCGGTTTGGAAATCGGTTTGAAACCGGTTCGGTTAGGCGAAACCGGTTTGAGATTTACACCTCCATATAACTCAACAACTGCTCTATATATGGTTGGGCTTTTGGGCCAACCGGAAGGCCCAACTTCAAGTAATTAGGTTCAGTTTCAAATAATTGAAGTAACTAGTTTCAAGTATATAATGGTTATTACTATATATCTCTAGTTCACTACTATACATATAGAGAAGGATTTATGTTGCTCTAAATTAGGGCTGGCAAATCGTGTCAGACACGACCTGTTAAGACACGACACGATAAGACACGACACGATTAGTCTCAAACACGAACACGACACGAAAACTTTTCGTGTCTAGTTTTCAAAACACGAACACGACCTGTATTTTAACGGGTCGACACGATAAAACCTGTTTAGACACGAAATTTTAACTAATCGACGGTCGACACGATAAAACCTGTTTCAATCAACCTGTTTAGACACGAAAACGACCTGTATTTTAACGAGTTTAAGAATTGAGAGATGTATGAGTGTATGTTACGACAAAAATGAAATGGAATTTTGAGAGACGTCACCTAATAATCTAATTCTAATATATCTTTAATATATTATTTAAAATATATATATTATTAAAATATAAACGTGTCTTAACAGGTTAACAGGTTTCGACATGTTAAGACACGAAAATTAACAGGTCGACCTGTTAACGACACGAAACCTGTTAAGCCCAAACACGAAACCTGTTAACATTTTCGTGTTTCGTGTCGTGTTTTCGTGTCCGTGTCAAAATTGCCAGCCCTACTCTAAATTCTAATATTGATGATATTTGAATTGGTATACGGATTGAGCTAAACCATAAGAACCAGCCCGTAAACACCCTAATAACGATAATAACTTAACAATGTATGACCATGTTTGTGGCTATTAGAAGGCTAAGAAGGAATAGTGGCTACTAGATTTTTTATTAAGATCTAATCAATGGTTGAGACTAAATTGATGGATAAAAAATAATGAAATGACATTTTAAGCTTAGCCATTTTTATTGACTTTTTAGATTTAAAATACAAACTTATTTGAACTTAAACATAATATTTAGATTATATACCCGAAAACTACAAACTTCATGAATCATACTAATTTACATCATAATAAGACCATCAATCTCATATCATACACTCATGGAAACGAATCATACTAATTTACATGCAACACTTAACACACAATGCAATTCATTAACACTCAAGTTAATGTTCATTCAACAAACCTCTTGTTGAAGGGATCATGTTTTGTGTCTGGTGGGTTATTTAGAAGGAACGGAACGAGATAAGGACGATTTGAAGATACGCTTCATGTTTGATTCTATCATTCACTTTCCGTACCATTGGATCACATTTAGAGATAAGAGGTGGCGTATACCTTGGGTTAAGTGGTTACAAAACCTGATTCTCTTTTTATAATTCGTTGTGTTTGATGATTGATTAAGTTTTTCTAACAGCTACATGTTTTTAATATATCTAAAAAAATGTTCATGCAACAAACCACACTTTACTAGTTATGCACATGAAATGTGCAACTCTAGTTTTCATGCAAATGAACAAAACAAGATATGCACAAGTTTCACAATAGCACACATGCAAAACATAATCCAATGACCATGATTTACAAGCACGTTATAACTTCAGTTACTTTATAGAACTTCAAATTGACAAAATATTTTACTTTTTTGTTATGATTTTTCTTGTTTATTTTTTTTACTAACACTTTTTTTTCATCAAAATATCACCAAACTTGTATTTGAAAGGTTTTAAACTCTCATCACTTTTGTAAAAAACAATCACCATGACACTAAGTCACGGCCTACAAGAATCATTATTCATTATGATGGTTTTTTTTATGAACAACTAAATCACTATATATGTCTTCTGTCTTTTGCAGAATTTAAAGTCATAAACTTTGATTAAAAAGACACCACTTTACTACCAAACTATTGCCTTGAAGACAATCTTCACGATGGTTGCCCTCGACATTTGCACAGCCAATCTTGTGTTAATGGTGATATCAAATAGACACTATAAATTAAGGTGTGTTCAATTTTCGAATCCTACTTGAAACAACTAAAGTTTAAATTGAATCGAATCGAAATCGAATTCGATCCAGTTATACCTTTTCAAGTCAGATTATAATCTCAGAACTCACGGTTTCCAAATTGAGGTTTGAACCGAAACGATATTTGATTTTTGGCTTTTCGAGTCGGAGTAAAAGCTCGTTTAAATTCAAGGTTTTGAACCAACCTATCTGTCTCGAATATCTGGATTAAGCTATATATTGATTTAAATATAACAAGAAGTACGTGAAGAAACAATTTTTTTAATAACTAACACATACCCATTTATAATTCACTCTTAAACTATAACATGAGAAAATAAACAACACCATATTTTAAAGGTTGTCATGAAAAAACAAAGCTTCTTCTTTATTAGTAGACTAGAACCGATGCGAAAAACAAATGATAGATATTTCACCAAATTGGAATAAATAATGCTTCAAGTTCACTTACTTCCATAAAGAAATTCAGTAATAAATTAATAAAAAAATAAAAGATCTTTATGCATTATAAATTAATAAAAAAAATAAAAGATCTTTATGCATTGAATCGGATCCTTTTCACTTGCAACCGGAATTGCGAGAAAGAATATCTATCACCCGCCGTATAACGGCAAACTGAAAACGCATATTATATTACTAAAGACTTGGGTGAAGTGTAAAACAAGACAAATGGTTTGCTTGGTTTTTTATTTCCGATTTTCCACAAAACACAAAAACATTTTTGTTTTCTTTAAAGTTAATAATTATATTTTTGGATCACTAACGGCTCAATAAGTCACTTGATCGTCTCGATTCCTCAAAGCATAGGACCCAAAGATCACATTTAAAAGAAAACTTACTATAGGTGAAAAAACCCCGAATACTTTATCCAAATAGAAATCTTTATTTTGCTGTCATAGGTGGGGTAGGTTCATTGACGAACATCCAAAAATAGAGAACTTGGAAACCAATTAAAAAAAGGGAAAAAGACCAAAATGCCCATTTTGAAGAAAAAAGGAACGAAAATGCCCATTTGAAAGTCAACACCCCCAATATGCCCACTGGTTCACGGTCGTCACGACCCTAGTGACGGTCTTGACGACCCTAGGTCCATCCAGCCAATCAAAGACAGCCACGTCACCACATACGGTCTTGACGACCCTAGTGACGGTCTTGACGACTCTAGTGACGGTCTTGACGACCCTAGGTCCATTTCCCTAAAAAAAGACCTGTCATAAAGTCTTGACGACCCTAGTGACGGTCAGACGACCCTGCAGGAAGGTCGGACGACCCTGCAGGAACCTTAAATTTTCAAAATGCAATATCTCTCTCAATTTTCAACGGAAATCACTTCTGTAAATTGCTATGGATTCGTATGAACGAGACGGGCATATCTAGCACCATTGTTGATATGTTTTAAACCGATTTGTAGGTCCGATTTTAAGCTCCCGACCCCCGACACGTGTAAAGCTTCTAAAATGGTGCAGACCACAAATCAAGGAAATGTAATTAAAGCTCTTTTACACATAGTTAGAAGTTGATGTACCTATACATTATATATATTTACAATAATAATTGGTGGTCCAAGACACAATGTCAACTATTCATATGTTGACCAATGAGGGCATGACACGTGTCATGCCTAACCAGTAATAGCATGACACGTGTCATGTCTAACCAATACATTTTTTCATCCAATAATTAAATGACACGTGTCATTTGTTTTTTTAATTAAATTTTACGTTTTATAGCACTTAACTTTTTTACTTTCGTTTTTAGTATACTTTTAGAGTTTTCGACTTACGTCATCCTTTATAGTCGTTAAAAGGTGACCCGTCGCAACGCGCGATGGTCAACTTTCACACCACTTTTAGAGTTTTTGACTTTGCTCACAGCGTTTTAAAAAATGGGTGTTAGGCCGAGTGTCATGTACATGTGGTATTTTTTTCAGACTTAAGCGCAAGTGGTCAACTTTTAAATCACTTATAAAGTTTTCGACTTTGGCCACGGCGTTTTGGAAAATGGGTGGCCCGCCGCGAAGCGCGGACGGGTCACCATCTTGTTAACATGATTTCATTTCCTTCAACATAAACCCAAATTAACTGAATTTTGAGTTTAGTGACGGCAGGAAATGATCAAATGATTGCAATAATTATTATTAAAACTAATTAAATTAAGCATCGTCTTCTTGTCACTTGCTTGATCTGAAGAATATTATGGCTTCAATAGAACCCATTGGTACTTAGCGTTCATTGGTACGTCATTCACGATATCGTAGTTGTATCTGATCAAATCAACAGCGTAATAATAATTGCCTTACACGTGTCGGGGGTCGGGAGCTCAAAATCGGACCTACAAATCGGTTTAAAACATATCAACAATGGTGCTAGATATGTTCTTCTCGTTCATACGAATCCATAGCAATTTACAGAAGTGATTTTCGTTGAAAATTGAGAGAGATATTGCATTTTGAAAATTTAAGGTTCCTACAGGGTCGTCTGACCGTCACTAGGGTCGTCAAGACTTTATGTGTCACACCCCCAAAATACCACTAACGGAGTTTATACCGTTAAGGGGCGCAACTAGACCAGGATCCACAACCATAGTTACAAATACTAAACGAATCAGGGTTAGTTCAAACACAAGATAGAAATCAAAGTCTTAAAGTACATACGCAGCGGAAAATTAATTGTCTTTGGTACTAACCACGTGCCTTACATAAGTGTTGTTTTAAATTCCCAAAATAGTTTAATTAAAATAAAGGTCTTCACGTGCCATGCCAACCCGCTCCGGATACTCCTTAGCGATCTGCAAAAGTTTAAACCACGCAAGTGTCAACCTAACGGTTGGTGAGTTCACAGTGGGCTTGTCATGCATTGGCCCGGTCTCGTAATCATAATTCATGTCAAGATGTACTTACAAAATGTTTATTTGTGAAAAGCAATGCTCGTAATTAATTCTCAGTTTATAAATGTTTTGTCCGTGACCACGTCATCGGGTATGTACTAGTTCCGTAAAGTTAAAGGACTCAACCGATATCGCGGGTAGCTAATCCGTTGTTCCATGCTCTAAGGAAGTTTGTACCAAAGCTGACTTATTTTGTGGGGGCCGAGCCATCCCGTTCGGTGCGGACCAAGTCATCGCGTTTTCTGCCTCCCCCGTGTCCTCTCGGGACCACGGGCAAATAGGCTGATATTGTACCTCCGTGCACTCCCCGTGCCACGGGGCGGAGTTTGTCAAACTCCAGTAGATCTACCCAACATCCCCTCGCTTTACAATTAATGGCACAATTAAGTTGAGGACTTTTAAGTTATAAGGCATCCTTAGAAAACATGTGATATCATATAGTTTAGACTTTAACCTACACTAGCCATATTAAAATGTTTTCAGTTTTGTTTCAAAAACAGTTTGATCAGAATTCGCAAGTGTTCCCATAAAACACTTTCAGTTCATCAAGTGGGTGCCGAGCATCCCGTGTTCTCAAGCTTATCAGTGAGGTGCCTAGCACTCTCGAGTTTATCAGCATTGTTTTTGTTAAGTTATTCTGTGTGGCCCATAGGACTCACGGTAAGCGGGTTAGTGACACTCACCTTTGGTTGCACTGCTACACTTCTAGTAAATCCAAATATTGTTGTTTAATGAAGACCTAGAACACGTTTAGGTCTTAAGTATTAGTTTCGTGTCTAATCTTTATTTAACGTCACTATGGCCCATAACATAGCACGTTGCAACTATGACTCGACACACCGACACACGATACCAATGGTTGATCATAAACAAGGGTTCATATAAATCAGACATCAAGCATGTTTCATCATGGCATAATCATGTAAGTCATGGCATAACACTTAAGCAAATTTCACAAGTTTGGTTTTTAGGTCAGGCCTTAGTTTCGCTAGGCTAGTTTCGCCCGAAACTGCTGATGCAGTTTCGCTAGCCTAGTTTCGCAGGGAAACTGGTTTGAACTTTCGTTCAGGTATTTCGCTCGATAGTTTCGCTCGAGCTGGTCTGGTCAGGTTCCCGGCGACACTATAGTTTCGCTGGTCAGTGTCGCTGGAAGGATACACAATTTCGCTACTTAGTTTCGCCCAGAGAACAACAGTTTCGCTGGTCGTGAAAAACATACGGATTTGCCTAAAAATCAACCTAACAGCTTCTGATCATACATGCAATTCATTATTTAGCATCCATGGGCATTTACTAACATAAATCAAGCAACTTTAACATGTTTAACATGCATTTTGTCATCAAATCACCAAGAACACATATAAAACCCTAAAATGACTAAAATGGCATAAATCTCTATCATGGTTGGATTTCATACGCAAAGTTGGAGACTTTATCACAGATCTAGCATTCCTAAGCATATATACAGAAGATCAAGCAATATCATGAAGGTTTGAGCATGCTTTAAGAAGAAAACATATAGAAAACACATAAAGCATAGTTTTTGGGACTCACGGTTGATTCTAGAATCGATAGAGGAGAAGGGGTGATGGTCTAGAGGCTGAGATCTTGGTCTCTTAGTGGTATTCTCGGCTGGTCCAGAAATCTCAGAGAGTGTGTGTGTGTTTGTTGTGTGGTTTGAGCAAATGAGGCTACTAGGGTTCATTAAGTTTATTTATATCAGAGGCTAGTTTCGCTGGCAGTTTCGCTGGCTGGCGAAACTGGCCCTGATCTCGGTCACATTGATCAGTCAAGCCTGCTACCGGGCGAATCTGTAATTTCGCTCGGTAGTTTCGCTGACTACCAAATTTTAGGCAATTTTCACATAATCAAGTATTTACAATTAATCATGCTATACACAATAATAAGTCATGTATTTAAATCACATTGCACATAAAGATAATCAATGATGGACACTTAACACATATGGACGGGTTCGGTGATCAACCAAAGGTCGTGGACGTATTCGGCCTGGTTATGTATTAGCTACTTATTACGTAACTAACGGGTTTGTCTAACGGAAGTTAACCTTGAAATTCTCGGGTGTCACATTATGACAGGTCTTTTTCTGGGGAAATGGACCTAGGGTCGTCAAGACCGTCACTAGGGTCGTCAAGACCGTCACTAGGGTCGTCAAGACCGTATGTGGTGACGTGACTGTCTTTGATTGGCTGGATGGACCTAGGGTCGTCAAGACCGTCACTAGGGTCGTGACGACCGTGAACCAGTGGGCATATTGGGGGTGTTGACTTTCAAATGGGCATTTTCGTTCATTTTTTCTTCAAAATGGGCATTTTGGTCTTTTTCCCTTAAAAAAATCATCATATTTTAAAGAGACCAAAATTTTATGTTGTTTAGCTTTATAGATGACTAATTAATGTTATTTATTTGTAAACTAGCACTTTTCACACGTGAAATATAATTCATATAAATGAAAATATATGTGTTCCCCAGTTTCTATTTTTTAGGTGTTATATAAAAGAAAAAAATAAGGAATTAGAAAACCAATCTAAAAAAGTTTATTATCTTTAAGAAAACCAAAGTTTTATGTTGTTTTGTTTTAAAGATGATTAAATTAATGTTATTTTACATCTAAACTAGCATTATTCACATCTGAAACATGATCTATATAGAAAAAAGTATATTGGTTTTCCAGTTCCATATTTTTTTTAGTGTTCCCCAACGAACCTTGCTATATATGTATATAGTTAGAGGTTCATTGTAAATCCTCATAAAAAAAAAGACTATAGACATGTAAACCCCCTATTTCGCATGTAAAATTCACTGAAAAAGTCACTTTTCTTTATTTATTTCTTTTTTTTTTATATTCAATGAATTTCATATGTGAAATAAAGGGTCTATAAGTCTATAGTTTTTACGGGTCTACATGCGAAATAGGGGTCCATATAGATATATAGAATGAGGATCAATACAAGACCAAAGTTTTAAGATCAAAACTTGTATTTTGAAGAAATATGTAATTTTTATCCAAAGTAGGGGGATATATGCAATTCCCCCGAAAAATGAAGAATAATTTTGAATCGGTTAATTTTTATACCCGTGCTAAAAAAGTTTACTTTCTTCATACAAATAAGTATGTTATATTAAAACCACTAAGTTATTTGTTCGTATGTGTTTTTTTTTACCTTTAAACTAAGTTATCTTTTAGCACATACGGTATACCTGCGCCGTAGGGCGCCAAAGTGCACTTTAACGGCGTCATGGGGCGCCAACACCGCCCCACTCTACCGTAAAGGCCTAGGCGCCATAGGGCTACGCCATATCTTTGGCGCGCGTTGAAGCCCAAATTTGACCGTTTGAACGCTCATTTTTTCGACCGTTACTTATTAAAAAAAAATTATTTTCTTTCTCTATTTGAAACCACATTTTTAACCATTTTTCACACCTCAAATCATATTCTCTTCTAAAACTCTCTCAACTCAAAAAAATTATGGATTTCCTCTCGTCCAACAATTCATCTGACTCGTCGTCCGACGAAGCCGCAAATATGTTTTTCCAATTGATGGTGCATTATCAGCAACGCCGGCTAAATAGACGAGCGCAACAAACGCTTACCCGAAGAGCTCGTCTCAATCGAAACCGTGAAATGGGGCATACGAGTCTTCTTAGAGATTAATTCAACGACCCTTGCGTCTACCCGACATAAGCGTTCGAACAACGTTTTCGAATGCGACGTTCACTATTTTTAATAATTGTGAACGATTTAAAACGAGATGATCCATGGTTCCCGTAAAGAAGCGGTGCAAGATGAAGGATTGGTTTCACTCAATTGCAAAAGTGCACGACAACAATTCGAGTGATGGCGTACGGTGTTACGGGTGATTCGTTCGACGAGTATCTGAGGATGTCCGATCGGACTATTAGGTCGTGTATTCAAAAGTTTTGTAAAGGTAATACTTCTCGTACAACATTTGCTTCATAAATAAATTTAAATAACATGTTTGTTTAATTTTCATACATAGTTTTTAAAATTAGGTCTTTACAACTTGTACGGAAGAAAATATTTACGCCGACCCACTGCTAAGAATATTAGACAGTTGTACGAGTTTCACGAGCAGAAATGGGGTTTTCGTGGGATGCTTGGTAGCATCGACTGCACACATTGGGAGTGGAAGAAATGTCACAATGCTTGGCGAGGTCAATTTATGCGTGGTGATCATGGGCATCCAACCATAATGCTTGAAGTCGTTGCTTCATACGACATGTGGATTTGGCATCAATATTTTGGTGTCACTGGTTCGAACAACGATATCAATGTGTTGGATCAGTCACCAATTTGAGATGATATCATCGAGGAACGTGAGCCTGATTCCTCGTTTGAGCTATAAGGCAACACATACAAGCGGGGATATTATTTGGTAGACGAGATTTATCCTGAATATTCTATGATTGTCAAAGGGTTTACGGCTCCCATTGGCGAAAGGCGCAAGGTCTACACAAAATCTCACAACGCCGCTCGAAAAGACATTGAACGTACCTTTGGTGATTTGAAGGATAAGTGGCATATCCTAGCTCACCCCGCACGTATGTGGCATCGAAAGAAAATAGTTAACGTTATGCGTGGTTGTATTATTTAACACAATATGATCCTCGAGGATTAGAGTGCTGCAATCTACCAATTCCACGAGGAGTAGTTGGATGCGACGTATGAGGAAATCGACGAGGATCGAAAATAGGCTATTCATCAAGAAATAAGAAATCGAGATATCCATAATCAACTAAAGGCTGACTTGATCGAGGATATCTATGATCGGTCACATTGATTTATTCTATGTTTTATGTATTTTTTTTAAACTTTATCAAGTATTGGTAGTTTTTATTTTTTTAAGAAATGTATTTGTAGTGTCTTTTTTTATTTAAATTTTAAGATTAATGTTTTTTTAATTATTTATTTCAAAAAAAAACAATGTTAAACACCACACCATAACATGGAGTATACCCCATGTGTGTTAAACTTGATATACATATGACTTGCATGTATGTAGGTTCCATAAAAAATATTCAATAATATTATTTTTAGCAGAGCCGGTTCTGAGGATTTATGGGCCATGTTCGAGCTAAAAAAATGGGCCCAGTTAAAAAAATTTGCAAATAGAAAATGTTCTTAAATAAAAAAAAAGTTCATTAATATTAATAAAAAAACAACATTTAAGAAAAAAAATACGACATTAAAAAAAAGGTCACGGCATTAAAAAAAACAATTAAAGCCCATAGTCCGTCTTGATTCGTTCCCTTAACTTGATCGCCAAAGCTCGAAACATCGAACGTGGTTGAAGATTTTGAAATGGGTGTTGTTGCGTGTAACCGGAGAAACCTTGAGGAGGTTGAAGATTTGCCATCATACTACACAACTCTTCGTTGGTCGGTGTTTGTTCATTGTCACCGGACCGTGGTGTCGGGGAACGACCGAAAGGTTGCATCTTTTGTGAATAAAATATGAGAATAATTGAAGAGTAGAGAGGAGGTTGTGTGATTTTTTAGTGAAAGAGGTAGATTTATATATATAGGGGTTAGTTTATATTGGTTTAAAATGAAAAAAAAAATTAAAAAAAAAAATTAATGGTCCAACGGTTAAAAAATGACCCGTTGAACGGTCATTTTTGACCAGCTCCCCCCCCCCCCCACTTTGGCGTGAAAAATATCACGCTTCTGGCCTATTTAACAAATTTCGCGCCCCACCGTAGTGGGTGGGGGCGCTATAGGGGCGCTAAAGGCGGTTTCAAGCCCCTTTCAAGCCCCATTACACATAGCCTAATAATACTCATTATACATCAAAATTTATAAACTTTATGAAGAACAGAACCCTCCATTTATACATAAGATTACAAAGAGAATTAGAGCAAAAACAATT
Organism: Deinandra increscens subsp. villosa; assembly: GCA_039602395.1. NCBI lineage: Eukaryota > Viridiplantae > Streptophyta > Magnoliopsida > Asterales > Asteraceae > Deinandra > Deinandra increscens. The sequence continues at coordinate 17,555,544 of JBCNJP010000015.1, read as the reverse complement.
GAAAGTTGATACACAGAGGAGTAAAATTTACTAAAAATGAAATTAGGAGATGAGGTTTCAAGACAATTAAGCAGAACCACATAGCTTTGTTGTAAATTTAATCAAAACGATGTAGTTTTAATTGGTTTCGTATCTAAGTTTGGTTTCACATTACAACGCGAAAACCCACGCGTTGCTCTGGTAGTGACAATTTACAACGCGGTACTTGTTTCTATATATAAAAGATCATATATCGTATTTGACTTATTATTTACTTACTTGTATAACATCACTAAATGTCAATGAAAATTATATAAATTTTTGAGTAAATTACTGTTTACGTCCATGTGGTTTGCACCAAATTACTATTTAGGTCCCAAATTTTCATTTTCAACAAATCTACCACCGTGGTTTCCGATTTGTATCCAATTAGGTCCTAATGGCTAACACCGTTAAAATTTTCTATTAAGTTTTGGTGAAATGACTAAAATACCCTTCTCCTTTAATTTAAAACAAACAAAAAAAGAAAAAAAAAACTATAAACCCCCAACCCTTATTTCCTTCTCCGGTGTTCCCTTCGTTCCCGGCGTGTCGTCCTCCTCCTCCGGCATCGTCATCTACAACACCCCCGTCACTCTCCTCGATCGCGCCACCAACTCCACCGCCTCATTCTCCACCAGATTCTCATTCACCGTCCACAACATCAACCCCGTGATGTCATTCGACGACGGAATCTCATTCTTCCTCTCTCCCGATAACCAAACCCTCGGATCCCCCGACCAACGGCGTTCGATTTGGCCATGATCTACACCATTTAGCCAGCGGATTCAAGATTCGTCATTTTGTCTGGGAATTGATTTGAATCAGCGGCGTTCGATTTTTCCCGACAAAATCAAATCGAATTGATTTCCAGGTTCCAAGTAGAGAAGTGTGGTGTTCGCCGGAGGGGGCCGAGATCTGATTTTGGGGGCCGTCGGTGGGTTTTTTCTAGGGTTTAGTTGGTTTTTTTTAATTTATAGGAGATTTAAGTGGTTGAGGGTATTTTAGTCATTTTATCAAAACTTAACAGAAAATTTTAACGGTGTTAGCCGTTAGAACCTAATTGGATACAATTGGAAACCACAGGGGCAGATTTGTTGAAAATGAAATTTGGGACCTAAATAGTAATTTGGTGCAAACCGCAGGGACGTAAATAGTAATTTACTCTAATTTGTTTTATTTCTTTATTTTCTATTAACATTATATTAAAATTATAATTTTAATTTGGCAAATTGGATTTTAATAATTCAAACTATAACCTATTGGCCGATAATAATCCAAACTATCAGTTTGGCCAGCAGCAACCCCAACTTTCATTTTCGTTATCAGCATCAGTCTTAGTCCCAAAATATCATACATTTACACATGATTTACACTTGTTTTTCGTTTGTTTTTTGCTTTTATGCTTCCTTATTTTGTTCAGATTTATCATTACGAGCCAAAATTCAAGGGTAAATATAATGATGATTATGCTACTGGGATTACTCCTGATAACGAAAATAAAAGTTGGAACTACTAATGGCCAAACTGATAGTTTGAATTATTATTAGCAAATAGTCATAGTTTAGATTATTAAAATCCAATTTACCTTTAATTTCTTATTTAAAAGACTATTTCACCCGTTAAAACTTTTTTAGTATTTAAGTAAATGATAACTTCGTATTCTATAGATATAGACAGATATATATATATATACATAGAGAGGTTATTGAGTAAAGATAGTTGAGGCAGCGGTATTGATGAATACCGAACGCTGGTAAGTGGTAATATATATATATACAATTACGTCAAAGTCAAAGTGCGCCATGAGTTGAAGAGAAAAATGGTAGTGCACCTTGGATTCGGGAACCATGAAAAGAAAAAATAGTCAGAGATCACACCGGAAATAATGACAGTTTGGATAGATACTCATGTGCTCCTAAAACCTACCTTCTATGTTTATAATTATATATATATTATAAGATTGTAGCAGATGTAGCTAGTGCTACACACTATTTTAATGGGGGGTTTGATGAATATATGCTCTTTTCAGCCGTTAGATTGGCCGGCAACTTCGAATTATTTTACCCTTAGCTTCAGTTGCAGTGTTGCACAACATAATACAGTCTCATCAGTAGAGTTTGAGTATTTGAAAGAGTAATAGGGTTTTGGTGAAAATTGATGTCACCTAATGTAGACTATTTAGTGATGGTGATAAGGATGTATAGTTGTATTTGAGGTTATAATGAGAAGTTATGTGAAGATAAGAAGGATAAGAAGTCTTCTCATCCGTTAGATCTGATGATTAATGGTCCAGATTTATTCGCTTAATTAAAACTTAAAAATATAAAGTAAAAAGGATTTCCAGGGAGAAGATGTGGTCAAATTGTCATTTTTTCTTTCCCCCAATTATTAAAACCTTCATAACTTTTGCATACGATATTATTTTTTTATAAAAATTACACCATAAAAACAAACGTTTTTTTATCTTTAAAACGCATACAGTATTGCTATATAAAAAATCAATTTTTTTTTTCCAATGACGTGAAATATGACACAAAAAAAAAATTATGGTGATTTTTTTTTTATGTCCATTCGTGTCATGTTCATGTCGTTGTGTTATATGTTCAGGTCATTCACAAATTTTTTTTTATATAGCAATATTATATGGGTTTTAAAGATTAAAAAACGTTTGTTTTTATGGTGAAATTTTTATAAAAAAATAATATCGTATGGAAAAGTTATAAGCATTTTAATAATTGGGGAAAAAGTGAAAAATATGCAAGTTTCCAAATTTGCTCCTCATTCCTTTGACTTCTTATCCTTCTTATTTAACCAAAACTTCTCATATGAACTTTTCTCGTGGTTTAAATTAAAAAAGTAATGTAATTATGTGGTTGATGAAAAAAAATTACTTTATTCTTCATTGAAAAAAAATTACTTTATTCTTCATTATTTATTCTGCAGCGTGATGGTGATCACGGAAAGAGCAATCATGACCCCACTCCCCTCATGCCTACAGGTGGTTTTTGTTGTGTGTAATGGTTATCACGAGGTTATCATGGCTTCACTACAGATAATCTAACTCTCAAGTTTTATATCAAATATCTAAAAGAGTTTGAATAGTTGTTGGTATTTTTCCTTGTCATTTATTATGTATGTTTTATTAAATTATATTATATTGTATGATATTAGACTTGTAAGTTATGTTATTCTTGGGGTTAGAGGTTCTGTTCATGATTAGCCGGTTTTATTGTTGTATGATAATATTGTAGTGCTACTAGAATAAGTATTAATTAGTCTGGTTAGTGGTTATTAGGAGATAAATAATGTTCTTTCATGTTAAACGGTTTTTGGTGTACGGTATTAACATGTTGGATAAGGGTTAACCTTTTCATATAGTGTGGGTTTAAATCCCATTAATACAATAAAATAATATATTTAGAGCTGTTTAAAAAAAATCTTCATGACTTTATTTAGGGGTGAAAATAAGTACCTTCGGGTTTGGAGAATTGAAGTGTAATAATTGCAAGTTGTTAATGTATTGTAAGTTTTTTAACAGTTAGCGAATGTTCGGGAAACCTTGGTGGTTTTTACATCAGTTGAGCCATTTCAGGAAAAATCCATTTCTATGAGCGCCCGGGTGGTAATATGTGGGAGCTCGGGGATCAATCCCCTATCATCGCCAAAACCCAAAGGTCAAAATTGTAATAAACGAGAGTATACATTGTTGTCAAACATCACTAGTCTCACTGCACGAGGAAGCCTTCAACGTAAGAATCGGAATGGTAAGTTACAACGAGAGAGTGATGCAAATTATTGTGTGTTGTGTTTAGGTTCTAAGATTTGCCTTAAACCGAGTTCTCAACTTATACAGAGGCTTGGGATCCGTGGGTAGCCGGCATCTCCCCTTCAAGGGTGATAGCACCCTACCTTCCTTGCATGCTTGCCTTGAGAATAGCTACTTTAGTATAAATAGTTTACCACAATTGATTATCCGTCAATCTTTAATGTCAAGCGGCGATGACTCGCTAGCCAGTAGGTTTTGACCTACGAATATTACTTCTTTTAGATAAATATAAGCTTTAGAGAATCATCATGCTCTATGCATTTCTTTTATCTTTGTACGACTCTCATATTTTTATCGTATTTCGGATACCGGTAACTTATCTATCAGTGAGACCTTTGGCAAGTTACTCTAGACCTCCCAACAAATAATTATTTGTTTAAGGAGAATATAAAAGAATTGCAATTGGCAAATGAAGAAAGATTGTCCACATGGGAATATGGGATAGTTTCTTAATGAGTGCATCTTCTTCTATATAAGGAAAGTTAAAAGATCCCAATCCCCAACTCCGATCACTCGCCGGAAAAAAGCTGTTAACCCCCCTATGGTCCCTATGGAATAGTAGCCTTTGCTTCCCCTCCACATTTACTCTCAAAAGTGCATCAATCAATCTATCTACTTGCAATCTCAACATTCAGATCATCAACATCTTACTATAAATAACTAACTCATTCGCAATCGGAAACGTACCGGAATCCATGGCCGAAGTTCAGGTAATCGAGGCGCTGTTATTCGGCGATCATGAAGCCAAATCCGCCGCCGCAGAGGCCGTCACTCATCTCACCAACAAACAGAGACACAAATTGGCTGAAAATGGCGCCATTCCTGCAATCGTCTCCATGATTCACGCCCCTCGAGATTTCAAATCCCTAGAATCCGCCATTTTTGCTCTCCTCACCCTCGCCTATGGCAGCGAAAGGTTCGTTAATCGTTACTTCGTTCGTCACTTTCCGGCTCGATTGATGCAATTTGTTGGTTATTACATTACATCAAAACCTAATCGATTTGGTGTTGATTTTGATTTTGCAGAAACAAGATCAGGATCGCGAAATCCGGAGCGATTCCGCTGATTCTAAACCTAATTCGATCACAGATCCATCCACTAACCGATCACGCAATAGCCGCGCTTCTAATCCTATCATCATGCTCCGCCAACAAACCGTCAATGGCCGCCTGTGGAGCAATCGAAACCCTAATCGAAACCCTAACCGAAAGCAACAGCACTACACAAGTGAAACTCGACATAATCGTCACCCTCCATAACCTCTCCCCATGGATCCCCACCCTTCTCTTACCATGCACATCAACTTCCCTGATCCACCTCATAAACCACTCCGAAAAATCCTCAAAACTCGTCGAAAAATCACTCGGACTCCTCGAAAACATCGTTTCTTCGTCCGAGACCGCGTTGAAAGAAACTGCGTTGACCGGGATCGGGATCCGGGCGCTAGTGGAGACCGTGGAGGAAGGTTCGAAACAGTGTAAGGAGTATGCGGTTGGAGTTTTGTTGATGATATGTGAGAGTAGTAGGGAGACGTATAGAATGATGATTTTACGAGAAGGGGCGATCCCGGGGCTGTTGCAGGTGAGTATTGACGGGACGAAACGGGGGAGGACGAGTGCGAAAATGCTGCTGAGGCTTTTGCGGGATTGTTCGAGCGGGTTCAGAAGTGAGGGGTCGAAGAATGTGGTGTTGGAAGAGGTTATGGGGGAGATTGATAGAGGGGAAATGAGGGGAGTTGAGGTTGGGACGTTGGAGGAGATGATTGCTAGGTTTAATATTTGAATGGTTTTACAGAAACAGTTTGTGATTGTAAATATGAACATCCGTTATCATCTTATATGGATGGAATCGAGGTGATGTTGTCTTAAAATGGTTTTGATTCGGTTTATATTTCATAGCTGAAAGATAAAAAAAACAGTACGATATGATATAATTTGAATCACATTAAAAGGGGTGTTTTTTTAATAGCTAAATCGCCACATCTGTGTTTTTGCAGGATTACCTATACCATAACATTTTAGTTTGAGAGCTACTATTATACCATCAAACTATCCTCTCGAGAGGACGCGTACTCGTTTAGTATGGTAATGTATTTGGTTAACAAATTGTATAATCGAGTCAAAGTGGAAAATTCAAGACAATTAGGAGCCAAGACTCACAAAGTGGTCTGATCGGGATGGTATGCAAACGAGTCAAAACGGGATTGTTCAAGCTGGTTGCTCTAAAAACGGTATCATTTGGGTTTTGAGTCAAAACAGAATATGATTAAAATAGGCTGTGATTGAAATGAATAATATTAGGAAAAAAAAGAGAATGCAAGTAAATTCGGCCGTGATGTACATGTCATATACGAGGACAGTGGAGGTTACGACAGTAATGTGAGTGGTGGTGATGATGATAGTGAGCAGCATAACCTAACGATGGTGGTACTGACGGTGACAGTTTTTTTTTTTTTTTTTTTGAACGGCGTTTGGAACTACTCCCCAAATCTCCAATACCCGAGTGAGCCTTCCTGAGACGGGATTGCAACCGTCCATACTGATTTTGACACTCCAGGCTTGGCTCACTCAGAAACACCATCAAGGAGGAAACTCACCACTTGAGAAAAACCCCCTTGAGTCAGGTTTGAACTTGAGACCTCAAGGTCCCCAAACTCTAACCTTCATCCCATACCATTGGGACAAATGCCCATTGGTTACTGACGGTGACAGGTAAGGGGAGGCAATAACAATACAGTAGAGGCGTCAACACCGGCAACAATGATGATTGTGTTGCTAAAGACCCATAGGTGATGGATGTGTAGGTTACGGCCTTACGGGGTGGAGTTGATGGTAGCGGTGGTGGCAACGGTGGCAGAGGCGGCCGCTGTGATCGTGTAGGTGATGCCCTGCTATGTAGTGACGACAGACATAGGCTTGTTTCATAAGAGCGGTCCAAAACATAAAATCAACCATTTAGGCTTTAGCTACGAAGCTTACCAAAACACACGGTCTTAAGCTACCCTTCCAAAACTTTGAGTTTAATTCATAGTCCAGTATCAGAACAATCCGGCCCTAATCCAATATCAGAACTTTTATAAGATCACCTGCTTTTTTTCAACACCAATTCTTAGATTTTCTAAAATAAATAGACCATATCTACATGTTGCAAGATTTAAGCCCCAAACATTTTAGTCGTAAGGTTTACACCTTGATCACTAGAATGTCCACGTGAGGACCTAATCAGCTCATATGAAGTAGTTTGTTACTAGCTAGATTCAATGCACTGTGCACATGTAACTTAGCTCACTTCCTTGTAATATATGTATTTTCACACTATTATTTGGGTAGTTGTAAAATTTGAAATTACTTTTGATATTTGAGACTTTTACTTAAATAAAACATAAGAAAACATCAAAACTAAAAAAAAAAACTAAAAAAAAACAAAAAAAACCAGCTCATCATTGTGGCGTGAGTTGGTAGCGAGCCAAATATGAGCTCAGTTTAAAGCTCAAAAAGTTGGGAATTTATAGCTCAACTAAGTTGGGCAGCCCTAGACGAAGCAACATAGGTTAAGACGGCTCAATTAAGGTCATTGGAGCTTAGCATCGACCTTTGAGCATACATAACCAATGTTGGTAACAAGATCTTCACATAAAAGACAAATCAAAGCATGCAGTTTTCAAGATATAAACTCGAATAAGACAAAATATCATATGAACTCCGAAAGATCTAAAAAAACACAAACACATCAACCTGTTGAAATGATATTACAACATGCATCAACATCGTTTAAACCTCCTTTGATCTAATTTACCATTTATTCATCTCACTTCTAATATGGTACCAGGAGGTTCAAAACAAAACCAACAAATAAGATCAGCAAAATACGAAATTCTTGCTAACTTGTACCCTTACAAATGGGCAATTACCATATACTAGGTTTGTATACCTTCAAAAAGTAAAGTGACTACGATATTTCATGATTATCTTTGCCAAGTGGAACTTTTAGTTTTAAGTTTGTAATTATACGCGTAAAAAGCCAAGAGACCCGAGTGATCAGGAGAGCAACACTCACCGTGACCTTTTATAGAGGCTATATGCCACAGCTACAGTTGCCACAGCTCCAACGACACCAGCAGCTGTATAAATCTCATGTTGCTCCCATTTTTTCGTGAAGAAGTCAAACTTGTAGGTTGACTTTTTCCCCTCCTTATTCGCTTCTGAAGTTTCATCTCTGCAGCATGAGAATCCATTGGCACCTTGACAACAGCCTCCAGTGTTTTCCTTCTCGTCTTTTGTGTTTTCCTTCAAATCACTTCCGTTCAGAAGTGTCGGCTCAACCACCTTCTCAGCTTTCTCAACAGGAGGAACACCCATTTCACCCCTGCAAGTTGATGAATCAACTTTTATCATGCTGGGTTAATGTTAAATCAATATATAGTGAAACCTTGAAGCGACCAATTTCATCCCAAATGTGTCTGATTCAGGTTATATACTATTGCTCACGGGTCAACAAAGATAAAGTTGATATATGAACAATATTACATATTTATATCCTCTTTTGTGCCTAAATCAACCTCCTAACATTCTAAAATACACTGTCAGGAGAATAATTAGATAAATAACAGGTTGAATAGTTATCATGAGAAGATTAAACATAATAACTATTTATGAAATCAAAAGAAACATGGTTGGTGGCAACACAACAAAACAGGTTAACAGAGTTTAATCATTGATGTAATTTGTTGTTTTGCCAAACTTCAACTTGCATAAAAAAGCCTTGCACACATGCACAGTTATCTCAACAGCATGCCAATTAGATGGTAAGATATTAGCACAATTGTAGAACAAAGCTAGACAGGCACAAGCTTGTTTGTTCACAATAGCATTTTAAATATGCCATTAGCAAGTTCAGAGAAAGAATCTGCCATAAATTACCAATCTAATAAGGCATCATAGTCAATTCATTATTAGGGGTGTAAACAAGAGTAGACGCTCATGAGCTCCTAGAGATCGGCTCTCTAAAAAATCGAAGCTGATCTTATCTGAGCTCGAGCCTAAATTGGAGCTCATTTACTAAACGAGCCGGTCCCCGAGCTTGACATACTGCAAGCCTAGAAAAGTCGGTTATTTATATAGATATAGCTATTGTATCTTATATAATAAATACATAATACATGTTATTGCATATAACATTATGATAAAAAAGTATACAATAATATAAATTGTAAAACTCAAGTATATATATATATATAAATAATTACATACGTATATAAATCAAATGATTAAATATTTAATAATTAATATCTAAGCCAAGCCCGAGGTCGAGAAATTATTAATGAGCCGAACTTGAGCTATAGAGAGCTCGAAATGAGTCAAGCTCGAGCTCTCATAAATTAAACGAGCGGAGCCCGGCCATTACTACTCAATGGTCCATCATGGCATCATCATCCTACCCCTACCTTAAGTTTAAAATAGGAAATGCTGTTATCCAGCCAAATTCTTGAGTTTATTAAAAAAAATATGGATGTCATGACTCATGAAGCCTTATTCATTATGATGCTTGTAAACATGGTTACTATCAGAAAAACTTAATAGCGAGTAATGCAATCAAATATAATGCTTTTTAATGGCACTCAAAACAGATAAATACAAACATTAATGGCAGAAACATTTATGTTGTTGGCTTGTGGATAACATGCAAGACCAAACATGACTTAATAATAAACTGCTTGCAGAAAAGGAGTACCCTGAATGGCTGAATATACGACAGAATCGCCTAATCAACGCTGACATATATAAAACAGTCGACACCTAACCAAACAAAGTTCAAAGGAAGGGAAGATGATACCTCCAAATCCTTTCAATAATCTCGCCCTTCTTGATATGTTGGTCAAGCAATTCAGGCACATCATTTGGGGTGACATAACCATACCTACAATACAAGAATAAGACTAATATCACAAAAGCATACAGAAATTAAAAAAAACAAATATCACATAATGTTAAAAAGACTGGTGTGACCAGAAGAAGAAATAAAGAAACATGGTAACAGATTCTCTTACCAGTGCCCAGAAACTTTCCCATCCTGATCTGTACTGTATATAATCAAGTTCCCTGCATATTTGTGGCCCCCAACATGTGAGCAAGCACTCACAAACACCTCATCCTTTAATCCCCTCACTTCAATCTCCCCATTGAGCTTCTCGATTAACACCGGTCCACAAACACCACACCTTTTATCTCTACTGTTGTGAGCACACACAAATACGTATGAACCTGTCACTGCCTCTTCTGTTCCTGAAGCCCATGGTTTGCCATTCACAAGCACTTCCTCCACAAAACTATCGATGTTTGATTCTTCCAAGCCCCTTCAATCAACATAATCAGTAACCAACGTAACAGTTAAATCATCACATGCTGAAAGCACTTTGATAATACTCTATAAGATTATACTATAACACGGTCCCTAATCATTATAGAAAAAATTCAGCAAGAAATGGTAAGCAGTCCCCTTCTTTAAGCTACTAGTACTAGTAACATTGACTGTTTTTATTATTCATATCTGATTGCACTAGTGCATATCAGCTAAAGAAATAGATCTTTGACGGAAAAAATAAAAAACATCACAAAATTTCAAACTCAAAGGAGAAATATATAACAAAAGGTCAAAAGCATATGAATAGACATCTAACCTAACATCTCCCAAATTCAAATATCTCATGTTAATTAGGTACCTTTGGTAAAATTCTCACGTTACTTTGCACATGACATCGAGGACTATTTTGATTTAGAATTTGAGAAAAGCAACAGGCGTAGATCGAACAATCAAATAAATATGAAACACGGAGCGAATTTCACATTCAGTTAAGCACGCATATATTGATTTCAAAACCCTAGCGAATTTCACATTCACATAAACACGCATATACTGATTTCAAAACCCTAGCGAATTTCACAGTACCTGTACTTGATCATATCAGGAAAAATCAAAACATCTCCATCTGATAAACCTGTACCACCACCGCTCTCGCAAATCGTCAACAGAGTCTACAAAAGTCAGATCACAAAGTAAAATCACTCATCAACACTCACAAACCTTCAAATGTTTCATCAAAATCATAAACACGTCAAAACTGACTAATTCCGTCTAGAGAGAGTGAGGGACTAACCTTAACAGCGATATCGTTCTTACGATCCTTGAGAGCTCCAGCGAGACGCTTAGGAAACGGATCCGAGTCGGACGATTCAACACGAGCAGGCCAGTCTTCATGAGACTTGTAGCACAGAAATACATGACGTCCGTAGGGATTAACGGATCCGGAGAGATTCTCGGAGTACATCTCTTGCCGCTGGAATCCGAACTTGACGTCATCATCTACGACCACCGCAGCTTCGTTAGGAATGTCAGTGGTACCGTTCTCCGGTGGAGCGGCCATGGCGGAAGAGGTATCGACGGCGATCGGAGGAGTAGAGAGCGAGAGAGAGAGAGAGACGGTGAGATAAGATTGCACGGCAAGGGAACGGCTGTGTTTAATGAATTTTGCCTTTTCTTCTTTAAAAAGAAAAAGAAAATCGCTGACGCTGCTTTTTTACAACGGCGAAAATCGCTTTTATTGTAGTTAGGCATGAATGTTTAGCTCGAATATTGGTTGTGTTTTGCGTGGCATAAGCTAGCTTATATTGAAGCTAGCTTTTTGACGTATACTAAACGGGACTTTTTTTTAAAAACTAACTTTTTTAAAAAGTCTCGTTTGATAACGTCAAAAAACAAGCTTTTAAAAAGCTAGTTGAAGTAGCGTTTCAACTAGCTTTTATAATATTTCTAGTTTACTTCTCTCTAACTTATAAATAAATATCTTTATTTACATTTATGACATGTACTTTATGTCATTTAATAGTTTATCTGTTAATTTTTACCAAACGTTATTTTTTATCAGCTAGCTTATAGCTCATCAGCTAGCAGCTAGCTCATCAGCTAGCAGCTAGCTTTTCAGCTAGTGCGTCAAACATAGACTTAGGTTCAAATATTTTTTATTTATTTATTTATTTAATTCTTTTTTTTTTTGTAAATTCTTACAAACTTTTAAAAAAGTTCATTTCGTACTCACACTATATTACATCAAGTTGTAGTTTCCGGTGGTGCTTAACATTTATTTTCTTGAAAGTACCATGTCCCACGATCTAAAGCCACATATTAAACCAACTTATTTCTTTACTTGCATTCTCTTATCAGATTTAATCAATTTACTCTTAAAAAAAATAGGTGGTGGTACATTGTGAGGGTGATATTAGCTTGGTTAAAATACGTAAAAAGAAAGGTTTGAGGTTACGATAACCTTTTTTAAGTATTAAAACGTAGATAAAATCAAACATGTATTATGCCATTGTAGAAATAAAAGTTAAAAAACACAAAAATGAAATTGCAAAGGCAACTTATATCGTCTTAAATTAATGACTTGTTTTTTATAAAATAATAAAAAGATTACGTCGTTGAAACTTGACATTCTTATTTTCGCTTATGCACAATTATATCGTCTTAAAATAATGACTTGTTTTTTTTTTATACAAAATTACTTATAAAAATAATATGTTTCGCAATAACACAACTTAATGTCCGTAATATTCAAACCTAATTACATAAAATTATCACCCAACACATTCGAGTTTCTTTTTAAACGATTTTTATAAAATGTATATATTATTACTAAATTCAAATTAACACGCCAAAAACTTGATGCCTATGAAAATATATGACAATTATGGGTCGGTTTCAACATCACTATTACATTTAAGCTTTAAATTTATAAAACACGATAACGAACAATCAATATACACCACGTACACGGGGCAAGTGCACCCATTGCAACATGGTATTGCGAAGGTAAGATCCTGGGGTCGTCCAATGACACAATATATAGAAATGAGGATCATGATACGTTGTCTTTGTTAACGTCTAACTAGATCTTAGTTTAAAATTTAAGGTAAAACTAAATTAAGAAAAGAAAAAAAAAAGTGTTTTAAGCGTAAGCAATCCAAGAAAATGTCACTTGGGAGGACTCGTCGGTTGTAGAGTTAGCAATCTGTTTATTTATAAGCTTTCCTTAAGATTGTTATTAACAGACGAAGGGACCGCATCTCAGCCTCAAATCTCGTCTCACTTTTCTCCCGTTAATCACCCATTTGGTGTGAATCCCAGAAGTACCTGTGCTATTAGTAACAAATATAGTGTGCGTGAATGTCATTTAGTTGTAGGGCCTTATGGTCAAAGTACGTTACACTCGAATACGTTGTCATGAGCCAGTAGAGGAACAACCCACGCATCAGATTAATTATTATAAGAAGATCTTTATAAGGGACTAACGAATGTTTCCTTCATGCACCGCTCTCGCGCATACATGGGCGGTCGTAGCCAAAGCCAAGTCCACCAACGCATTCACCACGCGATCTACACGGTGATAAAATATTACCAACCCTTTATCCCAACCATTACCTTCAGAATGCACATGCATGGAACCGACTTTGTTTACATAGACATAAAACACTCAAATGTATTGCTTTGCATGGGGTGCGAGTCACCAAAATGATCATGCATCGTCCCCCAGTCGGGTGTCACAAGTCCGACTGATGAGCTTTTGACTACTCAAATGCTCCGGAATATACAAGATACATTTGTTCAAAATGTGACAATAAACTTTCAATATAGTCATTCGTACATACCTTAATACACTCATTTTACCAACACGCAAAAGGTTCGTTTACGCCCATATGAGTGTAAGAGTTTAGCCAAGCATTTCCATAAAGATTTGCTTATAATAGAATGAGTGTTCATAGACAAATTTTAAACAAAATCTTATTAAGTTAATGTTTCATACAATCTTGATGCCAAATGCTTAAAAGCACCGAAACAAGTGGCTCAAAAGAAAAACGAAAATCTAATCTAATGAGAAAGAAAAGAATTAAGCGAGTCTAAACGGTGGAGAAAGCCAACCTTTTATAGGTAATATCTGGACCGAAGCACGGGTCGTGCTTGACAGGCAATATTCAGAATTTGATATTGTCAATGAACACGGGCCATGGTGTGTAATAGCCACGAGGCGTGCTTGTTAGTGGTCAGGAGCACGGGCCGTGTTGAGCAGAAGCATGGGTCGTGTTGTGTCAAAATGCAAAAGTCCTATTCTAGAAGCTTTACTGAGGTGGAGCACGGGTCGTGCTTGGTGTAGCACGGGTCGTGCTCAAGGCCAAAAATCACAAAGTCAACATATTTCTACATATTTTTTCTCATTTTATGCTTTCTTTCGTTATATTGTCCTTGTTTATACAGAAAAATTAAAAAAAGGCAAAATGGTTTTGTTTTTATTATTGTTAGTCATAAATTAACCGAGATGTGAGGAATATTTAATATAAAAATATGTATAATTTGATGTATATCAATCACCTTTTTTTATTATTATTTTTTAATTTTTTTAAGAGCAAGTTGACTAAATCTGATAAGAGAACTTTATATAGGTTTATGTAAAAAAGTTTAATCTAAATAAGAAGCTTAATAAACCATCTTAACCGTTAGATCTTCAATCTAATTAAAGGGGAAGGAGGATCAATCTAGGAAATCAACATTTCTTTTATCAACTTCTCCCATTTTTTTAAACGTATACAATTTTTACATACGACATCATTTTTAATAAAGAATTTACACCATAAAAACGAGCGTTTTTTTTATCTTTAAAACACGTACATTGTTGATATATATAAAATTAAAAAAATTACTTTTTTGATTTGACACAATGATCTGAACAATTGACACAGTGGGCTGAATACTTGACACAATGAGCTGAAAATTTGACACGATGAGCTGAACATTTGATATAATGGTCTGAACATTAGACACGAATGATCTGAACATTTGACACAGTGATCTGAACATTTGACACAGTGAGCTGAATATTTGACATAATGATCCGAACACTAGACACAATGATCTGAACATTTGACACAATGACTCACTAAGAAATCAAAAAAGTATTATATATATATAATAACATTTTACGCGTTTTAAAGATAAAACACTTGTTTTTTATGGTGTAATTTTTTTTAAATAATATCATATCTAAGAACGATGAAGATTTAAAAATGGGAAGAACTTGATAAATTGTCAAAAATGTCTATGTTCTGTTTTTTCTCTCTAATTTAACACAGAAAAACTTTAAGCGAAAAATCTTCATTTAGTTGAAGATTTAATGATCAAGATAACTTCTTAACTTTCTTATCATAATAATACTTCTTATAATAATCTATCTATAATAAAAAGACAAATATAGATGGTAAATTTAGTTTTCCTCCTACATTTGTTACTAGGTTAGTAACCCGTGTATTACACGGGCTGAATTTACCTTCATAATATTAGATAAAATACAAAAGAAAAACAATTAAATAGATTTGAAATTACAAATGGTATAATTTATTACAAAAATTAACTTGTGATTTAATTAAGGAAATTTATTATGTTAGCTTTGTCATTTTTTTATAAAATGAAATTTTAGTTTGGATATAAATGGTAATTAGCCTTAAATTGATAATTTCTAAAATTGATAATTGAATGTGATTTTGACATGTGACAATGATGATGTGGACTCTCTAGAAATGAGACATTTGACAAATTTTTAGTGCTTTATTAGTATTAGAGATTATAGATTAAAGATTAGAGATTAGAGATACGAGGCATGAAGATGAAGAATCTAATATATGAGATGATAAAACAAGGAGTCAAACGAGGGATGCTAATATGAATGCTATAACTTTTAAATTTACAAATATGTAGTTACGAACAGTTAGATATTATATTTAATTAATTCATAAATAAACATTCCGCTTGAATAAATATTCTTTGTATATTAATGTTGAACAGCTTTCTAAAAATAATGTTTTTTAGTATTCTATATTGGGTACCAATACGCAATCAAATCATACAAAAATGAGATCAAATCGTGCAAGCAACATGATTCTTGAACTAATATGACATTGACCTCTTTTTGAATATTCCACACAATAATTTCATTGAGTAATCACAAAACATAGCGCATAATGTAAATATAAAACTAACCATGGTTAATATTAAAATAAAGAGTAAAATACACAAATTCTTTTATGGTTTGTAGACGACTATATTATATGGACACGTAAGCATCGACAATGTATTGCTGGAAAAGACGACCCGTTTTAGTAAGGATAGGCACAATGGTCGTACCGAGCTTCTCAATGAAGTGAGTTGGCCTGCAGGGGCTGCGGTGCTCCGCTATGCCCAACTCGATGGTCTTCGCTCGGTCCCCGATCCCCATGATGGAACTTTCGGTGAAATGCAAAGTGAGGTGGGCCCCCAAACCCTCTATCCAATCACCTTTATCTTTCTTTCTTTTTTAATTTAAATTGATTAAAATAATATTAAAAATAAAATAAGTGGTTGAAAGGGTGATAGAAAGGTACTGTGGGTAAAAGTGAGGGAGTGAGGGATGATGATGTGGCGCTGAGTTGGTAGAAAAAAGTGACAGAAGTGTATTGTGAACATCCTAACAATGACATATGGACGATCGGGATTTGATAACTATAAAGCATATTCATTGTTAGATTTATGTCCTTGTCGTTAGTATGAAGTTTTAGGTCACTTGACCATCCAGGCTCACCAAATGGAAATTAAATGAGATATTAGAGAGACATATAGGAAGGATAGAATTTACTAACCCTTTTAGGAATATTGTCCTTTTGATGAATGTTAATGTCAAAATCAGATGACGTTGTGTCATTTTTATATATGATAGCACCTATAGAACCAGGCATAGGAGCATCGTAGCATTTTTTATTTTGAGAAATGAAAATACGAATGGTGAGATCGGAACATTAGCATTAACTTGAAGATCACGTGCATTACGAAAGAGTTTTAGTTGTTCATTGTAATTCTTTAAGACGTTAAGGATGGACGCAATAATGTCTGCCTTCAGAGAAGGTTTTCAGCCCTAATTGAATATAGAGAGTCTATTAGAGTTTTCATGGGTTGTGTCGCAGATGTATAGTTGCCTGAATGATGGTTTTCGCCAAGTAGAAGGACAGAGAGAGCCAATCTAGTGACATATTTGGCTCTCAAGGAGACCATGGCTAGTTAAGTGGTGATGTCCATTTCTTGTAGGTCATCAGCATTAATGCATTCCACATCGAGTCTGGTGAACCCTCCATGTGAGTTGTCTGCAATATGAGCAAAGTTGTTATAAAAAGAAGGTATAATTTCATTAACTCTGGGTGACTCTGGATAGGTGATCACTGGTGGTGGTTCATAGTATTGACTTCTTTCATTATGTGAGGTGATGAGTGCAAATGAGGTGGATGGAGTTAGGCTTGTAGATTTTCCTGATATTCCCGACTTCTCAATAATTTCCATTTCATGGGCACTCAACACCCCATGCAGGTCACCCAACTTCAACTTCTTGAGATCTCTGTTGTATATGATACTAACAGTATAAACAGTAGATCTCTGTTGTATATGATACTAACAATATAAACAGTCCATACTTCAAGCAGTGATCTCAAAAATTTTCTGATCTAATCGTTATGTTTCATCTTCACATCGTTGTTTTGCAGTTTATCTAGTAGTTGAACAAACCTCAAATATTGATTTGGCATGCTCTCACCCTTTCAATGAGAGAAGTTTTCATACTTTTGTTTTAGGATATCTTTATTGTTCTCCTTCACTTCTTTAGTTCCTTCGTACATTTAGTACAAGGCACTCCATAGTTCGAAAGCCGTTTTGCAATTTTTGAAACCGACGAGAACAGAGTTTGGAAGTGCAACCTGCAATGCCCATAGAGCTTTATGATCTCCTTTGATTGATTTGTGATCGTCATCGGAATAATTTTCAAGAACTTTGACTAAGTCGACGATATGTTTAGTGATAGATTTCACTGTGGGAATTGTAGGTCCAAAATTTATGGATTTCCACATTCTTTAATCGGAGTGATGAAGATAGCCTTCCCCACGTAATTTCCACGTATCAAAGTCATCAGACATGAAAGATGGAAGTTTGTTAGAACTGCCATTTCGTGAATCGCCCATGGTTTTGAGGATGTACGAAAGGAGATGAAAACACTTAACTAACGCAAGAGTTTTAAGTAAAACCGACAAGTTTGAGATAAGTAATCTTCAAAACTAGAGCCAGGGCTCTACCACTTGTAGGATCGTTGTTAGACACACTTTAACCTTACACGAGACATTTTACTTAAGAGATTGACCAGGCGGAAACAAGTCAATCTAGACTCTCTGTTTTAGTTCAGATAGGACCAAAAGCCATGTAAACAAGTAAGAACACACGAAGATGAGTAATACTCAACACTATATTGATATACTTGATGAAAATGGAAGAGCATGAGTAAACACAGGTTACAAGTAATCTATATATAGTGTCTAAGAAGTCAATGAGAGCCCTTGATTTCTCTACGATCATCTTGATCGTTAATCTAAGATACATGAATTGATATGATTACAAAAATATAATAAACTAAGCTAGAAAGTATTTCAACGGCTTCAGTTGGCGGGAAACAGAGCAACTTGAGTCTCCGACAAAGATAGTCTTTGTTGGGTCAAATGGCCAAGTCAACTTGTCCGGGTTAACTCTTCTTATCGAGATAACTTGAGTTAATCCGAAACAACCACTTCAATCGAGATAACTTTGGTTTTCCGAGATAAGTATGCTTCCGAGGTAACATTAGTTACTTCGGACTAGTTAAGGTGACCGAGATAACTAGTTACCTCGGGTCTAAAAGATAATGGAATGCGTAAATAATCGTTAATATTATTGATAATGAGCACCCTTTATATAGGGAGAATACAATGACTTGTACGAGAAGATAACTACAAATTAGGAATCTAAATCAAAGTATTCCTATCACAATATCTCTAATACCTCTCTCTCTCTCATATCTCAATAAATTTCATATATTCTAATACTCCCCCGTAGTCAGAGCAGTAGAGAATTGAACGCTCAGACTAGAAAATAAATAACAATAAATAATAAAACTAGCTTCAATATCCATCCATGATTGTGCTTCAACTGTCTTCAGAATCTGAACTTTAGCCAAATTCGTAGTTTGCTTGAAGTCGGTCATCTTTATTCCTTATGGTTGCACTCCTTGGTGTTCTTGGTTTTTGATTCGAGACCCGAAGGTAACTCTTTGATCAGTCGATCTTGACATAAAATAAAGATTAAAAAAAAAACAAGGCTGCTGATCGTAACCAAACAACGATTTTTTTTTGGATCCGAAGACCACGATTTTCGATCCGTAGATCTGAAATAAACTAAATGAAAATATAAAGAAAATTAAAAACCAATAAATTCCATAGATCCGAAACTTTGGAGTTTTAGATCCGAAGATCACGATTTTCGATCCGTAGATCTGAAATAAACTAAAAGAAAATATAAAAAAAATTAAAGCCAATTGTTCCAGGAGTCGCAATAGCCAGACGAAAAATTCCAAACTTCACTTTGCTGTCTTTTGGATGAGAACAAATAGATAAATTTCTTTTTTGTTTGAGTGCACCGATCAGAGTGGTGAAGCTTTATTTGAGCGAAAAAAAAGAAAAGAAAATAACAGCGGTGGTGGACAGGGCGGTGGCGGTGAAGGCACACCGCCGTGTCTTGGGTCTTTATTTTTCGGTGTGGTGAAAGATAATGGAATGCGTAAATAATTGTTAATATTGTTGATAATGAGCACCCTTTATATAGGGAGAATACAATGACTTGTACGAGAAGATAACTACAAATTAGAAATCTAAATCAAAGTATTCCTATCACAATATCTCTAATACCTCTCTCTCTCTCTCTCATATCTCAATAAATTCCATATATTCCAATAGGGTCTTCTATTCTTTCGAGATAACTGAAGAACAACTGAGATAACATCAAAACTTGGAAATTTTAATTCCTTATAAAAGTAAAAACGGTGGCCCGCAGCAAAGCTTGCCCGTTGACCTCATCTGCTTTCTTCGCCATCGCCGGCATTCTTCACATTGTAGAATTTTTCGACCCGATCAAATCTCAACGAAACAAAAAATTTCGAGCATTAATGAACTCGCAGATCCAAAACGGATACAATAAGACTAGATTTGATGTATAATGTTGAGTTTTTGTAGATTCGAATGTGATGAACAGGTGCGACTAAGATGATGAACCTATTAGAATACATCTTAGATTAGGGTTAATTAGTATAGCCCATGGGCCCATTAGATATCTAGGGTTTAAGGTTCATTCTCTATATATTGTAACCGAGTCTTTCAATAATATGATACAGAGAATTCAGTCATTCTATTATCTTTCATGGTATCACAACCTAAACGATCCAAACCCTAGTCGTCACCACCGAGTTCAAACCCTAGACAGGGCGGCGTGCCGCCACTGCCGCCTCCCTGTCCCAACTTGGTTTCTCCGTTTATTTCTTTTCCTTTTTTTCTCGTTTTCCGTCAACTAACGCTTCAGTTTCAGTTCAAGATTCTGGTTTTTTATCGCTGCTTAAAAAAATGCTTGCTTGATCACGATAGTCACTGCCTTCGAATTCTCACGTTTGTATTAAGATCCAACTCAATAGTATTGTTATTCAATTCACTTACATTGTGGGCTTCTTTTTAATTGGTTTGACTCTCTTCTAGCATCTCTACCGTTTTTCTTTTTTGTGTGTGTATCACTCAATTGGATGTCGCTCAAGATATCAAGATTTGAATATCAAACATTGATGGATTTAAATTCCTTCTACGCATGAAGTTGTTTCTTCTTCTTCTTCTTCTACTTGGTTCTCAATTTGGCTTTCTCATCGAAACACGATGGATAGGGTCTCTATCTTTTCTTTCCTCAATTCCTCGCTATCAAAGGCCATCGTTTGACCACGGTCACCGACCTTAATTCACCACCTCTCTTTGTTTGATCTACGGATCTCATCACTTGATTTACGAATCAAGTGACCGTCGTTGACCACGATAACCAGCTTTTCTTTTCTTTATAGATCTACGGATCCAAGAGACCATCATATGATCACGGTCATTGGTCTTTCTTTTTTATTTTTTGTTTTTTCATTTTTAGATCTACAATTTCATTCTCTTGATCTACGGATCTAACAGACTGTCGATTGCTAGTTTCGAAATACCGCCACAAGACTACGGTCATCGGTTCTCAAACTTACCTCTATCCAGCCATGTTTATTATTTAGGAAACCAAGACCTAAAACCAGATGAAGTCATGAATGGAGCTAAAGCCGAGGAAACTTCACAAGATTTACAGGGATTCAAATTATCTGAGCCGGTTGCAGAAGATAGGGATTTAGAGTCGAGAACAGAAATTGAAGCTAGTTTTTAAGTTTTTATTATTATTAATTTTCTGTTTAGTTTTTTGTTTTCAGTCTGAGCTTCCATTGTCTTTCCGCTCCGACTGCGGGGGAGTATTATAATACATCTTAGATTAGGGTTAATTAGTATAGCTCATGGGCCCATTAGATATCTAGGGTTTAAGGTTCATTCTCTATATATTGTAACCGAGTCTTTCAATAATATGATACATCAGAACCGTGACTATGATTCTACTAAAACTCGATCGAATCTAGGAATTGAACTCAGCAATCAATGCGAAATCTAATACTGATATGAATGAGACCAGATTTTACATATAAAGTTGAATTTCTGAAACACTTAACTCGAGCATGGTGACGGAGAACTGTAATTTTTCGATTCAACCAAAATTGAATGAATCATGGAATTGATCACATAATGGTTAATAACTGCATTCTTTTACGATGGTCAGAGCCGCTATTTATAGATGTTCGGAAGGTTCGAAGTCAAAATCACAGTGGCACAAAAAACAAAAAAAAAAAATGAACTTGACTCCAAAAATTTAATTAAATTGGAGTTCAAATCTCAACCGATTTTGAATCTGATGGTACCGGTGAACTTGAAATGAAGATCTAAATTGAATGGAACTAGATTTGAGGAAAATTGTTGAGTTTCTAAAAAAACGCTATGGATGAACACGACGATGAGGATGATCGTAACTCCATGAAACTTAATCAAATTTCAATCGGAGACTTTCTATCAACTCGAGATTGAAACCGAACATGATGATATCAAAACTAGTAATCAAAACCTAGTTAGATTGGGATCAAAATCAGAAACAGTGATGAACAGTTTTGACTAGAAAAAGTCAAACTCGTTTAAATTCAATCGATGAACGCGGGTCGACTGTCATGAAAACAAGGTTGCTTGAATGCATGTAGAAGAGATGACAGAAGGCGGGGGGGGGGGGGGGGGGGGTTGGCTGAGTTTGAATAAGTGAGAAATTAGACAGAGGGGTATAAGAGTCATTTTATATTCACTTATCTGAAAGTTCTAACGGAAGTTAGACCTAGGGACCCCAGGTAGGATGAAAATAAAAGTTTGAGGATTATTTATGTAATTTCAATCATTCAAGTACTAAAAGTCAAATTTTGACAAACCACATGAACTTCCCGTGCAATTTACTTCAAAACAAACAAGTATGTTCTTATTAGGGAAGCATTGTTACGAAGTTAGAGATTGGAGGACCAGTTTTTTCATTCTGTAAAGTGTCTTTTGTAATAGATATAAATGTAATAAGGGTTGTAATTGTCAATTGTCCATTCTATGAGCTAATATTGTAACTCTTGAACTAACTAAAGATTAGTTAGTTAAGTACCGTTAATGAGAAAGATATGGTAGCTTATGGTTAGAAAAATCTCTCTTCCTCTAGATTGTCTCTCTAATTGTGAGCTAACACACATGAACACCTTTATGTATAAAGAACAAACACAACTACCACTCTTAACTAAATTCTAAATTGTTTCAATAAACCCTCTAATCGATCTCCATTATAAACCCCAAATTGAATCTCCATTTCAATTTTATACGATAAACGTTGAATCTCCATTTCAATTTTATACGATAAACGTTAAGAAACCTAAATCAAGTTCCTTTCATAACTTGCTCAAGAAAGCTCTTGAAAATTCTAGACGGGCCGTGACAAAAAGGTGATACAACTTGTATTAATGACTAGATGTGCAATGCACGTGCCGCTACACATTGTCACGGGGTAAATACGAGTATACAAAACAATTAATATGATCTAAAGGAAAAAGAAAATACAGAATGACTACATAACAACATTAAAGTTAGAAGTCAAACACTCAAGGTATCAAACGTATACCTAAACGTTAAAATCAGTAGCAAAATGGTCAAGTTCTTGAACCTAAGACACAAACCTGTGTTGCGTTACTTTGGACAGGGAAAAAAAAACGAAAATAAAAAATTAAATGGTGCCACGTGACGAGCACTATTCACCTAAGTTGTATTTTCTTATAGGTAAGTTAATAAGATAGTATCTTATACATGATGAACCTTGTACATAGCTCCATACTACACAATTCGACACTCAAACTAGAATTTTATAGATTTGTCTTTTTAAGACTGTTCTAAAAGGTTTTCCAAATATAAATTCAGTATGTATCTTCCAGTGGAAAGGACATCGAGCCTCTTCTCGCTAGGTTCATATTTACCTTTCCGGAGCTGGTATCTAAGTGTCACTGCTGAGATCGTGTAATTCTGACCTTCGATTGTCACGCCATCTCCACATTGCAAGTTCTGCCATATCACAAATTTAGCTCACACCTCGTAGAAGAAGCATATACAAATAATAAATGATGCGAAATTAATTTCCAAATATAATTGATTTCAAATTAAGAAGTTCCAAAAGATAATTGGTTTGAAATGAAACTAAGGGGCTTTTTGGTAGCCTCTTAATGTTATTAAGAGGTTACCTCTGAATGAGATCATTGATAGTCTTAAAAAGGAGAAGAGAGAAGAATGTGTCTTGTGATGGCATTAAGAGGTTACCTCTTAATCATTCAGCATATCTTAAACCTCTTAATCATTCAGAGGCACCATTAAAAGGTAACATCTGAATGACCATTAAGAGGCTACCAAACAGGGCCTAAGAGAGGGGCTAAGAGATGTAATGATGTAATATCAATAAATAACTAATAAATAACTAAACTCAAATATAAAGAAGATACTGGGATAGAAGATGCAAGCAAAGGATGGTGTATGGTAGGTGGAATTTGGTTGAAAGATCTTTAGGAATTATTAAAATTGTCAGGTCAACCCACATGTTTTGTTGACATGAAATGGAATGGAATATAATTACAATTCAAATATTTTGTGATCTAAATAAATAATTCATATATATAATTTTTGCACTACAATAGTAGTAATAATAATAATAATTAATACTAATAAACAAAAGTTAGTTAAAGAATAATGGTAGTAGTAATAGTTATGGTAGTAGTAATAGTTATAGGGAAATGCTAAACATAGCCTAAAGGCTTATGCTTAAGAATGAATTTGGTTGGTAAACTTTAATAGTTTAACCATGAGTGGTTAGTAGTTTTTGGCTGGTTGTATACGTGTGGTTAGAAGATTACCAGAAACTAAGCATGCAAGTTACCCCTCAAACATTGTCTTTGGGCTATGTCTAGCAAAATACAATGAAGTGTCAAACTAAATTATATCCATGGGAGTGTAAATTGATGGAAATGATCACCCTAGATAATAACAAATGAATACTAATGAATGCTAAATTTCCTTGTCTAATGCAACTAATCATTTCCATCAAGAAAAACCAAATATAGTATGGAACCTCATCAAATGGAATCCATGTTTCCGTTCCAGCGAATTCAAGCAAACCAAGCACCCCTTAGATGTTGGAGAAGTCAAAGCATAGTTGTTAAAGGCGCAAAGGGTTGAGCCTTGGGGCAAGGCGCTTCAGAAGTAAGGGCTCGAGATAAGCAAGGCGCATAGCATAAAAATACAATTTTAGTAATTTTAAGACATGTTTTATGCTTGTTTAGAGCTGGTCCAGGCTGTTTTTGGATGTTCCAGACCAGTTTTGTTAGAATATGCGGAAATATGCCAGAACTTGCTGAATTTCCATGATCTAGCTGGAAGCTCGCCGGGGTGCCTAAATGGCTGCAAGGTGTTTTCACTGTTTTGTCTGCGCCTCGCTCCCCTTGCTTACGGCACCTTTTACAACTATGAGTCAAAGAATAGTTGGCTTTCATACATTAGGATTTAACAATCATATGGGTCCTACTTCTGATGACATACGCAATACCGGATATAAAGAAAAGTTAAAAACAAAGAGTTCCCTTGTTTCAAGATCAAACTTCCCATTAATGCCATCAACAAGTCAAACAAGAGCTCAACTTAGCAAATAACATAACTGATTACTAAATCCAATAATTTCTTGTAGTCGTACAAACAATAGGAATCAGAAAATATAGATCCTCTCAGACAAAGTCATGTTGTAACAACCAAAATAAACTAATGAAAGAACAATATAATGGCCTATATTCAACAGATAGGCTAACTTTCTAATATGAGAGCCTACCTTCGAGAGGTAAAGCAAACCATCTTACTCAAACGTCTTTGATAATGATCATCAGACAGATTTCCCAACTGATAGACATACTTAGATGAAAATAAAACCACCCGTCACGAGTAACTTAGGCCTAACAAATAATTCTGCAGAGACACAAGCAAATGTACTCAATTTCAATCGAGTTCAAAACGAGCCTATTGATCGATACCATGTTACCTACAACACTAGGAAAAAAGTAATAAGAAGATGATTAATATCATTTACTCTGTAAGGAGGTGTAGCAGTCCAGTTCTATGCTCTAAATCTCTAATTGAATTTATTCAAACCCTAAAATGATCTACATCTAAGTTGTCAACTAAACAAATTGATAAATTGCCACTCCCTAATTTCCAAAGGAAGACCTCAATTTGACTTCCAGTAACAGGATGCTTATAACTTACACCTACTGCGAGTCAATTTTGAATCTGACAAAAGCTTCAGATAGTAAAATCCAAACATTATATCATGTAATTCTATGAAGATGAAGACGCTTACAGAGGGGAAACATCGAATGCCAAGGTTTTTAGGCGGAGGCGTAACTTCGATGACTTTATAGGGGTCGTTTTGATCTCGTCCTTTCTCCTTCTTCCTGCAAACGATCTGGTTCATCATCTGTGGCTGTTTATTCGACAGAAATCTCGAAATCAATACGAATCTAGAAATACATTGATTTGAGTTTTAGCTACACAGGTGCTAGATTCACTCCATTTTGCTCAAATCGAACCGAAACGAATCGAATTTTTGAAATTAAAGGTGAAATGAAAGAGTATAGCAGTCTAACCTTACGGAATGTGGTGAATTGCGTCGCCATTGCCATAGGGAAGAAGCAGATACACACAGACAGTACTCCTTGCCTATAATTCTGGGCCAGAAGAACAAGTGGACTCTATGGAATCCCAGAAGAAAAAATCGCAGCAGATTTTGGCTTTTCTTTTCGGTTTTCTATTTTTTTATTTTATTTTTACATGTTTTGATTATGTTTCTAAAATTCAATAAGTTGATATTAATTTTATTTTTTTTAGTTTAGGGACGACATTTTTAGATTTGAAAAAAGTTGGATACTTTAACCAGTTTTGGTTATTGATCAAATGGTTAAAAAGGATAATAACCAGTTAGATTGCTAAAACAAGTTTTGGATAAATAAAATTGCATAACCCGGTTTCATTCATGACCACATCGCAATTCTCCATAAAAAATAAATTATTTTAAAACTAAATTGATTTTACACAGTAAAATAAAACTTAATAAAAAAATATTTCTACTTATTTTTTAAGGTTTGTATGTGCATGTGTATGTGTATTATATTAGTGTTTTATGTGGGGTATGGTAATTCTAAAAAGCCTAGAAATGAATCAGGCGTGGACACGTGTACATCGAGCCATAATACATTGTTAAAAACATATAGGATTGACCTGGCACTAAAAATTTACATAGTCATATAGTCCTGATATACACATGCCAACGTGTGGTTCATTTTTACGCTAATTATTAAATATAACAATAAAAATTCATGGTGAATAGTTAAGTTTTTAGTTTTTGCAATTTGACCACAAATAAGTTACAACTTTGGTCCCTGTTGTTGACATGTTTAAAAGTTTGGTCTTACACTTTAGTCCCTGCCCACAGATTTTTCATTACCCACCGTCTCCTCCTTTTTACCTTCTCTCACTCTCTCTCTCTTTCTTTTAGTTTCTAGACTTTTCTTTTCTTTCTCTCGACTCCCTGATCACCACCAACCTCACCCCTAATTTCTGGCGCCTCCACAGGTCATCGGGCACCGCCGCATAGCTACCGCACCTCCATCGTGACCACTCTGCTCAACTAAACAAACGCAGCTTTTCATTACTCTGTTGCCTTTCTTCTCCTTTCAATCGTGCTCTCCGGTTCTCTGCATGTTCTAGGGTATACCTTTCTGCATCAGGTTAGTTTCGTTTGTTGTCTTTTACATCTGCGTTTAGTTATTTCCTTCTGATTTTTGGTGTACATTGTGTTCAATCGAGTGAATCTGTGTGTCTATCGGCTTCAGTTGACAAATGCTTGATTTCGTTTTTGCGACATCATCGTGTTTGAGTATTAGTTGCCGTGTCTGATTTTTTTTTTTGGTTTGGTTGTCGGTTTGTATCGTTGGTCTCTGAAGCTTCGGTACCATTTCTTATTTTGTTACCTTATCTTCTATGTGTGTTTTTTTTATGTTCTGTTTCTTAATGTGTTTCCTTGATTTTGTTGTTTTACTGCAGTCTATTTCATCCTGTTAGTCAATTCTTGATGTTCATTTCCTTTTGAATATGATTAGACTGTTAATGAAGTTGGACAAATGTCGTTCTTTAGGCGAATGTCTCAATTAAAAGTTATAATTTTATTGAAATTCATTCACAGCAATCTTACAGTGCTTGCTGCCTAATTTCTATTTAGCATGCCTATCACCATTAGTGTATTCAAAGAAATTTCTTAGTTTTTGAAAATATGTATAATTTTGTACTTTAATAGTGAGTTGAGGATCTGTCTTGGTTGTTCGTGGTTCACTTTATGTCTTTTTGTGATGGAATTTGCTAAAGGAAATTTTTAGCTACATTAACTGTGTTTGGCTTATGTTTTAGTGAGTTAAAGAGGCTTGCTTTGTAAAGAGTACATTTGTTGTAGAAATGTATTTTATATAACGATATTTCTTTCTTTTGAATAATGGTAAAGAGTAAAAAAGTTACTGCTGCTCTACTCCTTTTCCATTTAAGAAATTATTGGTTTTTGCAAGTCATTCTAACCAGTTTGTCAATGTTTGCTGCCCTATTCCTCTTCAATATGCTTATCACCTTTATTGTCATATCCGTTACTTGGGGCTTGACTACTTTTTGATCTACTTATTTGTTGTTTCTTATTTTTTCGGCCTTATTACAGGATTTTTATGCCTTCTCTTTGCAGATCTTTCTTTTCGACATCGTGTTGTGGCTTTGTAGAGGAATCGATGTAAACGTTAGTCTTTTTATTTGAGTTTCTGTGTATGTTAGAAATGTTTTGTTCTTTGTCCGTATCTGTCTTTGGTCTTATTTCTGTTTGGGTTGGTTTCGTAAAGGTCGTATGTTGTATTTATTATTGTGGTTTTGCGTAATCGTACATTCTTATTATATATGAACCAGATTTTGTGAACTCTGGCATGTATCAGAATTATGTTTTCCATTGTAGTGTGTATTTGGTCACTGGTACATGCTTCTGTTCTATGAGGCTTTTGAAGATGATTATAAGGTTTTCATGGTTATGGAGTGTCAATTGTTTCATTGCTACTTTATAGTACATAACCTGTGCATTTGCTCAATTTTGGCTTATAGCCGTGAAAAAATATGATTTGCATCCTCTGTGTAGGAAAGGTTTGGTGTCTGAGAAAAAAATGGTTTAATTTTTTTTTTTTGCGTTTAGATGGTGGCTTCATTTCTAATGTGTTTTAAGGTTTAAAAGTTGAATATTGCGTTGAACCAAATAAAGTGAGTCGATTCTACATTTAACTGATGGTTGCTATATAGGTAAAACTTAAGAAAGATTACATAAGATTAGTTTACATGTTTATATGAGAAAAAAACTTTGGTTTAATCAAGTATGTCTTATTGGGCTATGATAAGCATTAACCAAGGGTGTCACCATAATAGTATTTTAAGAAATAGCATTTTATTTTAGCTGCTGATAATTGATTTACTTTACATAATAAATTCCATAAAACAGCGGCTTTAATACTGAATTGTTAGGTATAGCTTTTTATGTAATTTGTAAGGTGAGCACAATTGTAGCTTGAAATCAAAGACATTTTATTGATCAAATGATAGGTTTAATTGCTTAACTAGATGAAGCTTTGTTGTTTCTCTAATGAATCATTTTGACTATCTTTTTACTATCATTACCTCTTACTTATGTAGCGTTTGCCTTATCATTTACATAGTTCTAAGTGGTCGGAATCATAAGCAATTGACATTGAAACAAACTACACTTTAAAAAACAAGCTCCCCACCGCACCGCGCGGGGGATGGTATTTTATTTTTATAAGCGAGATGTATATCTTTGTGTATGGGTCTAAAGAATTCATTTGATTGTTTGCAGTTGTTTTTTGTTATTTATTGTTTGGTTTTTAGTCATAGATTATATTACGCGTTTCTAGAATTAGAGTTCGTATTACTTGGTTCTCGAGTTAGACTTCAAAAACTATTTACCTGTATGAAATAGTGTTTCTTCTTACGATTCCTCATACATTTTACTTTTGTTTGTAAATGCAGGTTTGTCAATTAGGGGACGTTGTGATCTCTTTAAAAGTTAGTTCTGCAATCTGGATCAGTAGAAGAGTAAAACATATATCTCTAGGTATTCACCTCCCTTTCACATCTACTGCGTGCATCAGCCTCAATAGAAGAAGCGATGGCTACAAACCAAAGTTACATGGTTGTTTTCTTTCTAATTTTATTTTTTGTGCTTTTACTTTCTGCTTCTACTATGGGTGGCTGCTCTAGGACTAATTACTCTTGGGTTGGGACTATTTGTGTCTTTGTTGTGTTTTTTCTTATGTTCCAAGCTCCAAGACCATGGAGGTGCTGACTGCTGAAGGATGTGTTGGCTGCAACTTATTTCAGGTCTTGGAGTTATCTCCATCGGGTTTAATCTTCCAGTTTGGTGCATTATAGGTATTTCTTTAGTATTAGCTTATGAATTAATGAATTTGTCTTCCTAATAATGTATGTCATTAAACATTGATTGGATGTTAATTCTTTTTTGTAGGTGATATTATTTCTTTGGCTTCATAGCAAGGACATCTCATAGGTATTATCCTTTTTGTTATATTTTCTTTGTTGTTTATAAGTGCATCATTGTAGAATGTCAATTTGGTTTTCCTGTGATTTCTTTTCGGAAAGCACATCCAGAAGTGGCAGTTTTAGTACATCATATAATGTTTGTGTTTTGAATGTGATATGTGTGTCAGTTCATAACTTGAGTGCTTGATGAAACTGTCAAAGTGTTCACATACTGAAATTTGATAAATAAAACTTTGGAAATTTGATAAATAGAACTTTGGGCACTAAAGAAATTATTGAATGTGATATGTGTGTCAGTTCATAGCCTGAGTGCTTGGTGCATCAAGGGTCTGAAAACATGAAATAAAGTAAAAGGACAAATTCATTACTGTTTTTGAATCTCACTCTATTGGTTTCCCGATCTTATTTCCTTTTGTTAATTCATCTTACGATTACTTTTATATTTTATAGGTCGTGGTTGTTATGCTTTGTTTCTTGCTGCTATGCCGTGTAGGTATGTTTTTGAATAATTGTAGTTACTATTTTGGGGGGCAATAGTATTCTTTTGTTACTTCTTTTATAGTTTGGTGTTCTTTGTTTTTGTTATTCTGTTCTTGATTGTGATACATTACAAGATGATGAGTTGTTTGGTAGTTATTATAGATCATGTTTACTTTTGGGGCTGTCATTTTCTTCCTTAATAAAGCACATTTTATGTTTAAAGAAAATTCTTGATAGTTGAATTTTGTTATTTTATTATTATTATTAGTTTTTATTCTAGGTTCGTATTGATTTGCAGGTAAAACACAAGCTGGTGAAACTTCAGTATTCAACCACTAGATAAAAAGCTTGGTAAGTAAATAGAATAGAAATGTACAAGGGTAGCTCAAGATTCATCTTAAATAAATATCCTTAATGGAAGGTCCTTTGTTTCAAGGCAGCCGGTATGTATATATATGTATAATTCTGATAGTTACCTTTGGCATATATAATATATAATTCATCTGTCAGCCCCAAACAAGGTCTGTAACAAAATACTTAAACCTATGTTACTCTACTACTACTTTAGTCTTTCTCATGTTTACATTTAGTAGTCACCCCCGCAGCAACGCGCGGGGGTGGTCATCCATCTTGTTAAAAACAATAGGTTTTTTTACCAGAACCCAATCTTGTATATGTAGCCTATACATAATCTGTATGTATACGCATTTGTGTATATGTATTGGTATATATGCATGGAATACATGTTTATATGTGTTAGTGTATTGGTGTAGTAACCAACTGTTCATAAACTGATTTTCTTGCCTAAAAAGCTCAACTGGTCGGTTACTATAAAAACTGATTTCTATCAGTTTCGGTTGACTAACCAGTTATTTTGTACACCTCGGCTTCATACAGCAATTTGTGTTCAAGTTAACTTAAGAAGAGAACCAAAGACGATACGTCAACGTATATTCTCATTGAGATGGATTCTAGGAATGTTCTGGTCTATAAGCCCCCCTCGTTGAGATGGGTTCTAGCAAACCGTAACTTGTTCATTCGGTCAGTCGGTCTTAGGAATGTTCTGGTCTGATCCAATCAAACAAAACCAATCTAAACCGAACCAACCAGAACTGCCATTTATGTACTTTTTTGCAGCGTTTGAAACATAACCATCACACAAGTCCACATATCCCTGATGCCTTTAGGTGCAAGAATTCAGATGTTAAAGAGACGGACCGAGGATGCTGTATGTCTGAAGCGTCTTAAACTCAAAAACGTCTTGCGACTTTGACTACTATGCTATTGAATATAATAACTTTACTTGCTTGTAGCAAGATAGCAAGAGTTACATTTGAGGTTTCAAAAGCTTGAGATTGTACCATTACAACATTGCATTCTGCTTATTAACATGTCTAAATGAAGTTCAATAATAAACAGGTCACTGTATCCTTAAACACACTGAAACAACAAAAGACACCCAGTTATAACAAAGGATGCTATTTTCAACTGCATCATAATTCAATACAAGCCTTAAATCTTAAGGATGTTCCTTCGTAAAGGTTAATCGATTTCCTCCAGGACCACTTCTACATATTTATTCAACAAGATTGCAGTGCTGGAAATGCTTCGGCCTACGACACAAATGTAAAGTCAGCATAAATGAAATAGAAAAGATGAATCATAACAAAAACTTAAATTGCAGTTGATATATATTTGCACCGAGTCAAAATAAAATAAAATAGAAAAGATGAATCATACCAAAAACTTAAATCTTAGTTGATATATATTGGAACCGAGTAAAAAAATTAGTTCAAAGATCATCAGTGGTATTTATGGTTGGCTGCTTTAACCCACTAATATACAAGGGGTCAGGTCAAGTTGGGTTGTATCTTGGTAATAACTAACTATATAGCGTTTGGCCTGTTACATTTTTAGCTCATCTTTTTTAGTGTTACTCCTTTGTCACTTTATCTATACAGTTATAATGGTACAGCTGGTTAGAACTGCCCCATATGAAACTAGTATCTGTATACTGGTCATAACTCATATATACTTGGCGAGAAGATATATGAGATGAAGAGCTTTTTTGGTATGATTACTAACTTTCACAGCTAGCTTATTGATTATAGACTATTAATAGAGGTGTCAACTTCGAACAGATGATTTATGAAATAGGTCCATTGATGTTTTATCTCTAAGGGTCAATATAGTAAAGTTACAAAAATATAACTTAAAATGAACTTGGTCAAGGGAGTCAAAAGTAGCCTAAAATGTACTTTTAATGCATAAAACCTCTTGAATCTTATTGCGAAAAAAAATATTACCATTGAAATAATATCATTTATGCAATCATATTTAGACACCAACTAATTGTCAAAAACATTTACACAAACAGTTTGCCAGGTCAATCCAACCCGACAAAAATAACCGACCTACAAGCATGAAATTCAATTATTCTTTTGATCTATATAATCCTTAATCGATGCACCATACTTTACTTGCATCTTATATACAAATAATTCTATATATCTGAGTTTCGTTATTTATCAGTTATAGTTATAGACAGAGATATTCGGGTATTGTATCAACTAATTTAATTTCAATCCAGAGTATCATTTGGAACTTCTTGGAATCACTCTCACTGAAACAGAACTATATCTGAAAATTAACACTGAATTTGTCAGACTTCTCATCCTCTTAGCCACTAATTTGTCTTATTAATCTGTTTTTCAATCCATATTTTAGAAGGGAACATGTATATATGAAATTACAGAATGAAAAACACAAGAAATGGTTGCTTTTAACCTATTTGGCTATTGAATTTGATGTTGTAAAGTGTAAACTATTGGTAGAAATGCCAATTTGATACCAACTATATAATCTCAGAGATGGAATGTAGGAATATAGGCATATGGAACTGCAAAGTGATGCCTGGCTATAGTATATGAGACACATCAAGGTGGCTACTGGCTACAGCTGCTGATGGTGGCTTACTGGCTTCAAATAGCGAATATTACTAACTCAATTTGTGCATGCATTATAGGTGGCATATTGAGAAGGCATTGCAGGATGGGCAACTAGTCGAAATATTTTAGAACAGGGTTGACCCTAGCATTTTGATAACATCAATCAATTAATTCATATATTAATATCATTGCTGAACCTATTACTAAAATAATGATTCTAGTTTTGTCTAATAAATTTTTTTTGAAGGTTGTAAGCACTTATGTATTGCTTTATTTGACATATTGACATCACTCGCATTACAAAATAATGATTCACTGGTATTTGATGCGTGTATTTTGTAAAACATTACAAACAGCATAATGCAAACCTGAATCAAGCAGCTGCCTGAAGCAACTCTCTATCAGCATGCTCCCTGATTCTCCTCTCAAGTTCGGGCCTAAAATGCCTGATAAGACCTTGAACAGGCCAAGCAGCAGCATCTCCCAATGCACAAATTGTGTGTCCTTCAATCTGCTTAGTAACCTCTTGAAGCATATCAATTTCCTCCAGCTTTGCATTCCCAACTTTCATCCTTTCCATAATCATCCAAAGCCATCCAGTACCCTCCCTGCAAGGTGTACACTGACCACAACTCTCATGCTTATAGAAGTAAGAAAGCCTTGCAATGGCATCCACAACATCGGTTGACTTATCCATCACAATAACAGCTGCAGTCCCTAATCCAGACTGCACAGCTTTAAGTGCATCAAAATCCATGAGGACATCTTCACATACATTTTTAGGAAGCAATGGTACAGATGAGCCTCCGGGAATTACCGCCAGTAAATTGTCCCATCCACCCCTAACACCACCACAATGCCGTTCTAGCAGCTCCTTCAATGATATACTCATCTCCTCTTCGACTGTGCACGGTTTGTTCACATGACCAGATATGCAAAAAAGTTTCGTCCCGGAATTGTTCTTTCTCCCAAAACTAGAAAACCACTCGGGCCCACGTCTTAAAATGGTAGGTGATACAGCAACTGTTTCTACATTTGTAACAGTTGTAGGACATCCGTATAGACCTGAATTAGCAGGGAAAGGAGGTTTCAATCTAGGTTTCCCTTGTTTACCTTCTAGGCTCTCCAAAAGTGCTGTTTCTTCACCACAAATGTAAGCACCAGCACCAAAATGGATATGCACATCAAAATCATATCCAGAACCACAAGCGTTTTTTCCAAGTAAACCAGCCGCATAGGCTTCTTTTCTGGCCTTCTCAAGGTTAAGGCGTTCATTCACGTATTCACCTCTAATGTAAATATAAGCAGCAGTTGCCCTCATACCAACTCCAGCAATCAAGCATCCTTCTAGCAGTTTATGTGGATCATTTCGCATGATTTCACGATCCTTACATGTTCCAGGTTCACTTTCATCAGCATTAACAACAAGATAGGATGGGCGACCATCGGATACCTTAGGCATAAATGACCATTTGAGACCAGATGGAAATCCAGCACCACCACGTCCACGCAGACCAGATTTTTTCATTTCGTTTACTATCCAATCAGTACCCTTGATCACTAGGTCTTTAGTTCTATGCCAATCACCACGTTTCATGGCGCCTTTGAGAAAAGGGTCATGAATACCATAAAGGTTCGTAAAAATGCGGTCTTCATCTTTTAAACCACCAAAGTGAGTTTTCTCAGGAGGGGGAGGTGGTGGTGGCGCCTGTGCTGTATTACCTGTTGTTGCAGATTGAGTGCTAAATAATCTAGTACCAAGCCCCAAATTAACATTTTGACGCCTCGACAAAGCAGCCCGTTGCAGAGAAAGAATGCCCTTCATGGGTGCCTAATATAAAAAGAGTCAGTGCCAAATACTTATAATTTTAAACTTAATAGTATCTACAACAAGCAAAGATCGAAACACAAACTTATGCAAACATACTCATGTTTAAATACTTAAACAGTATTTAAATCTGTTGTCAGATATCTCCTTTCAAAATGATGGTATACAGGACTGGAAATAAGTAAGTCAATATCACACCACAACCATGAAATTGAGTGAGTAACCTGGATTTAGATACTAACTGACCTACTTCTATTTATAGAAAGGTGATAAGACCGCTAGCTAGTTTTTCAGATACACTAATAGAAGCGCGTAAATTTCTCATAATCTCATCTGTTATGAGTCAAGCCCCTCGAATATATACAACACCGAAACGAGAGGATCCAGGTCCAGTTTTGGTAAAGCTTTACATGCATTAACTAAAAAAGGCAGTCTAATTTCACCAGGTCTAATGTCATGTTTGAGTATCACTAATAACCAATAATACATATGGCATTGGTTTGCTGCAACTACTACCAAAATAGTTAACATACTATAGGACAACCAATATATTATGACACACATGACACAACCACAAATATCTTACTCTAAAAGTTCTTGAAAACTTAGCATTCCTAAGGGGAAAGTTTATCCAATTAAACTTTTGCCTTCTTCGTCGAGTGCAGATTCTCAGTGTGCTCAACCAAATACAGAAGCTCAAACAGAAACTATCCTCAAATTAAGCAGAAATTTAGGGTTAATTCAAATCTCTCTTCGTTTACTTCCATTTATCCACATATTTCATAGATCAGAAACATAAACTTATATCCGATTCGAATCACCACAATAATCAAGTCAAATCGGATCTATAACTAATAATAACAAGCTCAAAAGCAAATGTGAAACCAATCAAATCCCTAGGTCCAACTAATCGGTGCGTAATCAAACAGCGACAACAGAAATGAAAATCTAAAGAAAAACATAGATTTGGACGGTTGGGATTAATCGTACCATACACCACGAGATGCTGCAATCAAGCTTCAGAAATAACAATCAGCAATTCAACTATGGTGAAGAATTTGATGTGCAGGGAGATGAACTTGCCTCCCAATTGTTCGTAAAGTGATGGGTAATTTAATGGGGTAAAATGGGTTTTATTGGTAACCGGGTCTGTGATGGTTTGAGGGGACGCGTGGATAGAAAATGGGCCGTAAGTTTTGGTTGACGAACCGGCCCAATTGGCTTGCAACGTGGCCTTAAAGCTTAAAAGGGTTTCATGTTTCAACTTTGAAGTTTAATGGACATTGATGATGATGATGATATGTGAAGTATGTTACACGCAATGTTTCGGGCGGTAGAGGTGGGAATGTTATTGTTTTAGTGTAATTGGGTTAACTATTGATCAATCCGATTTATGACTTATATCGACCGGGTCGAGATATGCGGGGTGCACACTTGAATCGAGTCGGGAAACCCATTGAAGGTTCCAAAGTGGCAACGCTCTCGAGATAATGCGGTCTAAGAGACGGCAGCCCCTAGCGGGGTTCAAGGGGAGCCTCTCACATCGTTGAGGTCGAGTTGATTGTGTAATTATGGCGGTTTAATTTCGAATTTCAAAAAGTTATCTGAAGATGCTTCCCTGCTATTAATCGATGTTTTGGTCATATGCGTATTCATGGTTCGAATTCCAAGACAGAAAAATTATTGGGTTCCTTTGATTCAAGCCTGTGTTGTATCTGATTGATTTTCGAGTGAACCAATCGAATACTCAATCTGAAGGTGATTTAAACGCTTCTCAGATAATACACAAACGTTAAACCGATTGTCACTTTATTTTTTTCTTGTTTACTATCACTAGGGATATACGTGACGTATAGGTGCTATGTAAGAAATTTGGGGTGAAGATTTGGTAAAAAAACGTTAAGAGATTTCTAGTTCCTTCTTAATTATTATTATTACTAAGAGTTTCTTATAAAACACGTTAAAACAATAATTTCAAATCACTATTCTACAATATATTTTAAATATATTAAATATAATAGTTTTTCTTTATTAAATATATTATGACCAATAAATTTTACCAATACCTATATTCCCTATATTTTGACTAATAATAAGCTGATAGTAATCATCATATTTAATATCAAAACTTCTACAATTACACCTTAGCTTTTTCACACGTCAACAAATCAAGAACATTTCAACATGCACATCAATCATATAACAAAAAAAAAACCACACAAGTCAAAAATCATATTAATCATATATATCATATCAATCATATATAATATGGCAATATTCAAAGTAGCATGTTTAAATAAAGACTTGTTAAACTTAGTTTAAAATTTTATTAGTTGACTCCTCGTTTAAATTTGGAACCGTCGACTTCTAATGAGAATCTCGCGAACTTGACATCTACCAAAATTGGTTATTCTCGGTTGAAAAAATTTGGAGGACGAAGGAGATGATTTGCGTGCGGGGGGGGGGGGGGGGGAGGAAGGATTAAGGAAAATGGGGATGAAGGAGTGAAGGGGATGAAGAATAGGAGAAAGGCTCGACTGGTTCATATAATTTGTAAGGTGAACTCTATACCTCACGGTTAGGGCAAAACATGACATTTAGACATGTATTGTGACCCCTTTCAATCAGATGTCAAGTACGACATTGTACTCTTCGGCATTCGCGCGTTTTAAATGAACGCATGTAAATATACCGTGACAGATAGATATTTACGTGACAGATAGAGCTTTACGTGACAACTAATCCTCTAAATATGAAGGATAGCCCTATACGTCACGTGTAGGGCGGGTGTTTTTTAAAAAGTAAAGGGTTTCTCTATCACAATTCTTTTTTTCCTACTCGCAAAATCCGAGTACGAACCTGGGTTACTACGGGTTTGACTCCTACTCCTCCTCTAGATTTATTTATACTGTCTTTTTTGTTGTTTTTTGATTTGATTAGTGTTTTTTCCTCTTCAATTTTTTTTAATGGGAATGTTCTCCTTGCTAGACGATAATGTAAGATGCATCTTTTTTGTATCTTTTATTATTATTTGAGTTTAACTTATGTTATTCTTACATGTTTTGAGGATTAACAATTAAGTATTAACTCTTATTAGAGGTGCAAACACCGGATTTAAATAAGAACCGGTTCGGTTGAGAATTAGTTTGGTTGTTGACCGGTTTGGATTATAATCAGTTTGGGCTAAACTCGGTTCGGTTCTCAAACCGGTTTCTAGAGGGAATACTCGAACCACCAAAACCGGTTAAGGTTTGGAATCGAAACCGGTTCTTGGCCCAAACCGGTTTGGACCGGTCCTTCGCTTAATTTTTTTTAAATCATTATATAAACTAATAAAAATATTCTTATTGAATTCAAACTTAAAACATTACAAACACAAGTTGTTCGAGATAGATAGGTTACAAAGATAGATGTTCGAGATAGATAGGTTCCAAATACAAGTTGTTCAAGACCGATTTTCAACTCGACAAGGTCGAAATGTACACCGAACAATATTGGCATTACTTTGAGCACTAGAACTTGTCATTTAGAGTGAAAAATTACTGTGTTTGAGTGTTTTGAGAGGTAGAGAAGTTGAGTAATGTTTGTAACACACCATGGGGCTATATATACAAAAGATTAGGGTTAAAATTAGAGATGGCAATGGAGCGGCTTTGGGTAATCCCAACCCCATTCCCGGTTATCAAAGTGTGTCCCGTACCCGACCCAATACCTGTCGGGTTTTTAGCGGGTATTTACCCATGGGGTATCGGGTATACCGTATACCCGTGAGTTTCGGACATACCCGTTGGGTCTCTATTAGCTAACTATTAATTTATATTTCTCATAACTATAATCGAATATCTCAAATAGAAACATATATATATTTAATAATATGTAAATCAATGTTTTTAACAAAAAACTTAGTATTATAGATAAAAAATAAAAAATAGATAAATAAAATCATAGAATATATATTTGAAATAGATAAATAAAACAAAGAAAACTATAGCAGGTATATAATCGGGTATATATTATCGAGTAATCGGGACGGGTAAACGGGTATATCATCAAATCTCATACCCGTCCCATACCCACAAAAAAATTCAAAAGTATTCACATACCCAGACCCATACCCGATTACCAGACCCCATACTCGTCCCATATGTGTCGGGTTTCGGGATTTCCCATCGGGTTCAGGTTTCATTGTCATCCATAGTTAAAATGACTATATTAACAGTATTAAATGCATGCGAACAAACCGGTTCGAAACCGGTTTGTTCGTGAATGGGGAAAACCGGTTCAAACTGGTTCAGTTTGGACGGTTTGAGAACTGGTTTGGTCAAAACCAATTTTGACCGGTTCCGGTTCGAAACCGGTCTGAAACTGAAAAACCAATTTGAGCAAAACCGGTTCCTAAACCAGTTTGTTCGCGAATAGAGAAAACTGGTTCAAACTGGTTCCGTTTGGATGGGTTGAGAACCTGTTTGGTCAAAACCGGTTTTGAGCGGTTCAAAACCCATTTGAAACTGAAAAACCGGTTTAAGATCTACACCTCTAACTTTAACTTTTATGTATTGGTTATTTAGGGTCAGAGCTTTAGGATTTGAGGGTTAAATCTTGAATCTGCAGTGTAAATATTTAATTATGTGTAAGAGTATACATATTCGGTATTGTCATGACAGCGGAGTAACAACTAGTTTTATAATAAACTCATTCATAAATATAAACGTCACCTCCTAGGTTGTAGTCTAATGGTAATGTAAAATCTAATAAAATTAAATTTGTTGTTTTTTTTGAACGGCCAACAAACATAGAATTGCCCAGGTACTCCGTACGGGATGACCCAATGATAAAAGGCCACTGCCAGCTGGCACAACCCAGCCGTACGGAGCCCTTAAACACACCCAAATTATCTCCAGTTCCGAGGAAAATCCACCCGTCCGAAAGCCCAGTGGTGGTAAAACCCAGTCGCTCTCGGGATCGAACCAGAAACAACAAGGTCCTGGTCTTCCTGGGTTACTAGGACACAAGATGATCACCTTAATCACTCCAACAACATGCCATTGGCTTAAAAATTTGTTGTTAAAAAAGATTATAAGTATAAATATATATTAATCAAAGACTGCACCGTATGCATGTACAAGATGACGTGGCTTACCTTCAACAACTATTTGTGACACGTTTCAAGAGAAACAAAACCGGCGACCAATTTTCGTCCACTTAAATAAATACACTCTACAAGAAACAACGGCGGCAATAGACGGCGGTAATGGAAAATAAACACATACCAGGCTCATCCTTTCCCAAAGACCTTCCATGGCAAGAGCTCAAAGCTAAAGTCCACGTGGATGAAACCATATTCCAAAACAAACCAGGCATCCATGCCAAGGACGAGGAGATCGGATCTGGATCTGATAAGCAGAATCAATCAAATGAAGATCATGTGAATAATAACGAGATGATGAAGATTGAGAAGTCGGAAAAAGGATCTCGGCCTCTGCCGCACCAGCAGGTTCCCCAGCCTCATGATTTCTCCACGCAAGCTCTGGAGCAACTTTAGATTATTAAATATTAATGCATCCATGTTAATCCGGTCCACTGCTACTACTACTGATCATCATGTTGTTGTTTGTTTAATTGATAAGAAACGTACACTTAGATGCATGTTGGAAGATGTGGATCTGAATCGTATGGTTTGATGAAGGATCTAGAAGCCATTATTGTTTTGATTTTGAAGTAGATGTAACCGCGCATACAATCCGTTTTGATGCAAAAGCGTCTCGTGATTACCTATCTGCATATATGCATCCTCAAATTAATATTAATACACTTTATATCAATCAGGGAAACGGAAACCAACGACACTCATTTAACCTGTTTATTTAGTTCAAATCCAAGCTATCTAAACAAGTTTAAACCTGAGTTTTAATAAATGAGTTGAATGGAACTTAAACAGTACTGTTTGCTGTTGAACCTTATAAAGTAGTTAGGTTTATTAATCCAATCTTAAACGGCCCACAGGTTGATAATTTTAATAAAACGAAGGAAGTTGTCCAGCACGGGTCAAACTTGCAACTAGTTCGGAAGTGGTCCAGCACAGGTCGTTTAGGGTGGGGGTATGGTTTAGGCAAGTGGTTTGGGATTAGTTTTTTAGCCAATAGGAAGATGACATGCAAGAGAGAAAAAATATATCTTTTTTAATGTTTTTAGAAGGGAATGGTAAGACAAGTTGTTTATGATTAGTTTTAGGGTAGTCACACACCTCACACAATCATCTTCGACAACAATCGGTAAGAGTTGGCTGGAAATCACCCCCAAACTTGCCGAAAATCACTTGCCGCCTAACTTGCCGAAAACCCACCCCTTTTGTCGAGCCTTTTGCTGACACATACGGGCACCTAGGGCTGTTAATCGGGTCAACCCGATCGGGTTTCGGGTTATTAGGGTCGGGTTAGTCGGGTTTTTAAGAAAAAAAATCTCACCCGCAACCCGACCCTATTAAGGTTTGGGTTAGTCGGGTTCGGGTAAGTCGGGTTTCAGGTTAGTAGGGTCGGGTTAGTCGGGTTTCATTTGCCTTTGTAATGCAAGTTGATTGGTGCATAAGTGACGAACAATGATTTCCATGTTAAGTAAAATTTGTCATTATTTTCCTTTTCATATAAAACTTCTAATTTCAAAGTCATTCCTTTGTGTGTGTTTGACATTGCCTAATGACCGTTTCTTATGAATATCGAATATTGCCTATGTTGATATTTCGACTTTGTATACGTGAAGAAGATACATGGTCACATGCAAGATTTCTTTTAGCTTTGTTTATTTTATCTTAACACGTATATTTTATATATTCCAAATGTTTATATGTTCTTGATATTTTAGAGAGGAAGCAATCTTAGATGTTTTGGAAAACCTATTCAACGTACTTATGATTATATAAGTTGTTTAAGTTTGTGGACTAATCAACATCATTTTTCACTATATATTTGTTTTATTATTTGTTGGTTTCATACACGTTTTTTTTTTTTTGTTTAGTTAAACGTTATAGCATGCTGGTGAAACATCTATTTGTATATAATTTCAATCTAAACCACTACTATTCGGGTTAACCCGAAACCCGATTTTTTTTAAAAATTTAACCCGAAACCCGACCCTAACTACAATTCGGGTTTGTCGGGTTAACCCGAATAACCCGATTAAGCATTTTAGACCCTATTAGACCCGACCCTAATTACCTTATTTGGGTTTGGGTCGGGTCGGGTTAATCGGGTTCGGATATTTTCGACAGCCCTACGGGCACCCTTAGTGGATATGTTTATTAACAGTTAAATATGAGAAATTAAAGACCTCGTTACTTTACACCATATTAAGAGTCATTTCGCTCAAACACGTTAACATGTTTAAATCGATATCACAGGTAATAGTCAGCAATCAAAATCAACTTACTTTATTCAATAAACCGGAATAATTTTCAAACACTCTTGAACCCCTATTTATAATAATTCTAAACCTAAGAAACCTAATTACATACAAATTAGAAAACTAAATAACTAATTAAAAACACAATATCCTAATAAAAATACTAATTAAATAAGAAAACCCTATCGAAGTCTAACAATAACTCTATTAAATAATTAATAAAATTGACTAATTAATCCCTAATTGTTAACCGATTACAAGATTAAGATTAGTCCAACATGTTTAACTTAACTTTTAAAAAATCGTTGAAAGGCTATCATTAACTTCCTCTATATGAACATAAGGAATTAAGGACATATCGAATCGAGGCGATTTCAACCTTGATGCTCAATATGCAAGTTGCTACCTTACGAGCCAATTTGACTAGTAGCCCATTTTTAACTTGCTGGTTAACCTTAGGCACACTCATTGCATGTAAATTAGTCTAGTTAACCCTTTCAAGGAATAGGAATTGTAGAAATCAGAGTTAGTCAGATCTGGACGATCGAATCGGATCTCTAACGTGTTCTTCGAACCACCGCTGTCTAGATGAGAATGTAATAACGTGTTCTTCGAACCATCGATGTCTAGATGAGAATGTAATTGGAGATGATGAGAGCTTAATCACCAAAGCGAATGTCCGCACATGTGACAGCGTGTTAAGGCATTGCACATGTGACAGCGTGTTAAGGCATTATAGAGAGGGAATTGTCCCTGTAAGAACCTTCTGGTGTGAGAATCAGTGGTATTTGATCAGAGATAAGTGTCATGGACACGTGTTGCCCTCTCCGTGCGTGTCGCTTAAGATTGGGGAATTTTTGACAGCTTTGAGGGCAGTTCCGTTGAGGGTATAAATACCCCCTTACAACTGTCAGAAACCCTAATTTCAAACGAAACTGTGACACCTTAACACGTTGTTACTTGTGTAGGCATTTGATCACTGATGCTCTGGTGATCAAGCACTCGTCATCTCCGATTACATTTAGATCCCGATAGCGGTGGTTCGAAGAACACATTAGAGATCCAATTCGATCGTCCTGACCCGATAGACTTTGATTTCTGCAGGAATGAAAGTGATACCTCAGCAACTTGGCCTTTATCCATGACCACAATTCTATCTGCAACTCTTGCTGTTGATAGCCTGCAAATTAATGGGTTCACTACTGAACAATACATCTCTTGCTGTTGATAGTCACACACAAAAAGCAAAGGTAAAACATACCTGTGTGCTATGAAAAGGATCGATCTTTTCGTCTTCATGTCATTTTTTAATCTCATCATCAATTCCTGTATTACACAAAAAGAAAGTAACCGTAAGAATCTGTTTGTCATGCATTTAAGGGCTTCTTTGGATATGCGTTTAGACTGTTATTTTAGTGTCTGGATAAACAGATCATGAACATGTTTTTTCAATAATTTATATTAGACTGGTTACATAATTTTCATATGAAAAAGATACCAAAATGAAATATTATTCTCCATAAGTATGGAACCCCTATCCAAACCTA
This sequence comes from Deinandra increscens subsp. villosa, assembly GCA_039602395.1. Classification (NCBI taxonomy): domain Eukaryota; kingdom Viridiplantae; phylum Streptophyta; class Magnoliopsida; order Asterales; family Asteraceae; genus Deinandra; species Deinandra increscens. Next base: position 17,511,228 of record JBCNJP010000015.1, on the reverse strand, counting down.
TTATACATAAAATCAATATATAATTTACTCCTCTCTTGGTTTAAGTTGGTATTGAAACTCCAGAAAATCATGGCCCTATCACAGACAAGTTACAACCACTTGTTGCCTTAGGATCTTTCTGGGAAACAAAAACCGGCCATTATTCTTTTTGACACTATGACGCTGCCAACCTCGGCCACTGCCATCTGATTTCAAAACCCAGAAACAGCTCAGCAGCACAGAAAAATCAAACTAGATAAGTTCCAAGCAATAGGTCATTCCCGTCCTTAGCTTGCGGAGAATATTAGACTAGTTATATTTTTTTGGAACGGCGATGTTTGGTCACGATGGGTTAGGACATCGCGCACCTATCCTACCTCCGTAGAGGAGGAGATGAGGGTCCACCCCACAGACAGCCAGACATGAGTGTCCTAACCGTGCCTTAGCTGGGGTCATGTGGGGCATATGGACGTTCCCCGGGAAAACCATGCGACTGTCTAGCAGGCCCACATGGGACCTTCGTTGAAACCCGTAGGTTTCAACCCAAGCTTAGATAGTTGCAAGCCTCCACAATAGCAGAACTATCTGGAGTAACCTGCGTGCTGGGTAAAACCGGTCGGCATCATGACTCGAACCAAGGTTGCCCTTGGTCATCAATCATTTGCCAACAGTGAGGTTTGAACCTGAGTTTCCCCAAAGTCCAAACAACACCGGTACCATTGAGACTAGTTATATAACTATTATATCTAGAAGATATCAAAGTGTAATATTATTCCTATATATATAGACCCACTATGTAAATCTACAATCAATATACAATTACTCTTCCCAGTTTAAGTATTTATGTCAACTCTGGATAATCAGATAGATAGTTGATGTAGAAAACTAACTACAAAGACAAATAAAAACTAACTAAAAATGGACTCCTAAGAAATGGATACCGATAAATAAACTGAAAATCAAAAGAACAAAACCTGAATGTAGTATTCGCTTTCTGCATCCAGAGCACTGGTGGGTTCATCAAGAATCAACATAACAGGATCCCTAACTATGGCCCTAGCTGTTAGACAAATATCTAAGTTAGCAAGTATTTTATATTAGAGGGTATTAAAGTGTAATATTAGTTATTATATATAGACACTGTAATCTCTGCTTAATTGTATGAAATCATTGGTCTGATTTGGTATCAGAGCCAGATCACGCCAGAATACCAAACCCTAATTGCCGCCTCTTCAAACCTCTTCAGCCACAGTAGAATTCCGGCCATAATCAACCCTGCCGACGCAACTACCGGCCTAATCTCCCTCTTTTACAACCATGGCAGCCATCGTTGCCTTCTCTACTCAAGATAAAACAGCCCACAACTCACATAAATTCGCATTCACCCTTAATCCTACAAACTATGGATATTGGAAATCTATGGTTGAACCGTTTCTTACCTCCAATAATCTCTTCGGCTATGTGGATGGAACCATCCCCTGTCCGCAGAAGCAAATAACCACAGGTGAAGTGGTCTCTGAAAACCCAAGCTACCCTAAATGGGTCGCAAATGATGCCCATGTACGGATGCTCATCATCTCAACCGTCTCTGAAAAATCGTTTCAACATGTTCAAGGTAAAACTTCACGTGAGATCTGGCTTGCTTTGGAACGTGCATACGCACCAGCCACTTCTTCTCATGAGTTTACCTTAAAAACTAAGCTTCTCAAACTTGCTATGAAGGATGAGGAAAAACCAACAGATTATTTGAGTCGGGCACAAGAGTATGCAACCGCTCTTGCTAACATTGGAGAGCCCGTGAAAGACAAGGACCTAGTCATGCTGACTCTAGCCGGTCTTCGTGAGGAGTACAATGGTCTCAAAAGCAACCTTCTTGCTCGTTCTCCTGCTGTTACATTCAACGAGCTGCATGGTTTGCTTAGTGACCATGACTACATGATTAACAGGCCTGTCATCAGCCCCACTCCCCAGGTTTTTGCTGCTGCTACAGCCTCTCCGCATACCTCACAAACCAGCCTTGAATCTATTCAAACTCAACTGCATAACCTCCAACTCATGGCTGCTCAATTGGGGTACTCACTTAACCCTACCCCAGCTGCCACATCAGCCCAGCCGCAAGCCTTTTTCACTCAGTCATCAACCAACAACAACCGCAACAATCGTGGTTATCGTGGGGGTTTTCGTGGCGGACGGGGCAACCGTAATCGTGAAAACAATGCAGGTCCAACAGGTACAAGACAGTTTGCGTGGGCCTCAACTCAAAATATAGTCCATGGTCATTGTCCTCAATGTGGTATTGGTCATATTCCATTGGAATGCCCAAAGCAGAAAGGCAAATCTCGTATGCAGCAACCTCAAGCTAACTATGCTGCCTCAGAAATTGGCTCACAATCAACCGCCACATGGTTTCCTGACACGGGAGCTAATCATCATGCTACACCAGACTTAGCCAGCCTTGACAACTCCGAGGCCTACTATGGTAATGATTCCTTACATGTTGGTGACGGTAAACCTCTCCCTATTTTCCATATTGGTTCCACTAAATTTTTCTCACCACACAAAAACTTTACTCTTTCCAATATTTTACATGTTCCTGAACTTCAAAAGAACCTATTATCTGTTCAACAATTTTGCACCGATAATGATGTTTTCTTTGAATTTCATTCTTCCTTTTTTGTTGTGAAGGACGAGTCTACACGCACTACCCTCCTAATGGGTCCAAGTGAACAGGGTCTGTATTCTCTTCGTCTGCCCCAGCTCAAGTCTCTTCCTAAAGTTGCCTTCACTGCTACCAAAGCTTCCTCCAATGTCTGGCACCAGCGTCTTGGGCACCCTCATGATCGTGTTTTCCAAACTATTATTTCATCTTGTTCTTTACCTGTTTTGAATAAATTGTCGTCTTCATTATGTACGTCTTGTCAATTAGGCAAGTCTTCAAAATTGACCTTGCACGATTCCACTTTTCATAGTGCTAACTTTCTGGATTTGGTTTATTGTGATGTTTGGGGGCCAGCTCCTACTTTATCTTTTCATGGTTGTCGTTATTTTTTGTTATGTGTTGACCACCATTCCCGATACATGTGGTTTTACCCCTTAGCTCAAAAGTCTGATGTTTTTCCCACATTAACCAATTTTGTCACCATGGCAGAACGGCAATTTAATACCAAACTTAAAGCTATACAATCTGATTGGGGGGGCGAGTTTCGTAATCTTACTCAGTTCTTTAAGTCCTTAGGCATTCTTCATCGTCGTTCTTGTCCTCACACCAGTGAACAAAATGGAATCGTCGAAAGACGTCATCGCCACGTTGTGGAAACTGGGCTTGCTCTGCTGGCCCAATCTGGACTCCCTCAACGCTTTTGGCAATTTGCATTCGAAACAGCAGTTTATCTCATTAATCGATTGCCATCGAGAGTCTGTTCCAACAAATCTCCTTACCAACACGTGTTTAATCGTATACCTGATTATTCATTCTTACGTGTCTTCGGGTGTCAGTGCTTCCCATATCTTCGTCCTTATAACCGTCACAAGTTAGATTTTCGATCAACTCCATGTGTCTTTCTTGGTTACAGCCCTGTTCACCATGGATATCTTTGCTTTGACCCCACTGTCGAGCGGGTGTATGTTGCTCGGCATGTTCGTTTTAATGAGCATGTTTTTCCTTACTCTCAACCTACTATTCCATCACCCTCTCCACCATCCGACCCATATATTTCAATTTTTCCTGAACCACCACCTTCCTCTTCTACAACCACACCTACAGACCCCTCCACCGATCCAATTTCATCTTCGCCTATGTCTGAACCAGAACCTGTTTCTGCTCCGGAACCAACCGTCCCTCAACCATCGCCAACTAACCCACCTCCTGTACCACCCAGGCCTAGACCTTCCAATCTTCGCCCAAATCCCAAACAAACAACTCCCTATGATCCATCTGCCTACACCGCTACTACCTCTACCGAACCCGCCGAACCCACCTCGTTTACCGTCGCTAACAACTCTCCAGAATGGCGTCAAGCCATGGCCGAGGAGTTGGAAGCGCTAGATAAGAATGGCACATGGTCATTGGTCCCTCCTGTTAAGAATACTAATGTGGTTAATTGTAAGTGGGTTTACAGGTTAAAGACAGATCCTCAAGGGAATATTAGCAGATACAAGGCTCGCCTAGTCGCAAAAGGGTTTAGTCAACAACCTGGTGTTGACTATCATGAGACCTTCAGCCCGGTAATCAAACCGGTCACCATCCGTACAGTTCTGTCTCTTGCTGTCTCACACAAGTGGAACCTTCGGCAACTAGATGTTCAAACAGCCTTTCTTCATGGTGACCTCCAAGAAACTGTTTACATGAGACAGCCCCCTGGTTTTGTTAATCCGGAAAAGCCTGATCATGTTTGCCTGTTGCACAAGTCCTTGTACGGGCTTAAACAGGCCCCTCGTGCCTGGTTCACAAAGCTTTCAACAGCTCTCCAACAACTTGGTTTTTATGGGTCCAAAACTGACCCGTCCTTGTTCATCTTAAGATCGGCACGCACTCTCGTCTATGTTCTTGTCTATGTAGACGATATAATCATCACTGGAAACAATACACAGGCTATTGATCATGTCATTCATCAACTTAGCTCTATGTTCACGATTAAGGATCTTGGTCAATTACATTACTTCTTGGGCATTGAGGTAGTTCATCAAAATTCTGATCTGATCCTTTCCCAAAGGAAATATATCTTGGATCTTCTTCGTCGGGCAGGTCTCTCTGATTGCAAACCTGTTGTGTCTCCTATGAGTCCGTCTCATGTTCTCTTGCCAGGTGATAGCCCCTTACTTCCAGATCCCACTCGATATCGTCAAGCAGTGGGTGCTCTTCAATATGCTACTTTATCTCGCCCTGACATTGCTTTTGCGGTGAACAAAGTGTGTCAGTTTATGCAAGCACCAACCGAGAACCATTGGAGTGCTGTTAAACGCATACTCCGTTATCTTAAAGGTTCTCTTCACCTTGGTTTGTTATTTCGGCATACATCGAGAACTCAGTTACATGCCTTCTCTGATTCATATTGGCGTGATACTATGGCTCCTACAATTCAAGCATACTCAGATTCCGACTGGGCTGGTTGCCCAGTGGACCGTCGATCCACGGGGGGATATGCAATCTACCTGGGCTCAAATCTCATTTCCTGGTCTGCTCGTAAGCAAAAGACTGTCTCTCGGTCCTCAACAGAATCAGAATATAAAGCTATTGCTGACACTGTGGCAGAACTCATCTGGTTAAAGTCTCTACTACAAGAACTTGGCGTTGTTATTCCAAATCCAACACTTTGGTGTGATAATCTTGGTGCCACTTATCTCTCTGTGAACCCGGTATTCCATGCCCGCACAAAACATGTTGAAGTTGATTTTCATTTTGTCCGGGAGCAAGTCGCTCAAGGAAAACTAAGTGTTCAATTCATTTCTACGCATGACCAGATTGCTGATGTGTTTACCAAGCCACTGTCCTCCAACAGATTCTTGTTTCTAAGGTCCAAGTTGCAGGTCGTTCCTCGCCCTCAACTTGCGGGGGAATGTTAGACAAATATCTAAGTTAGCAAGTATTTTATATTAGAGGGTATTAAAGTGTAATATTAGTTATTATATATAGACACTGTAATCTCTGCTTAATTGTATGAAATCATTGGTCTGATTCTAGCAATTGCAATTCTTTGCTTCTGCCCACCACTTAGAAGCTCATCATCAACCAGGGTTTCATAGGCATCGGGAAGAGAGCAAATGAATTCATGAGCATGTGCTTGTTTTGCAGCCCATTCCACATCTTCTTGCTCCAAGTTCCTTGAACATCCATAGCTAATGTTCGACTTTATATCCATCCCAAATAGATGTGGTTCCTGCAATATGAAATGATATACAATTTTCTGTTTGTTTATGAAAACATTTACCATAAAAAGAGACTTTCCATACCTGTCCAACATATCCAATATTCTCTCTCAACCATCCAATGTCCAAGTCTTTAAGTGGATGACCATCAATTAGTATCTGCAATCAAGTGTAATCGTATTAGTAATCCACCACTTTTAAGGGAGTGTTTGGACGTGCGATATGAAGAATCATAGTCAGATAATCAGATGATAAACGTTAGCGATAGAGAGGTAACTTTACTTATCCATATAATCGTTTTTCTTACTACTTCTTACTCATTTTTTTTAAATATGATTGTTGGCAAAATGGATGAGTAAGTAAGAGGTTATGCTGTGACCACCAACAAATTTTTTCCCCTTTTTTCAATTTCAAAGACAATTCATACGTTAAACATGCTTACAAAGCTATTTTTAACGAACTGATCCAGAAACGTTTATTAAAGCAATTTAGGGGAGTAAACATGTTTAGGGAAATTCTAAACAATATGACTCAAAACTTTTTAGTTTTACGGTTTTACCCATGAACCAATCGACAAAAGATACAACTCGAACTAGGCTGTTTTTACAATTTACATAAGTGGATCAAATTGCCTCTTTAGGTAACGGAATCGTAATTAAAATGGTAGTGTACCTGCCCCTGTGTTGGCTCATACAAACCAAGTAAGAGATGGACTAACGTGCTTTTCCCACTACCACTGAGACCAACCTGAATGGAAAACTCAATGTGGTTAGTACTACATCATTTAAAAGGGAAAATAATAGATGCATGGCTCAAAGTTGATTTCCTTATCATTAATTTTATGTAAATAAAGGTACAAGTATTCACAGGTTTTATCACAAAGTCAATATGGGATATACAATATAACCTATTCTAATAGAAAATGTATGGGAATGAAAGTTCTTACAATTGCCACCACTTCATTTGGTAGTATAGAAATGTTAACTTCTTCTAGAGTAGGAGTCTGCAGAAATGAATAAATAGGTCAGCAGTTTCCTTTTAAAACACGAAGAAAAAGGGAAATATGAAAAGATAGTTTAAATCATAAGATAGCAACAAATAGACAAGTGAAGTAGATCTTCCAAATTTGTAAATTTGTGTGAAACAGGATACTATGATCATGAGATGGCCTTTACGAAGTTTTTGTGAAAAAAATGCCAGTTTAAATGAGCAAGAATTTCATACCACATAGGAACAATGGGTCAATTTGGGTTTATATCTTGTTGCGAAATGGTCAAATGGGTTGAATAAAAAAAATGAACTAAAATGGGAACAGGGTGAAGAGTTTATGCAATTAGATCATATCATTATTGTAATAATAGTTTTAGTAATTAAATCAATTATACTAATTATTTAGGAAATTTCAAACATGTTGATGGGTGAACTTTGACCCGTCCTAAAAATGTACTTTTTTGACCCATAACCAAATCACCTTACCCACACTTTTTGCCACCTATACAATTAGAGCATTTTGTAGAAGAGTGAAGTAGCATAGTTTATAAAGCTACTCTACTTTTTAAGAGTAAGTGAAAGTACCTTTGTTCGTAAAGGGTAGTGAAATGACACATTTACGAACTCGACTTGTGCCCTTAGCTTCTGCAGCTTCACTCCTGTACAAAATACAAATGACAATTAGAGCTGAAATAAACTGGAAAAAAAACACACTAGATCTCAAATGCATGAAATTTCCAACTTGAAGGCCTCCTTTCACTCAGAGTTGAGAGAGAGAGGTAGGTGGGGTGGGGTTGTTGTGGGGGGGTGGGGGGGGGGGGGGGATGAGTCTTTTATCGATAGTGGGTCACATGGTTTACGTGTCACCTAAAGTGCGCTACATGATAACAAAAACGTGCTGGCAGGTCACACCAACTGGTCTTGACCCGCCCTATAGAGTTGCATGTCTCTACACCAACCCACTTTGACCCGTTACCCAACCTGCTTGACCCACTCATACGTATTTCAGGTTACCCTCTGGAAACTATCATTCCGATAGAAACTGAGATGGTCCTGAATGAAGAAATAAAATGGAACAATGAGCTCCTTGCACCAGAATGTACCAGTAGAAGAGAGAGCTATTTGCATCAAAACAAGCCCTTGAATGCATCACCAGGATGACAGCAAAAATATGTTTATTTTTTTGGTTTACTATGATCCACTCCTAAAAGAAGGGGATCATGAATGAAATGGTAGAACAGTTTCCATGCCTTTTGCTGAAAATTGATGGCTAGGCAAGAGACCAATTAGCTGAAAGACCTTTTCACTTGCTCCAATACACTGAAGTAGAGATGAAAAATTGTCTGCCAGCCTCCATGCTGCATATATCAACCACTCACAGTACAATACATACTTGGTAAGTTGCTCAGCAGATGCATGACCAGCCAAGATGGACATTCCTCCCAGTATAATAGCAACAACCTAAAAATATTAGGTGGAGAGGAAATCTAAATCACATATTACCATCTATGCTATAGTAAATGGAAATCACATCGAGACCAATAACAATTATTGAAAAGGGGCTTTTAGAAGCGGTTCAATAACCTGTGTTAAACGGTATAAAGTGCTGAAACTAAAATTCCATAATCCATAGGCAGCACTTTCTCTTGCACTTACAAAAGCCAGTTTGTCCAGCCATTGCATATATCTAGAAACATTAAGTATACATTAGGTGATTAACATTTACATTTACAAACTTATGCCATTAATGTACCTTGACTGTAGTGTACCAAAGTGAAAGGACCAAAAACAAGTTTTTTTTTTTTTTTTCAAAATTTCAAACTAAGGATACAGAACTTTGAAGAGTAAATAAATATTTATGAATAAATATAATTGCCTTTCATGTTCTTTTGTTTCTGTTCCATTAACCCGGATCGTTCTCACCAAAGAAAGAGCTTCTTGAGAAACCTGAAATTTTTAGGGGGACAGAGTATAGTCATGGTCAGGTTAGTCAACAGGAGGGTAGAAAACTAGTCATGCTTAGAGAAAATTGTATAAACCAAGTTAGTTTTTACTTCATTGGCATGAGCAGTTGAATCTTGAATAAGCTTTGCTGCTTTCTTCTGGTACCTTTAAGATAGATAAGATAGTAACACCTTTTAGGAATGTGCAAATCTGGTCTTTGAAATGTAAAATGTGTAAAAAGGGGGGGGGGGGGCACAACATTAATCAAATAAGATTGTTCACGTAAAGATGTTCTACAAGCAACCAGATGTATAAGCAAAAGTAAATAAAAATAAATAAAGAACTTGTTATTCAACTATGATATTATAACAGATGTTCAAAAAGTCTGCTTTTTAATGTGAATGTTACTTCCGTGTTAAGAGTGGGTCCCATGAATTTCATATGAACATTTTCAGTAAAATGTGTCGATCAATATACGTGAAGAGAAGTATTATTATTGCTTCATAAGTTACAAACTTACAATTAGGCTTATATGAAAGCTGGATTATAGAATGTAGATAGAAAAGAGCTTAAATCTATAGTTTTCTATGAAAGCCGGATTATAGAATGTAGATTTTAAAAAATAGAAACTTCAGATACTAACCATCCATAAACCAGAAAGATCATACACAGAAGAATGCACATAAAGCAAGCTGACAAAGCAAGAGGCCAACTTAATCTCAGAAGATTAATCAGTGCTCCTGTTCCCTGAGATTTTGCTTTCAAATAAAAGTATGTGAGTAAGAATAAATGAGGCTAGTGAGTGGGAATATGGATGTTGGAAAAACAATCAACCTGAAGAGAGTTCCGTACTATCAAATGTAAATTGTTTGAAATGATATGTGACAACTTTTGACAATCTGCCCCCAGCCTGCTGGTCAAATTTCCAACTGGTTCTCTATCAAAGAAGGATATGTCCTGAAAAATAAGGACCCCTTCAACATCATTATGTAAGCGTGGGTAAAATATTGCCCAACTTTTATCCATGATATGCATGGTTGCTAAGAAACAGAAAATACCTGAAATAATAGATTTGTGTATAAAGTTTTCCTTAGACGCTTGAGCTGTGAGATCATATTAAGTGTCAATTAGTGGGCAAGCATTTGCATAAAAAGAACTAAAGAACATATACTACTTCCTCCAGAATAAAAACTTCTATATGAAAGGTTAATCATTGGCTACAAAGATCACCAAATGGAAATATGCTGAATTTAGTTATCAGTACAAATACCTGAGTAAAGTTAACTTGTTTCTAGAACTTGTTGGCAAAACCCACAAACAAATACTTGTCGATTCTTTAGCGAGGTCACATAACATTAAAACTTAATTAATTAAGAGGGAATAACCCAAAGGCTAAAGTTAGCAACAGAGCATATTATCCATAAAGTTCCAGCTTCCAAGAAGATTCACTCACCAGGACCATGTTTGCAATTCCAAAACAACCACTTCGTAATCCACTGTAATCCACAAGAAGCAACCTTAGTTAGTAGCTAGAAGTATACACCGACATAGAAACCTGATGTTCATTCTTACCTGCATATTCCTGAAGCAAAACACAGAAACGTCAAGATCTTCAAATTTCTGTACAGCACCAATGCTTCCCCATTCTGTGCTGCGAAGATAGATGCTGCCAATAAATTTGGGATGGATATCTCTGCAATCTGCATATGAAAATCAATGATTACTTACTTGCAAGCAAATTCATTCGTTAAACAACTTAATTCCAAAATCGTACTCAACTACCCATAAACCCTAGAATTCAGGACTCGAAAAACCCGCAAGTTTCAAAATCAAAGAGTAAATACACGATTGGGAATAAAATCACACGAAATAGACAAACAAGCATACCGCGGCAACTGTTAAAGAACACAATCCAATAGATATAACCAATTTCTCATCAGCCACCAGTTCCCAAATTCGACGGAGAGCAAACCAAACGGTAATCGGATCGGCTGTTTCAACGATACCAGCTTCATCTTCTCGCCCTAAGTTCCACCAATTTCTTCCAGGTATAAAATCAATCCATCTCTCAACGTTTGGTGATAAATTATGCTTCGTACCACTAATTCTATCCTCTGGAACTACTACAGATGCCGAGGCGGAATTGTGCGAGCGGGTGCTTGCAAGTTTGAATTTGGCGGGTGAAACTTGGAATCGGAAATTCGCGGGGTGTGAAAATGTAGTGGTGAAACAGCGGATGGATGGAGTTGTTTGAAGATTCTGATGCCTGAAATTGAGTTGAGATACGGCGGCCATTGATGATTTTGGTTTCCGCTTGAGTGGTGTTCATTGGTTGCCCTCCAGGTGTTTGTTTAAATGCGGCTACGGTTTGCCTTAACGACCGACCTTCTGTTTGTTTAACTACTTTTTTTTAAACCAACTAGAGGGTCTGAACTCTTTACATCTAAACAAATGCACTTTGATATATTTTTTTAACTACTAGGGTAGTAGGGTTATGGATTTGAGGAGTACAATATACGTCTTGTGAATTATTCGATAACCAACTTCGCTATCGAACATTTACTACGGAACCCGGTTACTATTGATGTTTCAGTTACTATCGAAACTCATTTTTAAGAAACCTTTTAGTCTTTAGTCAAATTTGATAAACTTTCGTTATATAACAAACTTTTCATTCGGTCCTTATGTACATTCAATCATACTAAAATGATACTAGCATCACTCAGATAACTTCTGTTGAGCTCATAAGACTATCTTTAATGTTAGAGGTCATAATTCTCGTATGCAAGCCTAGTTAGAAACTTGAGTTAAATACGATTTGCGTTCCTGGGGTTTGCAGATTTTAACCGTTTGATTCCATTTTTCAAATTATTAACAAATCTCGTCTCATGGTTGCTTTTCTTAACAAATCGAACCCTATGTTTTCATTTTTGTTGCCAATTGAGTCCCTGAGCCTAACGGGGTTAGACTTTTTCTGTTAAGTGGAAGGGGCATTTTAGTCATTTTACTTATGAGGTACTACTTATATAAGTTATCAAAATCAAGTGACTATTTTTGTAATTTTATTAAAGATCTTAAAATTAGATAAATAAAAAAAATAAAGTTAGTCCCTTCTAAACTCATCTAAACCAAGACCACTGTACACCATCTGGCGGCCACCACCACCACCATCGATTTAATCAATATGCCACTTCCTATCCTCTGTAACGATTTTCATATATCAACACCACCCAGCGGCCACAACCACCATCATCGCTTGGATGTTTTCAAGCGAGGATTCGGAACCGGAAGCAAGGAAAGGGGATTTGAATGGGGTGTTGGTCGGAAGGGTTCGAAATTAGACACGACCCGCTAATAAAACAGACAATCGATACTATTTATAAACTGTTATTAAATCTCACTCATACTTGCTACCGTCTTCATCAAACCACCGGAAACAAAATCATCCCGCCATAGCTCCGATGCATCTACGAACTACCGGCGCCAGAAACGCCACCGTCACCACCGCAACAGATGCAACCACCAAATCAGATACATCCTCCGAGTCGCCACACCTCAACCATCCCTTCCAACTGATCAAATCGGCGGCGAATTCTCATGTCTGACCCGAACTAAATCCGCCATCGATTGGTTGCCGGATTATCTAGGTCAAGCATCGGAATCAAGCTGTGGCGGTGGTGGCTATGTTGTTGACTTGTCGGATTTATTAGGGCAGAATAAAGGGTAGAGAAAAGGGGCAAAGATAAATTTTTAGGTGAGATTTTGCATAATCGGATTCCATTTGATGATAAAAATGTCGGATCTGATGCTGTTGTTCAGAAGAGAAAACGGGGAGCGAAGAAGGTGAAGAAGAAGATGAATCGAATGTGGAGAATTTTGATTACATGTTGATTGAACCTCAAATGTGCGAAACTCATATTATGAGTATCTGCATAACATGGAGGTTTGAAACCCACTTTCCTACTTCGATTTCAATTACCGGCGATCGGAGCGGTGACAATTGTATATATATTTAATATAATTTATAAAATATATAATATAATATAATATATATATATATATATATATATATTAACAAACCTATACAAATTACAATGGATAAGTAATATATGCCAATATTATATTTCATATTGGTTAAATGTGATTTAAATATCTTCATAGCTTTATTTACAACCTATTAATGCATGGTTGTCTTTTAAGCTGATTGTACAAGCCCCTTTTTCTTTTTTCTTACACGTGCCTTTGAAAGATGAATTTATGGACTGCTTTTTGACTTTGCACACCTTCGCCATGCTCTCTATAGCAGTGTCACTATTCTACCGATGTCTCGGTACCGTCCTTTAGATATGGTGATATTTGAGCCATGCTATGGGAGTATGGTGGTTTTTATACCTGATTTCGTATACATTTTGGTCACTGGCTTCAATCAGTGGCTGCATTAATTTTCTGAATCTAAAGACGGTGGTCGGAAAATCACAGGTTTGGTCTTCTCTCTCGCAATTAACACCGGTTGATGCCACACATATCTCTCTCCCTAATCGATTTGCAGAGGCACGTCCAGGGATCAGATGAATCGTCGTATCTACGATGAGTCACTGTTGTCGATTTCAGTTGTTGTGGTGTTGACGGACTCCATCATCTTTGATTTAAGTATCATATTCCTCTTTACTTCGTTTCATCAGGTTAGGGTTTTATCTATAAGTTGGAATTCTGATTTATACTTCTCGCTACTGTTCGTTAAGTTGGATGATTTTTTTAGCAGAATTGGTGTTTGATAATTTGCCCATATGAAACTGTGAATTCTTTAGGCTATGTGTAGTGGTTTGAGAGTTGGGTGAGGGGTTATGCGCCATGTGGCGAATGACGTGGCAATGGGGGGTTATGAGGTAAGATGTGTAGTGGGGGGTTATAAAGATGGGGGTTATAAGGATTTGGAGAACCAATAGGAAAAAAGCAAAAAAAATTAAAAAAAAAAACAAGAGAGGGGGAAGGCGTTATCTACATAACGCCGGAGACATTTTTCCCTAACATGGCGCCTAGGGGGGTGGTGCGGGGCGCCATGTTGGGCGCCATGTTAGTTTTTTCGGGGCTATAACGCCCCACTACGGACAGCCTTATTGACGGGTCATCTTTTCTTTCTAACTTTCTTAAATTGAGTAGTGTAACTTCAGTAGTGTTGGTGAATTTTCAATGGCAGGTATGTTTGTATTTGCTTAAGCTAAGTCGGTCTAATTTTTCCAATTAATAGCTTAATACAAAGTGTCAAATTATAGCAACATGAAATCTGAAACATGTTTTTTATAACCCTAATGTTTGTTACATATTGTCCGCAATCTAACAATCTTACAATAAAAAAGTGTGGCCTTCATTTAGGCCAAGTTTGAAGGCCTTTAAAAGGTGCTAATCTGTATCTGATTTTTATTATGTTGTATGTTTGTTTGTTTTTTTTTTTACACTGTAGATGTTGTTCTTTTGTAACTATTTAAAAGTTACTCCAAGTATGAATGTGATTTCAGAAAGAATTTGGCTTGAGGTACGTTTTGTTGTATATGAATTTGAGGTATATTTTTAGTTGTATATGTACCCTTGATTCATACTTCCGGGAAATAAAACTTATGGTTCAGCATTCACAGGAACCATATGCTACTCTAGGAAATGAGGGGCGGCTTGGCAGGCTTGCTTCCTGTTTCCTAGAGTCTTTAGCAACACAAAATTATCCAGCCTGGGATTATGAGCTTAGGTACATGTATGGTTTATTCAAACAATTAATAACAAAAGAAAGGTCAAAAGGAGGTTACTAAAAATTGGCTTGAGGTATTTTTTGTCCACTATTATTTTTAAAAATAATACTTGATTAATAAACTAATAATTGCGGTTATAATTTTACCAAGCTGTATTGTTATCTTTGTAGTTTACGATATAGTTAATGTAGGTACTGTAATAAATTTATGCCTAAATAACATGCTATTATGCAAGAACAATGGAAGTAACTAATTAATTTGGTTTTTGTTTATCACCAACATGCTTAGTTTATGATGTAACAATACTTAGAATCTTTAAATAATAACATAATATTAGGCAAAATTAGTGGAAGTAACTAATTTGACTATTTCATATGCTGCCTGAATTAATAAAGTTGTTGATAGCAATTGTGTTGGCTCAGTTAGTTAATTCTTTGGCCTTCTGTGGTCAAATTGCTCTTTGTGTTCCTGCTTATTTCCTTTTTGGGGAGTTCTTAAATGTCATTCTTTGTTCTTTTCTGTGTTTTTGTTATTGTGGCTGCAAGTTTGTTGTTTGCTCTTGCTTTAGTATATTGATCGATAGTTTGTTCGATGCGTGTGTTTTAGTTTTTTGCATCCCAATTATTTTTATAAATGTTTTTTCTTAAGTTACTTTTTTTTTGTCGCTTAATTTTTGGTTTCCCTTCAGATTGTTTGATTGCTATATTTTTAATGGGGCATCTGATTTAAGGTAAGTTTTCTCAAGGTATTGCATGTTTTGAACTGATGCATTCATCCTCTTTGGCTTCTTACTTAAAGATTTAATTTTTTTAGACGGTGGTGATGTTGCTGTATTGGTGGTTAAGCCTTATACACCATGTTAGGTTCACAGATTAATCAGCTGCAGCCAAGAAGAAATTTTGTGACAGATTGTGGTGAAATTCGTTAGGAGCCCTTAATTTGTTTGTTCATACTTCAAAGGACTTCTTATATCCCATCTGTAATCTGACATGGCAAATGAATTATTAGTTTATCAGCTTTATGATCTATTACATCTTTTGATAAACTGTTTTTTCCTCAGCACTTACTTTCTCTGGCAGCCTTGAAGTAATGTGATGATATTTTGAAGCCAAAATTGGATGAATTCTTGAAGCTTTTAAAGGAATTTGGCGGATTATCTAATAATTGGTTAAGTGATCATGTAACCAACAGGCAATTTTCATTATCATCACCAGATGTAAGCAACATGTTATTTTTATTAACATGCCAAAGTCTTTTTTAATCACATATGTATGTAACGATATCGAATGTTTCTATTTCTCTTGATATGTAACACTTCGCCAACCACGACAACAAACACGAGCTTCCAAAAAAATATCATCGAATAGCATCCGCCGCGAAGCGCGGATCGCAACATCTTGTATATATATATAATATAGAGAACAAATTATATAAAATATATTTTATATAATATAATTTGAACTATATTACAAAAGTAGTCCCTCATCTATGTTAGTTGTATAAATAGCCCTTCATGTGTGAAAATGACTAATATGCCCTTAGAGTTAACTGGAAATTTTAACTTTGTTAGTCCCAGGGACTCAATTGACAACAGAATGCAAACCTCAGACTGAATTTGTTAATAATTCAAAAAATAAACTCAAAAAGTTAAAAATAACAAACCACGGGGACGCAAATCGTATTTAACTCTAGAAACTTAAAATGACAAATCAACTTTCCACTCATTCTTTCTGCAAACCCTCTTTACCTTTCACACTATCATACATATCCTTTCTCATATGGAACTCGTTTTATACCCATTTATATGTTTAGGAAAAAAAAATAAACATATGCAGAGAAGGGAAGCCGACGGACGAATGAGGCTCAACATCACATGTGGAAAGGGCTTAAGCCACGTAATCCATGGATGAAATAAAATACAGTAGAAACTCGATAAATTAAGATAATATTTTTTGTTGGTCTCGACTCGGGGATAGGGTGCTAAATTAATAATTCGCTAAAATTATAAGATAATACATTTTTAATAATTTCTCTAGACCCCATATAAAATATAAATTAATAATTCCTTATATATAGCATATTACATGAATGATTTATGAAGGTTTCTTGAAAAATGACTCAACTGTCTTTTGTTTTTTGTTGAAATCAATTTCCCTTTGAAGAACTTCTCGTGTTGTTTTCTCATAGCTCAACAAGAAATTGTTCAATGTGATTGCCGATAAAGTACAAAATATAAAATAAAATAATATAAAAAACAAACATGTTTCATCCATATTAAAGATGTATTTCATTTCAAACTGATCAACTTTGTCTCTTATGGATTTTAATTTGTCCTCCATGCCCTCCATTTCAACAGATCCACTCTCTCCAAAACGCCGAAATTTTTTAATTCCATATCTTGCTTTAAACTTTCCAAGCCAACCAATAGAAAAAGTAAAGTCTGGAGTATCCACTGGATACATATCTTTCATGAACTTTTTCGCCTTCTCGATGATTAGTTCACCTGTCATATTCACATGTTCTTGATATTGAAGAATCCATTCATAGAGAGATTTTTCTAGGTCAGGAAATTTTGCCGGTTTGTGTCGCTTAACATCGCCTCTTTCGGTAGCAAGTGAGAGATACTCTAAAGACCGCTTAACTGTATTCGATATTGTCACTTGACTCACCTGCAAACCATAGTTACTATGAACCCATTCTTGCAATTGCTTTTGAGTGAGACTTGGATTATCCTTGTTGTGTTTGCATAATGCTCTTCGAATCTCGTATGTCATTGTTGTTTTTTTCACACCTTTAAGATGGGAAGCCATGTTGTGTGTATGATTTGTTTGTGTTAGCATATTTTGATCTTGTATTTATATAGAAAATATTTTTAATGTCCATAAAGTGATACATTTCACACCTTTAAGATGGGCCATTCATTTGATATACATGCATTGTATACAATAATTAAGTGGAAGCTTGAAATGTGTTTGTAAACTAAGTATTCTACTATAAATTAATAAAATATTAATTAATATATAAATTAATAATTATTAATTTATTGATTAATCAATAACTCTTTTAATTAATAAAACTTGGTGATCTCAAGTATATTATTTTATAGAGTTTCTACTGTAAATGCGTTGGGTTTCATTTTCCTATCGTTCTTTTTCATTATTACCTACAAGATTTTCAAATTTTTTATAGTTTGTTAAAAAGAAAATCAAAAAGACTTTTTTAAGAAGAAGAAATTATTTACAACCAAACATGCCTTCAGTAGTCTATCGAAATTAATCCGTTTTTAAAGGAGGGGGCCGTATGTGCATCAAATCAAATGATGTCCCCAACCCCCTTCCAAGTTCCAACGTGTGGGAAGATTTTTAATAAAATTTAAAGCGAAATTTAGACGTGATAGTAAAAATAACATTAATTAAAGAGAGTGTCATAAACGCATATGCACGTTTTATTATATTTGTATATAAGAATGGAAAACTCCGTAGTGGTTTAGGGCATTCATTTACAACCCAATCTCTATTTACTTCTCAATCTCTAAATATTAGAGATTTCTTTTATATTTCTTCTCTATTCCAATCTCAGTCTTCATCTCTATCTTCAAAATATAAATGTTTTATTTTAATGAAACTCTATATATGGAGAATTATATTCACATCTTCACTCCAAAATATAAAGTATTAATGGTTTGTATTTTAAGTTTTTTTTTTAAACAGGTATTTTAAGCATTTTGATTTGTACTTATGAATTAAGAAAGACAAAAAAAAACTATAAATAAAAAACTAATACAGAGATAGAGATGGGACGTAGAAGGTTGAATAAATATTAATAAAAGTTTGGTGATTTTTTTAAGAAGAAGAAATTTTGTTAAAGGTGTAGTAAACGGAGCGGTTCAGAAAAAAGGAAAGGTCCTACCGAGATTTGAACTCGGGTTACTGGATTCAGAGTCCAATGTCCTAACCACTAGACCATAGGACCAATTTGTATCCTTTTCTCATTTTCCTTTATTAATATGTTATGCTTTTTCACAGGCTTCAGATTCACTTTACTCCTAACCAGTAGACCATATGACCAATTTGTAATTTTGATATATGTTCTGAAAAGAACGTGTCATTTATCGTGTATTGATATCTAAACATCTTATCTTTAAACAATACTTAATTAATAAAGCATTAGGCTGAATCAAGAAGAGTCAAGCGGATTCGTTAACTCTTCGGTTACTAAAACTTGTCATAATTTTTCTGTTATAAATTAAATCTAAGATTTATGATGAAATCCAACAAAAAGTTTTGATTCTTTCACCGGAAGCATCAACAAATGCATTTTACAAGTAATTTGTATAGGTTTAATATCTAATACCGTGAATTTTAATAATCCAAACTATGACACATATATTGCTCGTTAATAATCAACATTATCAGTTTGGTCAAAAACACTCTCAACTTTTATTTTTGTTGTCAAGGACAATCCTAGTAGCGTAATCACTATACATTTACACTTGATTTCCGACTTATCATGATGACTATGAACAAAATTGAAAAAACATAATAGTGAGAGTACCAACGAGGCAACGAGAATGGTGAAAGTACATTAATGCATGGTCATCATCTACAACTATCAATAATTCTTTAAGTTGTGGCTTAAGTGATGAATGGATTTGACATGCATTCTTTGACATGATTGATTCCAACAAAGATATGTATGTTTTAGATCAGTCGTCTAACTTTTTGTTTCAAGCCAGAGTAGTACACTAATCTTGCCAGTGAAATATATCTTGAATATGCCACAATAGTCAAATCGTTCTCATGTCCGACCACATGGTCCAAAGCAGCTCAAGGATCATAAAAAATGATATAGAATGGGTTGGTGTTTTTAAGTCAAAGTATCATATTGTGTAACATCTGACATGACCAAGGCTAGTAAACAAAATTAGAAATGTAATGTATGTTTGTGTAATTTTACATGATATGATTATAGAAGATGAAGGAAAAACCATTTGTCAATATAATGGAGATGAAATGGAACCGACATTAATGAAAATTGACAAGGAACAAAAACAAGCTAACCGTCTAGATACACGCAACTAAGATATGCATAAACAACTTCGCTTGAATTTTGTTGATCATTACAAGCTTGAATAACAAGGGTATGTCTATATTGTTTCAAGTATTTTAATATGTTTAATTTCTATTGAATAAATACTTGGTTTAATTTTTTACGTAATAATTAGTTGTTTAAAAGGGATCATAAATAATTATAAAAATTTTAAATGTCACACTCACACCAGTATACAATCCAATGTGTACAGTTCTTGTGTGACATCTATATAACAACACTTATACTCACACTCAAATCGATATACCCCTTACCCTTACATATTATCACATGGTTATTTTCGTGTCCCGCTTGGATTTTCAAATTCGGACATAATTTATTAATATTTTGTTGGATATTTTAGTGTAATAATAGTTTATGATGATATTCAAACAAGAGTGCACGCTTGCTTGAATATCATCGGAACTAACGGGGGTTCGGGGGCAGCGCCCCCGAAGGAGCGGGGTTCTAGGGGCGACAGCCCCTAGCGGGGTCCAAGGGGCAGAGCCCCTGGCTGGGGCCCGAAAATTATTTACAAGAAAAGTCCTTTTCTAAAATTCATTAAAAATTTAATTTCAGATTTAAATTGTCTTAATTTTAACTCAAAGGACTTGTCTTGTAAATTGGGATAATTCGGATTAGCAGTTATCGGAATAACCTCTATATATACGCTCCTCTTGATCAGTTTCTAAAAGAACGGAAACGAATTGGGGGTTTTCCAGTTCTTGAAAAATCGCAATCTCCTCATACATAGTTCTAGTAATCAATTTCTGATTTTATCGGATTAAAGATTGGTAGCCACTCCAATTGTTTAATCTGATAGTGTTGTCACGACTTCAGAAAATATCCTGTGATTTCGAAATATACAACATATTTATCAAGGTTTAAGTGGATACGTCAAGTTAGGGATTAGAGACGTGAAGCATGACTCTTATTGTATTATTGGATGCACATTTAGTGCATTTTATAAACATCAACGTTATACAAGAAAAACAAACACTTGATATTTGTTTGGGCCCCCAAAACCGGATACAAAGTTTCCATGGTTGTCAATATCCGATAAGGATCAATAAGTACACATCCTCTTAAGTCTTAACTTTATCACTTGTTTGTTAACAAGTTGGACGACCCGCGCGTTGTCGCGGAGCCGTCCCATTTAAAAAGGGCGATTAGCGAAAGATGTAATAATTTACAAAAGCTGGTATATACCAAAAGATGTAACTTGCTTTAGTTGTCTCATACATATTGATTTTATGATAGTATAAAATATATCAAGTGTATCCCATATTTACATACTTTATTGAAAACTTGGGATCACTTGTGGTGGTTCATCACTGGTATATTTATGTTTGGCTATGCAGTAAAACCATTAGGAAGTTATAAAACCATTAACATGGCGATGTAAACAAACCTGTAGTGGTCATTACCAACTTATAAGTACAAAACAAACTCCCAGGAAACCTATTTAAAAAGATTTAAAAAAAAACCTTCTTTGTGGTATAATCAACAGAGTAATGGATGGTCTCATATGCTAAAAGTAGAATCCTATAAACCTAATAATTTTGAGGCAAGATATACATTTTTAGAAGATAACTTATTTTGAGAAAGACTCCAATAGAACCAACAATAAAGTTAAAGGAAAATGTATATAAATTGTAGCTAGGTAAAACCATTAGACTAAAAGCCAAGGAAGCTCCATCAGAGCCATTTCTAAGTCAGCAACCTTAAGAAAACTGAAGAAAACACAAATCTAAATCAAACGCTACCAAAGAAACTACACCTGCCTGCCTTGTAATCATTCGAGAGAAAGGTGTCCCATATCCAGAGGAAAACACAAACAAACCTGTAGATCTTCTGCAGAGTCACTTATAGTTATAAGATGTTATTTCCTGTTAATGTCATCAACTTTTTTTTCTTCTGAAAGCGCCTTCCGGCAAGGTTAAAAACGTCAATATGGTATTAGATTCGTAACAATTAATGACCTTTCGCAAAGAAGGAACAATTACCTGAAAATTTGAGTGAATGAAGATATCAATAGGATTCAGATGCATAAGTACCAACGCATACATTCAGTTAAAAATATTTAAGAAAGAGATGATCGTAATGAAATCATACGCTACGAAAAGAACAAATAATAAGTAGAAGTATTTGTACCAAGGCAATAATGCTTGCAACTTACTGTTCATTTAGATTAAAAATTATATAGATATATATATATATATATTGTATAATCTCGGAGTAGTGTAGCTCTTATAAGATATCCCAAATTTAGATGTTCGTCTAGTTCTTAAACTTCAAAATGGATTGTTTTCTCAAATAAACTTACTCTCAGCCCCTACTATTTATGGAAGTGTAGATTATATAAGTTAAAATTATGAACTTTGAAGAAGATCAGCAAGTATTTATTCTATATATATATATATATATATATATATATTATCTAGCCATTTAGGGATCATACTCTTAGTTTTACTTACATATGGTTCCCATTCTACAAAGGAATCCAATAAGACATGAACTTGAAGACAGAATCAAGTAGGTTTCTTGCAAAACAACACACGGCATTTGATTAGTGAATTTCACAACACAAAAGCATTGCCAAATTAAAAGAAACCATATTGTTCAAATTGATATAAAGGCAACCAAATTGAAACATAAATCCAAAATAAATAAAAAAAATCGAGCAATTGGAAATACAGGGGAAAAAAGAAGAGCCGAGAAACACAAACCTGAACCGATTCGTGGCCTTCTATTGAACTCAAACCACCGACACAAACCCTAATTCGGTTTCTACCTCTGTGAAATGCTTGAGATCGATGGCTGCAAAAACGAAATCTCAGTCAAATAAAAACAAAAAACGTACGTACAGAAGCAAGAGTGAAGCATGGAAGACCATATATTGAAGAAAAAAGAAACAAAAAAAAACTCTAAAGACGATTTCACCTGATCGTACCTGTCTTTGCAAAGGTTGAGATTGACGCCTGCAATAAACCTCTCCTGGAACTGTCTTTTTTCAGAGTAGAGAGTGAGACCATATTCTGTGCAAATAGAAACCATTGATCGATAGAAAGAGAAGAAAATAGAGATGCAGGGCTTGAAAGGGGAGAAGGCGTATGGTGATGAAGAGAGGTATGGTAGGTGGCGTGATTCTGATCAGGTAGCGTGAAATCATGGAGGAACAGGTAGCGTGAAATCAGTGACAAGGACTGTATGGTGGTGAGCGAATAAAGGGTAACCCGGCATTAGACCCGCATTTTTGGGCTTGACCCGTGAAACATGTGCTGATGCAAAAAAATAAGTTTAAATGTCATTCACAAAGTCAAACATATTTGTATCGAATCACAGTTTCAAAGTGACACATACAACATTCTAATTCAACTGTTCAAGATCATCAAAATTAGTCACCAAGTGAAATCGGGTTATTAAAAAACGCCAGGGGCGCACCAACATGAATTTTCAAAACATAAACACAAACAGAGACTCAATTCAGAGGTTGTGGAGGTGTTGTTTTGTATGAATTCATAAAGTATCAACGCCGGGATGCCACTATTGACTACGATTACCCTATGAACATAAATAATTGAAAGGCTCACACCTAATCTTTTTTTGAATAATCACCTTATTCCAAAAACTCATCAAATTTTGAAGCTGTGAAATTAGGAGTCGAAAGTGTGGAGTATATGACAAAGAAAACTCATTCATCTAATTTTCTCTTCTACTCTATGAAATTGCAAACACAAAGGAAGCAAAAAACACCAAATCATGTTTATGAACAATCGGATGCATACAATGGGCAACTGAACAGCAAAGAAATGATACAAACATAAATTCACTCGACTCGAACTGATCTCGAATTGAAGCACAGGGGTGAAAAGGTCGGCCGTACATTCTGCTTATTTTTAGGGTTTTTCTTTGCTAAGCTATCGATATCCCTTTTCAAAATCAGTGGTAACACAAATTAACAATTTGAAAGAAATGTAAAGACCCTTTCTTTGCTAATAAACCAAACAGATGTAGATGTGAAAAAATAAATTCTTAGATAGTATATACGAATCGATCCAGGTATATACCTTGAATTTGAAAATGGTACGTCTCGAGGCGCTGATGTGAAGCACCACAGCTATCGAGCTTTTTCTGTAGATGTGATAAGAATACCCTAGCTTCGATTGTGGAGTTGATGGAGAATCGAGAAGAACCGACGAAGATGTGCACCACCATGAAAGGCCGGCACCGCAGGTGAAGATCGGGGTGGAGATGAACATACGAAGATATCCCCTTTCTTTGCGTGTGCGTGTTTGAAGCGAAAGAAAGCTCCCTGATTTTCTGGTGATATCAAGAGATGACGTTTCCCTGATTTAATGGTGATATGAAGCTTCAATTTGAAGCAGATGGAGGTTTGGTGAGATAGGTAGATGGCGTATACATCTGGTGAAGCCATTGTCCAAAATGCCCTAGAAAACACCTCAAAGTTGATCAAATTTACAAAAGTGACCCGTGACCACTGTTGATGAACAGTGCACGCGCAATAGGTGCTTGTACAATGAGCTTGGGGAGGTGGTACTATAAGTTGTTATTTGTATATATAGTATAATAAATACTTTTCATAGACTATTGTATTATCCTATATAACATTTAACAACCATTGTACAACTCTTGCAGCGCAGATTACAACCTCTGATGCATGTTATGTGTATTGTATAACTCTTGCAGCACAGAATACAACCCCTGATGCATGTTATGTGTGTGGATAATGTGTGTGGACAATATGTGGTTGTGGTGCTAGCGTGTTGTCTACGCACTCTTCTCCTCTCTCTATTATCATATTTTGCATCTCTCTCTCTTGCTGTAGAAGACTCCCTGTTGCTCCTCTCTCTTTACAATCTTTTTGGATGTTTCTCTCTGTTCATATGAATCTCTCTAGGGTTTCATTTTCTCCCGGGGTTTCATCTTCTCCGGTTACAACCGGTGTCCGCTGTGACCTGTTGTTTTCCCGTTAGGTTTTATAAGCCACCATGTCGTTGGCGGTATCTCCGGTAATGGCGCGGCGTTTACCGCCGTCGATGGCCAGATCTGAGGTACGTGATGGTTGTGCTCGGTTTGCTCCGCATAGGGATGTCGCTGGCGATGTCTCCGGTAATGGCACGCCGTTTACGGCTGTCGATGGCCAGATCTGAGGTACGTGATGGCTGTGCTCGGTTTGCTCCGCATAGGGTTTTGAAGCAGCTGTGGCTGCTCCACCTGGGCGTTGAAGCACTGATGCTTAAT
This sequence comes from Deinandra increscens subsp. villosa, assembly GCA_039602395.1. Taxonomy (NCBI): domain Eukaryota; kingdom Viridiplantae; phylum Streptophyta; class Magnoliopsida; order Asterales; family Asteraceae; genus Deinandra; species Deinandra increscens. The sequence goes on along the minus strand of JBCNJP010000015.1, from coordinate 17,486,356 downwards.
TACTCTTTGTGCATATGTTGTTTGTCAACAGACTTGGTTTGTGAAATCGTTCAGATTTTTGGTCGCGCGTGCACGACAATGGGGGTGGCGTTTCATCGAACGTGCAGCCTTTGTTTGTGTCGTTTTTGTTGTGTAGCTGTTGTTTTGGGGTTTTTTTTACATCTTCTATTTGTTCAGTAACCCTAATTTGAAGTATTAGGAGGATAATGAGGGTTCATGGGGAATAGGAGTTTTCTATGGAGATTCCCCCTTTTCACTTAAACCCATTGAAGCTGTAAGTTTTTTATTATGGTTCCATCGTTTGATCTTGCAATCTTGGCTTCTGTATGGTTTGATGCCTACGTTTACGATGCTTTTGGTTATGATTTTCTACAATTTGTAGAATGTGATGAAATCGATGAATGTCATGAACTAATCCCAGCCGGTCTTCTTTTGCAGGCTTTACTTTAGAAGGTTTCCTGTGATAATCTGATTATGAATCTTTGTCCCTCTTATTGGCCCCTATTTTTGTTGCTTCCGGTTAACATGAAAGGCTATGATGATGTAAATCTGAGCCAGGAAGGATTGGTTCCTTGGTGGCCGTCGTTTTGACGTTGTCGCCGGTTCAAATCGATTTGAATATGGTTGTAAGCGACGCTATGTGGTTCATCTGAATATTGTCAGCGGGATGCAAGCTGATGGCCAATCTGTATGGTTTCCGTTTCACTGTCTATGATGGTAAATCTGTGAAGTGGGTTCTGGCTATGATGGTAAATCTGTAAAGTGGTTTGGACGAATACTATATCTTGGCGGGGCAATAATTTTGCAGCCAATAAGGATTTGTATGACATGAATTAATCCACACAGATCTGAGCCAAGAAGCTTTTCATTTGTTATAACTTTATTTGCTCTAGATTTTTTTAATTTTTTTATTTGTATTTGGTTTTAGATATTTCTTGGAGCTCTTGAGGAGGAAGGTAGAAGAATGAGAAGGAAGATAGAGAACAATGAGGATGAACTTACGGTTATTTTGATCGGAATTTCTTCATAATTGTTGTTGAATTTTGAATTTGATGGGTTTTGAATATGTTTTTGCAGCATTTGGATCCGATTGGATATTGGTTAGGACAGAAGCTATTGTGGAAGCAGTAGGCCCTGTTCCTGAACAAATTACACCAGTTAAGATTGTTGGAGTAAAGGTGCTCTTTTATACCTATATTCATTTTAATCCAATTTCAAATTCGAGTTTGACACAGGTTAATACTGTTTTGGTTTCGAATTGTTTGAATTGGTTGATCACATGATAAAAACTACAATTTTGAACATGAAGGTAAAACTTCGGATATTTTACAAAAGCAAAAGTGGACAGAACTGTTTTTGGATGGATGAGGTCTTAATATTTGAGAGGGAGATTGGTAGAACTTTCATATTTTTCAATTATGAATCAAACATGGATTGATATTAACCATTACAAATACCTTTTGTCTTTTAGTTGGATTGATGGTATGTAGAATAGAAACTTTACATGGATAAGAGAATAGAACTTTCCGTAAAGATGGTGCCTTAAATGGAAGGATTTATGTGTTGTTCAAACCTCAAAAATCAACATGTGGTTCTTTTCCGTAAAGATGGTGCCTTAAATGGAAGGATTTATGTGTTGTTCAAACCTCAAAAATCAACATGTGGTTCTTTTGCTGGATAAAATCATAAAATGAAATATATTTTCTAATAACATCAAGTCCTTCACCTCTTGATCAGTTCTGTGAACCTTCATCCTTTGTCCAATTTGTTTATATGATTTAAGAGATATTATTTAAAAGAAATTGTGTTATTACATTAAAAACAAATAATTTAGGGCATATAAGCACTAAAAATATATTGTAGGTAGCATGTAACCCGTCTGACCCATATGACACGTACGTTCTTTGTTTTTGCAGCCTAATATGTTGGTGATGGATGTGGAGAAATTCGTGTCACCAAAAACAGGTGTGTAAAGCTCTTTGGGTCAGAAATTACAATGAAATGGATGTGTTAATACCTATTGTGGTGAGGTTTAAACCTAATTTCTTTTCCTCTTTGATATATTTTTTAAACTCAGTTTTTGGTTGGTTTTTGTGGTTGTAATTGTAGTAGTTTGGTTGCCAATAGTCATGGTTTCATGTTTATGTGCTCTCATAATGGTTAGGGGTGATTTATGAAGATTGTCTTTTATGGTTTTGTGTGTGCTGAATACATGTTCATGAAATGCATGGACTAATTTTTTCCCCTTATCTATATTACATTTATTAAATTTATGTACAGATTTAAATGAGTTTGCCCTTTTTGGATGTTGGTATGAATGAAACAACAGGTTATGGACTTTCGTAGCCCTTCATTGTTGCGTCGTTAACAAATTTCGACGCGTTGCCTAGCCGCAACGCGCTAATAGTGAAGCTTGTATATATACAATAGACAACTCAACCTATGAGTTTGTGCCATTCGGATCCGGGTCGGATCCGGATCCGGATCTACCCATCAAAAGCAGTCACGGCGTTACCCATCCATTCATTCTCCAATCGACCGCCAACCTCAACCTATCATCGCCATGCTTCAAACCTTCAACCCTCACCTGCTCACCTTTTCTCTCTCCCTCTTCTCCTGTAGATCTTATTTGTGTGCATTTCAGTTTCAAGAAACTAGAAGGTGACAGAGAGAGAACGGAAGAAGGGAGAATCACCGATTTCGCTTCCATGCTTCCTCTTCTTCATGACTCCGATTCACCATCATTCGAGGACTCGGTCCTTGAAACCAATCTTCTGTAGACGCAAAAGCCCTTTCTCTTTTCTTTTCCGAAAGTCCTCTCGTGGCTTCAACGACGATCTGCTTCCTCCTCTCTGTTTCGTTTTCGGTTATTTCTATAGTCTCCTGAAGATATGTTGGCCCTTCGCTTTGATTCTCCTCTCTGTTTCGTTTTCGGTTATTTCTATAGTCTCCTGAAGGTATGTTGGCCCTTCGCTTTGATTCTTTAACGATTTTGCTTTGGTTCTTTATTTAGTCACACCAACGGTGGTGCGATTATAAACCCTAATTTGCGATTGCAATAATTTTGTTCTTTATCTTAATTAGGTTCTGTTATTTTTAGGTGCATAATTACGGTTTTGTGTTTGGCTCCATCCTAGAGCTATATTGGAATCAAACGCGACTCCAAATTTGCTTTTAGCGGTTAGTATTTTGTTCTAAGTTAGGCTTGCATTAACCGAGGTTAGAGCCAAGGTATGTCAAATAAGTAAATCGATGCTTTCTTTTGCACATTGCTAAGTTATTTTCATCACAACTCATCTTTCAACAAATTTATGATACTGTAGTTCTATCTGGCTTAGCATACCTTCTTTGTTCAAGATGTTAACATTGCTCCGTTTAACCGTTATTGTGTGTGCAGTTGTCTCACCCGGTGCTTTTAATTTCTTTTTAATATACCATTGTTTCATTTAGTTGTTATTTGTGAATGTGTATAAAAGCATGGATCTATTTTGTAATCATTTAGTTACTTTCTTTATTGAATTGTTTAATCGCTTAATTAATTTGTTGATGATTTTGTAAACAGGTGTTGCTAGACATGAACAGGTAAGCTTCCCCTAGCCTATCATAAATCCTTTCTTTGTTTGTGTGTGTTTGTTGTATTATCGACTTTGAGTTCAAACTCTTTTGTCAAAATTTTAATTTAGAGTGGTTTGTTTTAAATATTGAGGTTTGTCATATTGATAAGTATGATCTGAATTCTTTTTGTGTTCTCACTAAATTTAGGGTTGACTATTTGTATTGTTTTCCCTTAATCTTTTGTGGCTGTTTAGATTTATATGGTTATAGTATCTCATATATATTTTAATATGATTTTGTTTCAGGTTGGTTGGGTTTGTGAAATTGTCGTAGAGCATATCATACTTACGAGAGAAGGTATTTTGGTTTAGTGTTTTAGTGTATTGTGTCATTTATGAAATCTTTTTTACACTTAAAAGTTGATGGTTGTAGTCTCTTAGCTCATCGTCGCTTCTAAGCCTCAAAGTTGTATCCAATGGGACCTTTGCTACTATTAAAATCGAAATTTGTTTAATCTTAGTTGTGGGTTCATTAGCAACAGACAGAGGCAAAGGGACTTTAGGAATTTCCCACCATTACTTGATTCAGGTATCACCGTACGGTTTTGGTTCTTCAATTAGGTTTTTTGTGTTGTTGATTAGAGTTTCTTTTGGGTTTTTTTTTCTTCCTTCAGTTCTATATTGATTAGGTAAGGTTTCTTTTGTTGATTGATTAGGTAAGGTTTATCGTATATGCTTTATCATAGGAGGTACAATACATGAGAGTAAGCATGAAATACAAACAGGCTGAGCAACCATTGATCTGTGCTTCGCATGTATTAATTTTCACTTCAATCTATGTATGTATGTTTTAATACGCTTTCGTGTGTTTTTTTTTCCCGGTTTGAATGTTTAATAACCCTAAACCCTACATTATGTTGTGTACTCTTAGATTTGGGTTGTTCATTTTCTTCTTTGCAGGTTACCGTCCAGCCCTTTATATTGTACATCAGTGTGAAGGATAGGACACAAGTTGATAGAGAGAGGTTTATTAAGTTGCTTTACTCAGTTTACCGCCGTTCCAAAAAAAAGTTGCTTTACTCAGTTAAGTTATGTGTTTTGATTTGAAGAGTAGTGACATTATATTATTCATTTGAACCAGGTCATCTATCTATCTCATTTAGTTGAGATAACAAATACATTATTCATTCATTATAATTTAAATACAGTTGGTCAGCAAGCAACCCATAGAGGTAACATTGGAATCATGATATCTCCATTTGATGGATAATATTTTCATTGGAACTAGCTCTTTAGTTGTCAGTTGCTAACAACTTTCACAACAACCAACGCCAGCATAAAGCTCCCTTGACTCTAAAAGTCTGCGCCCTCGCGCACTATGTTATATTATTGCTATTTTTGAATAATTTTAGTTATATTCATCATAAAGTATGTATTTTTGGACAAATATTGTTAACATTTCTCTGGCGTTATATTCAACATGTAAAGGATTGCAGCTCTTAATCTTTCAATGACTATTTCTTACTTGGGTAAATCTATGGTAGCTTTTGTTCAGTTTCTAGCCATTATGCACTAACTAGGAGCATCAAGCTAGAAGAAACAAGACGAAGAGGCAAGGCTGCTCTTTTTTGTTTTCTACCGGTATGTGCTCTTTGGTTCATAGTCGCTTTCTTATTTTTGTGAAGTGTGATTTTATAATGTACATTTTCACCTTAGTTTTTAACTTGTGTGATTAAGTAACCAAGCAAATGGAATTTTTATAGTAGCAACTTTCTCTGTGACTTTCCCATTGCTCAATATCATAATAATATATTTTTTCCTAACTAATAATGATTAACTAACCCAAAACATGAATATGTGTCTAGAACTTTCTCTGTGAGCTTGGCAATATCATAATACTTATATTTTGAAATTGTGGACTCATAATGCCTATTAAAATTGAAGTAATTTTATAGATCCTGGGCTCATTAACTGCTCATTAATTGTTGATGGAAGTGTGTTATGGAGACATGTTTTGAATGAAATCTACTATAAGTTTATTACAGGATATGTTTGCTCTTAATGAAATTTACAGCTCTAATTTTAAGCCACATTAACTACAATCAGTCCTCAATCAGGATCAAGAGTGTAATGTTAATTCCTCTTTTCTTATTTGATTTTTTATTGTAAGTTGGATTATTACAAGAAAGTAATCAACTTATGTTCGAAAAGTATTATATTTTAACACTTTTGTTTGTAAATTTTGTTTTTTTTTCTAAAGAATTTGTTAGCATAGCAACTCCCATTGCCTTCTCGGAGCGTGTTAAGGATGATTTTGACACTAAATATGGTGCAGGCAAAGGAAAAAAAAGTTGGTGCCAAGAACCTGAAAAAAGAGTTTGGGTGGGTATATTATGTACAATACACACACATCTTTATTAAATTAGGTGATGTTTGTATATTGTATTGTTTTTATTTGATTTGATAAATCTTTTTGTGATTTCAGATCCAAAATGAAAGAGCATATGCGCTACTGTGTCTCTTATCCTGAAGTCAAGGGAGTTATGATGGAGGTGAAGGCAAACAATTAGGCTCAAGGTGAAGGCTCATGTTTCTGAAGCCAAGGGACTATATTGCGCGTTGAATACAACCACACAACAACACATACGCCTAGCGGCAACGCGTATAGAGGATAAACAGGAACTGTTGGTGCTCGAGGCAGAAGTTGGTACTCCAAAAGGAAAGCAAATGACGAGCATATCTAGGGTTAATTTTACCAGGTTTTTTTTTTTTTTTTTAAAGTGTTCTTGAACCGATACATATATGGCAGGTTTGTAATTTTCTCATAACTTGTGTTCAATGTTCATCACTTCATTGCAGTTTTGAGAAGTTGGTAATAACTGTTTTCATGAAATTGGATTGGTGACAGGGAATGGAGGATTTGGTTGTGCCACCTGTCATGATCGATTATGTGACACGTGTCCTACACGATTATGGAGGATTTGAGGCAGAAGTTGGTACTCCCTTGCACATTGCAGAAGAAAGACAGGATGATCAATAAAAAGGCAAAGGAGGAGGACTACACGGTGTGTAGGGCATTAAGGTTAGCATGAATTTTCCTAATGACTGGCGAGGCGTTTATTGCAGCCGTCACTTAGATCTATGCCATTTTAAGTGTCATCGTAAATGGCGGTAAGCCGGATCTATTCTTCTTCTTTGATTTTCTTTTGCCTCTTTTACAGGTGGCGATCAACGAGTAAAATGGATTTGGAGTGGGAGGTTGATTCAACCTTCAAATTTGAAGGTTGTTTGGGACTAAAGGTTGTTTCTATGTGTCCATTTGATATATGGCTGTGACATTTTTTTAGTTTTATTTTGAGGTTTTCTATCATTTCTAAAAAATACTGGCATTACAAGTGTAATATTTTAATTTGATATGGCAGTGACATTTTTTTAGTTTTATTTTCATATTTTAATGTTTTCTATCATGTGTAAAAATAGTGGCCTTACAAATGTCATATTTTAAGGTTTTCTATCATCTTTTGCATACGAATCTTTTTCTAAATGTACATGTAATTTCAATACAGGTATTCTATGTAGATACAATAAATAATTGATCTGTCTTCAATGCACCAGTAAATCCATTTTATATATATTTATATAAATATATTAAGTGGTTACTTTTTTTATTTATAGAGTCTTTGTTTTACTTTAGCACGAGTTCAAACTTTCCCACTTTAAATTTGGCCTGTATTTTTTTCACTATAACATTGCCTTATATTTTTATATAGGTTTATAAGTGTATTAAGTAGCATATATTTTATATGAAGCAAAGAAAGCCGCAATACATAAACTATTTTATAATAAAAAAATTATAAAATTAAAGCAAAAAATAATTGATACGGAGAGCTTTATTCCAAACGTCACGAAGAGTTAGCTGCTGCTAAGGAAGAGTGTATGCAAGGAAAATATAGTTTTAAAACTTATAGCAAATCTTATTTTTAAATATGGGATGTAATACAGATATTAATAGCACTGATATGAACAATTAAAGATTAAAGATATAGAATGTAACATCTTGAATTAATGGGAGTGGTGTTTATACAAAAGTTATATAACATTGAATAAGAGGTAAATGAAATTCTCATAATTGCCTAATACACTTATAAACCTATAATTTTATTTAATAATTTACACTATTTTCCTGTTTTTTCTGGATTGCCGCAGCAACGCGCGGTCGATCTCTAGTTTACCACAAATACAAATAAATCATTTGAAGGTTTGTGTAATTTTCGTTTCATCAATTTAACACGTTTATACATAAATTTTAAAACTGACCTTGCATAACCGACATACTAATTGTGAGTTAGGTTTCCTTTCTCCAGCGGGACCCAACGAAACCGATACATTTTGATTATACGAAAGTTGGTTATTATTGAGATAACGACATCTTTGTGAAGACGGTGCATATCTATAATCTTTCTACCTGCCTAGAAAAATAGATATTGTGACATTTATAACACATCTATGGCTATGGTGAATTTATTGCGAGAGTGAGATCCTTAGAAATTTGATGACATGGGGACCTAATGTCGACCCAATTGTTTTCATTTGTAACTTTCAAGAAAACAAAATACCACAGTGTATGTGAGTTGGATGTTTGTAATCCAAATCTAATAATAAAAACAATCCATTGATCAAGAATAATATAAAAGACTCAATTATTTATAAATATGCTTTTGTCTTCTAGGTATTTATGCATTAGAAAACTACTTATCGACAACAAGTTATTGACTAATCGACCCTACATTACAATTGTTTAATCTAATAGAAGTTGGTTAATGTATTATACACCCTTAGGGCATGAGGTATACCTCATGTTAACTTAACATGTTAACATGCCACATAGGCGCCACATCACCTTTAACACCACATTGGAAAGTTTAACATGGGTGGGGGATACTCCATGTGGTGTTAAACTTATTTTATTTTATTTTTTTTTAATTCAAGCCCAACGTTCGAAAAAGTATCCGTTGCCAACGTTCCTACCATTTTAACGCCCGTTGAGAAGTTGGCGTGGGGCTTTGGCGGCGCCATATAACGGCAGGGGGGGGCGGTGTTGGCGCCACTTAGCGCCGCCATATACCCCTATGGCGCCGGTATACCGGGTGCACTTAGAGTCGGTACGGGTTATATTGGATGATACTATCAGTCTATCACCATACGTCGTGTTAAATAACTCTAATAAAATTCATATTTTTACAATAGTTGGCAGGCGGTCGAGGACGGGGCGGAGGAGGCAGGTGATGGCGGAGACATACTGTGGTCAAATTCCAACTTCTTTCGTTGAATTACTGTTCACAAAAGTGAAATTAGTGCAATTTCACTTTTGTCCCATAAGAGCTCATACATATATATACATTATATGCGCACACCGTCAGCGGGGCGGCGGTCGAGGACGGGACGGAGGTGGCAAGCGGTGGCGGCAGCATACCGTTGCAAAATTCCAACTTCTTTCGTTGAATTACTTCACAATTTGAGAGGAATGCAAAATCCTCTATATAAAGAAATTTGATACAATTACCTATATAAGCAAAATCAAGCTGATAGGAATAGTTTCTAAAACTAATTGGTTCACATGGCATGTTCGGAGGGTTGCCATAATGCCATATAGTAGCCACATGTATTTTAATATATTTTGTTTCACATTTAGCAAATCCAACGTCTTTCTTTGAATTAATTCACAATTTGAAAGGAATCCAAATCCTGTATATAAATAAACTAGGATAGAACCCGTATATTATACGGGTTGAATCATTAAAAATATATATAATTGATAATTGCATACTCTTTTTATTACCGAAATAACCTATTACATCACATTAAATAAAGAGTTAAAATTATAATTCATCATATGGTAGTGGAGACTTTACCAACAATATTTAGAGTCCATGTCTCTACTTGTATATTTGAAAATGATTGTTAAAAAAATAATCTGACCCAGAATAGCAACTAACATTAATTTATGATTTAACAAACTTGAGACTTTAAGTCTTTGTAGAAAGTTAGGTGAGTATAAAGTTTGATCAAGATTATAATGAACACATATAAAATATAAGTTATAATCAATATTATAATGTTATATCAATAAAAAAATGTTATTTTGGTATACATTAGAAAAGTTACAATTGAATTAGTCATTATGTTTAAAATTCTCAAATTGGATAAACATTAATCATTTGATATGGTAGAAAAATATTTAATATTGGATCTTATGAACATGATTTTTGTCGTTTGTAAATTTCTTTATAAAAAGTATCATCCACAATGTTGATTGAATCTGTAAAATAATATTAGGTATTCATATATTAAATTATTAAATATGATTTGCTCAATTATATTTGAAAACACACTAAATAAGTTTTTTAAGTATTTTATAAGTTTTTTTATATATTTAATAAAATAAAAATAATAATAGTTTATAAAAAAATAATTTTAAATAAAAATAAGATGAAAATTAATATATGGTCGTCATAATTTCATAATATAAATAAATACAAATATATCATGATTAATTATAAAATAAGATATAATTTCCAATAAAAAAAAATTAATTAGGGAGTAGATTTTGGTGGGAAAAATTTTGTGAGAATGAATATAGTGTTGACATGTGTCAACATTTGTAATCATTTATTAGAGTAGGAAGATTTGATAGAATTACCTATGTAAACAAATCAAGTTAATAGGAAAAGTTTATAATGCTAATTGCTTCACGTGTGACCTGCTATGCTTAGGTAGTTATCAAGCTACGTATGTGTATTTTAATATATTTTGTTTGTTTTTTTTTAATCTGAACTTACACATGTAGCATATGGGTTAGTGGTTTACTAGGTACAACCGTGTAATGTAACCTTTAGGTCCTAAGTTCGATACTTTGAGTATTTTGACTTCTAATTTTAACGTTGTTATACGATTTTTTTTTTCATTTTCTTTATGTTGTGCTCTAGCTAGCAATGCAACTGTTTTTTTAACAACAGAGGATCTCACGTGTAAATCTACCATTTCGAGGCCATGTCCAAGGTCGACTCCTCGACCGCCGTGAGACCATACCATCTAGATGCGCGAGAATCGGTTGGAATCCGTAAACCCTCGCCCCCTATGAGGTTCAAACACGAGATAAAAGTCCTGATTCGTCAATTCACCCATATGTCCATGGAAATTACTCGAGTGGGAATCGAACATGCGACCTCCATAAAATTAGGGCGGGACTCATACTAGTATACCACTGAACCAAAATCACAGGACATACAACTGTTCTATTTACTCGTGTTATTCTTACGACAACACACAAATAATAAATCTAATTAATTCCAATTTCAATTCTAGTTTATTTCTCTACCAAATATATGGTAATAACAATGAAATCCTGGTTTCAATCCCGACAAATTACACAAACCAACAACATTAAAAAGTTAAAATCCACATTCCGGTTTCGTTAAACCTAGTATGATTACGTCACGTGATGTGTGATGTATATACATAGTAGGCCGCAAGTAAAAAAAAAAATGTTCTACATGGGATGAAATTGAAATGTTTTCTACGGAGTGTCATAATTGATGAAAGCATATGGTGGATGCCACGTCATCAAATTGTGGGCCCATATGGACCGTCCAGTGAGCATAACTAGGGGCGGCGAACAAGGACAATAAAACTTTAGGATATGGTCGGTCGACGTACGTAAGCATGTGTTACTACATTATTGACGCCCACGATCATTCTCAGTCTCATCAAAACCATATTTTCCCACTCTAATTTTAAATCTTACAAAAAATATATAAAAAATAATAATAATTTTGGGTTTAGCAGAATTTAGTGTCTACTATTGTTTGATTTATCTTTAGTAATTATAATTTCTATTTTCAATATTAAGATAGTTATTAATGTTTTATTATCATCATTACTTCGTTAGCTTTGTTATTATAAATTTTCATTTAATCTCACTACATAGAAAATATCTTTTTTTTGTTTTTGTTATTTTAATGAAATTATTTTTCATGTGTGACAGATCAAGATTTTGAAGATACACTACAGAAATGCAAAGGATTGAACACCAATTAATATTTTAATTTTTTTAATAAAAATATTCAAATAATAATGGTATTTTATTTAGTACAAAAAGGAGATAGAAATACAATTTAAATTTCCAATTCACCAGCCGAATGTGGTGACTCAGAAAAAGCATCTGCCACCTCTTTAAACGAATATTATATAGTAATTTATCACCTACCACATGTGTTCTTTACAACGAAAACAACATGAAACTTGTACACTCAAATGAGATTAACTGGTATTTTAATTCTAACTTAAAATTGGTATCCTTACTCTTCTTTCGTCAAAAGTTACTATGTTTGCATAATTTTTTTTTGAACTTTTTTTTGAATTTTTTTTTGAATTTTTTTTAACGATTAAAATCATTACACCTGCGTTTTATAAGATTAAACTCAATATTTTGGTTGCATCAATTTACAACCCCTTTATAGGACATACACAGCAAGGTGGCTACTTGTATTATGATGGTCATATGATATTATCGTTAGGTTCTTAAATCCCATGTAACTAGTGAACCGGTAGGATAACCGGTTCAATGGCTGGTTCGGTTTTGGAAACATATAATCAACCAAACATAGATATTCTTGCTACATGAAGTTTTGATATATTATTAGAAGAGTTATGTTGGGGTTAAAAGGTCCTAAATATCATTATGGCTATCTTTTGACAAATTAGAAAGCTGATCAATGACATTACCACCCACCATGATTCCATATTTTTTTTTCTAGTCGATAAGATGGCCCCTCTGGACCATCAAAAGCAACTCGATGTCGACATTTAAGCAACTTGTATCACAATGTAGAATGACAGAAATACCCACTTACAAGTTACAACTAGTGATTAGCTCCAATAATCAGATCAGAAGCTGCTAAACTTGTCACACCTGAATTTGCAAAATTTCACATGACGTCAGAAGTGATAAATGAAAGTATGAAACTGAACTGATATACTACTCAGATTACCTTTTAACTTTTAAGCTATTGATGGTGATAACACGTCAAACGGGTAAACGAAATAGATTGTTAATTGAAAGTTGACGGCTTTATAAACACGTATATTTTATGTCCATATTTTACTGGCCTTGTAACCTTTGAAGGATAAAACGTTAAAGTCACTCTAAGTGTAACCTTTTAGTGAATAAAGACTATAAATTATTTTTTTCCAAAACTTGATTATTAAGGAAAAAAATATAATTTGAATCATATTAAATGCTCTAGTCATTCATATATGATCAACACAACCTGCTAATTCTACAAAACTAGATTAAACCACAACCAATCTCCATGCATTGCTGACTTGTACTCCTGGAAACTGAGGAAGTACATTCTACAGTCAGTGTACTATCTGAAGCAATATGAATTATTAGCAACTTGGACTAAAATCTGTTTATTAGTCTGGCTAAGCATGTGACATATCATTCAGCACCATATGATACCAGGCCTACAATGAAAATGTACTAAAAGCAATTTCCAAGTGGCATCTTTGTCATTTACTTCCTACTTTATCAATAGGTTCAATCAAGGGGCCTTAAGCTGTACATATATTCATATGTTTATTTGTATATATATAGTATGCAGTTTTGAATGTTGAAGGCATCTCAAAGCAAAGATTTTTCAGTCATAATCTCCCAATATTAACTGTGAGATTTTGCTTTTGACTGTACATCAGCAATGGCAACTGAAACTAGTATTCAGGAATCTGTATGCTTAAAGGTTACTGATCATACCTTTTTATCTTCTTCTTTTTTTTGTTTTGTTTAATATGAACTATGATTTGTGTATTTCATTTACCTGATGTTGCTATAGTCTAGATCTTATATATGAAAAGCGTACATGCGTAGGAATCGGTTGTATAGAAGGATCATAGGTTTCTTTACAAAAAGAAAAAAATTAAAAATTCAGTTAGCTTGAACTGTTTCAGTAGTCAGATCACCATGTGTGTTATTAACAAATACGATACATAGGTACAGAACAAAGAAAACTGAGAAAGTGAACTATGCTTTGGCGTAAACATATCAGTTGGCGATCGTAACTATACAATTCTTTAAAGATTGAAACAGGGATCACAAAAAAAAAAAGGAAGAAGATATTACTCTTGGTAAAGTGGCAAAACGGGTTAGGGTAAAAACAAGTGATTTTCGGTGGTGATAAACAGGTCGACCAAGAACACTTTCTGTCCAAATGTTTTAAGTTCATTCTAAACGATAGTGCGTCAAATATGAAAAGAAAAACTTTATTCCAGGACTGGCCTCATTTTTTTAGTAAAAAGATTTACCGTTTTTATGCTTTAAAAAATACTCAACATGATCACCAGTGTTACGATTAAGTTATTACTTTTACTTTACTCGTTTGAGCTGTTAGAGATAGTACCCAAGCCAAATCGACCCATAAATTATGTACATTTTATTGCGTCTTCTGATTATGTAAATTTCTGCAGACAAGTGAAAGGGAAGAGAGTGCATTGATAAGTGAAAATTATGAAGAAAAGGTAACCGAACTTCCCAGCAACAAGGCAAAGCAACTTGAAACTAGCAGCCTAGTGGCAGAAACTGTAAATACACCACTAGAAACCGGTAAATCAACCGAAGAGAGTGGAATTTTTTCCCAAGCACTCTCAGTTCCCATGGTGATTGCTGATGAACACAGCAACATGCCAGAAAGTTGCAAGGCTGCAAAACAAACAGAATCTGAAGAAGAAGCTGTAGAAAACGAAGAAAAGGCTATTGAGAGTGAAGTATGCAAAGAAGATGCCCCCGAGAAGGCTGAATCTGAAGTAGGATCAGAACTTTTTGACAGTGTTGTGCCAAGTAAGAAAGAAGCTATCAGCATTTTAGAGAAAAACCAAGGTGATAGTAATGGTGTTACAAGCTCACAAGATGCTAAATGTGAGGATATAAAAGAAACACCAGCAGAACAGCATGTAACCACAGTGACCGATTTCAAGGAGCAGGATCTGAATGAAACGCGTAGAGAGCTTGTCAAGGAAGAAACAGAAGACAAAAATGTTGATGCACAAGAGGTAATCAAAGTTCAACCTAAATAATTTCTAGTTATTCCAAAAGGATGCAATAATGTCATAAGAGTAGTGATGGAAGGCGCTTTATATACCTATCTAAAATGATAACTTACATCACTAAATGATAAATGCTTAGAGAAAGGTTGTTATTACAAACTTTGAGTCTACTCCTATAAATTATCATAACTTTTCTTTCTTCCTGTAAACTAAAGATCTAAGTAACTTCATATAGGCAAGTGAGCAGTGTGAAATCGTATCAGAGGACATTGAAGAACAAAAGTCTGAGGAAAGTGTCAAGAAAACTGAGCAAGATGAAGAAATTGAAGAAATCAAGCTAGATGTGGAAACGGAGAAACGGGAGCAAAACGGACTGTTACAAGCAGTCACCTCTGATGCTTACATCTCAACACAAACAATGTCTGAAGTAGAGACTACAGAACATGAACAAAAGGATGAAGATGTCAATGTGTTAGAAGAATGTCAAGATAAGGATGACATTGCAAGCACGCAAGAGGTGACATTTGAAGGAGACTTGCAAGAAAAGAACCACCACAGTGAAGATAAGGAGCATGAAATTGTTGGAGCTAAAGGAAGTATAGAGGAAGATGCTGATGTTATCTCAACACAAAAAGAAGTTGTCAAAGAAAGTATCAAAAATGAAGAACCAGATGACGGAAAGGCTATTGAGAAGGAAGTATGTGAAGAAAATGACCCAAAGAAGGCTGAACTTGGAGAAGGATTAGAAATTTATGACAGCGCGGCGCCAAGTCAGAAAGAAACTCTCAACATGTTAGAGAAAAACCAAGGTGATGGTGATGGTGTTACAAGCTCACAAGAAGCACCCTGTGTGGATGTAGAAGAAACAACCACTGTTCAACATGTAACCACAGTGATTGATTTCAAAGAGCCAGATCTTAATGAAAAGGTTAGAGAGTTCATCAAGGAAGAAACTGAGGACAAATCACTTGATGCTCAAGAGGTAATTAATTTCCAGTCTAAAGTAATTTCTAAATATGTCACAGAATATGTCTTAAGAGTAAAAAGAGTAAGTGAAGTGTGTAGTTAGAATATCTTGAATAACAGTATACATTATTGCCTACATTCATTCTCAACACAAACAGAAGTTCTTTTGATTTATGCTATATCTCTTGTGGGTCAATTGGGTCAAATCAATAATTCCATTAAACTGGTCAAGCGGGTTGAAGTGTTGAACAGGTCAAGAGTCACCCAAAGTGTATTTTTAACGTGTACAAACTTTGACATTGCTTTATGCAAATAAGTATATATATCATCATGATATAGTTTTCTAGTCACACTTAGCATAATAGTAACTTTTTTTAATTGTAAAAGTATTTTGGGTCAACCCAACCCATACCAAATTGTTACCTGCTTTGACTAGTTACCCAACTTGCTCATTTTTTCACCACTGCAAGAAAGAACATAAGATCACTAGAACATAATAAGACCATCTTAGAATATAGATACGACCTCCTTATGTACATGTAGTTAGACAGATGGGGATTTATACGCCTATCTAAAATGATATTTATACAAGATTAAAACGCTTCGAGAAATGGTATTATGAAGAAGAAACCGTTTCTACTTTCTAACAATTGGATTAAGATTGATGAAACGAAGATGCCACAAAGTTTTTATCACATACTTTTAGCCAACTCATATATAAGTTGCCATTTCTTTTCTTTATTTGGTCCATATCCTGATGATATAGTTTTTCATATAGGCAAGCAAAGAATGTGAAAAGGGAGTAAAGGAAGAAATAGAACAAGAGCCTGAAGAAAGTGTCAAGAAAATTGAGGAAGAGGAAGAAATTGTCACCAATGATGTTAACATATCAGCACAAACGAAATCTCAAGTAGAGAAAATAGAACATGAAGAAGAGGAAAAGTCTGATGGCCTCACAATCAAGGAAGAATGTGAAACAGATTCAGAGAAGGTTGTACATGAACACGCGGTAAATAAAGCAGCAATTGTGATTATAAACAAAGATGAAGAAAAGGAGCAAGAGGTCAATGTGTTAGAAAAAGATGAAGGTGTGGATGATGTTACAAGTACAGAAAACGTGACGTTTGAAAAAGACTTGCTAGAAAAGAACCGCCACAATGAAGATGAAGAAAGTGAAATTGTTACAGCTGAAGAAATCATAGAGAAAGATACTGAAGTTATCATATCTAATGAGAAAACTGAGGAACAAATGCTGTTAAATTCCATTCCTTCTGATGTTTGCATCTCAGCACAACCAGAACCAGATGAAGAAAGTACAGAAAAGAATGATGAAGAAGCTATTGAGAACGATGATGGTCTAACAAATGAAAATGTCTTAGAGAAGACTGAAACTGAAGGGTTAAAACTTTCTGACAGTTCTAGTATGGCTCTGAATGAGAATGAAACAGCGAGAAAAGATGAAGATCAGGGAAAGCAACAAGATATTTACGTGTCAGAAGAAGGCCGGAATGGTGGGGATGATGTCATAAGCTCAGAAAGTGCATCTAACAAGGATATAAAAGAAACAACTACTCATCAACATGAGACCACAGTGGCCGATTTTGAGACGGGGCAGGACTTGAGTGCAACACACAGAGAGATCCTCATAGAAAAAGCAATGGAAAAATCAGTTGATGCTCAAGAGGTAATTCACGTTCATTCTCTACTGGAATAAGTTTCACTAGTACATCATTTCAACCTAAACATGCAAAGCTGGAATCCTAAAGCGATGCGAAAATGTTTTAGTTGCCATAAATATTGTTTTCACAAAAACTTGATATATACATTAAGCTCGTCATGCTCCGTTTCTTTACTTCTTTCTATATAATTAAACTACTTTTTCATATAGGAAATTGCGCAGTATGATGATGGAGCCAAAGGTGAAATAGAACAAAACCTAGAGGAAAGTGTCAATGAAACCGATTCTTATTCAAGAAATGAGCAAGAGGAATATACCGAAGAAATCAAACCAAGTGTTAAAACAATCGAAGAAAAGGATGTTTGTATCTCAACACAAATCGAATCTCAAGAAGAGGCTACAAAGAATGAAGAATATGATAATGAGAATGATGGTGATCATAAGGAAAAGTTAGATAACCTGCTTGTCGATGGAGTATTTGAAGAGAGTGACTTAAAGAAGACTGAAACCGAAGCAGCGATACAGCTTTCGGACGGTTCCAAAGTCAAAACTAGAGAAAGTGTAGATGCAGATACTGAAGAAACCAAATCTAGTGATGAAACAAAAGAAAGTGAGGAGCAACAAGGCTTTTTGCATGCAATTACCAGTTATTTTTTCAGCTCAACACAAACAGAAGATGAAGGAAACAATGATGAAGAGATTATAGAGAATGATGGTGGTCAAACAGAGAAGCCTGAAAGCCAGGTTGAGGTGGTATGTATAGCAACAAGCTCAGAAATGGCTGAATATGAAGAAGGGATGAAACATTCTGACAGTTTCAGTACCACACCGAATGAGAATGAAACGCTAAGCAAAGAAGAAAAAATGGAAAAGGAAGAAGAGATCAAAACATCAGAAGTTCAAGGTGGTGGGAGTGATGTTACAGGCTTACATAATGCATCCAATGAAGAAATACAAGATACAACAATTGGTCAACGTGATACCGTTGTGACTTATGGCGAGGAGGGGCAGGGAGTGAGTGCAATTCCTAAAGAGATCCTCACAGAAGAAGCAGAAGACAAATCTGTTGATGCTCAAGAGGTAATTCATGTTGCTAATAATTAAACTTTAATTATTTTATAAGGTTATAGTTGTACATCATTTCAACATAAAGTTATAAAGATATATATAGTAGATATATATCTAACTACACTTAACAAACATGTTAACTAGATATCATTGGAGCTTGGACAACCTGATGAACAAAATGTTGG
The DNA here is from genome assembly GCA_039602395.1 of Deinandra increscens subsp. villosa. Classification (NCBI taxonomy): domain Eukaryota; kingdom Viridiplantae; phylum Streptophyta; class Magnoliopsida; order Asterales; family Asteraceae; genus Deinandra; species Deinandra increscens. The sequence continues at coordinate 17,467,805 of JBCNJP010000015.1, read as the reverse complement.
GGACACCCACCCATGTCTGAGTAACATAAGTGAAAATCCAGAAGACGAGATCAAGAAAGAGGAGAAAGATTTATCTCATGAAAGTGTCGAGGATACAAGTGATGATACTACTAAACAAGAAAAACGCACACTAGAGCAAGAAACTGTTGAAGAGCTAAGTGAACAAGGTGATGTGTCAAGAGAAACGGTCATCGATTCAAATGAAACAACAGAAGTAGAACCTCAAGAAAATATCACACCCACCAATCCAGTAGAAACTGCAACAAAAGACACTTCAAAATCAGATATGGAAAAAGCAGAAAGTGAAAATTTGCCAATAGAAGATCTTGAAACCGTCTCTGAAGTACAAATCCCTGAATTGGTGGCCAAATTAGAAGATTCAGTGCCGAAAGAAGAGTGTTCTATTTCAGAAACAGAAACAAACTTGGATGAAGAAAAAGAAACTGTAGCGAAAGAAATTTCAAGTGATGAGGTCTGAAAGAAATACAATGTCCTTACTGTCCACAATATCTTGTTCTTGCATCTGTTTTCAACTTTATTAACATATTTTGACACTAAATGAATGCAGAAAATAGAAGTCCAACATGGTGGGGATGATGTTACAAACTCACAGAATGCATCCAGTGAGGACATACAAGAAACAACAATTGATCAACATGATACCACTGTGGCATATGTCGAGGAGGGGCAAAGTGTGAGTGCAATGCCTAAAGAGATCCTCAAAGAAGAAGCAGAGGACAAATCAATTGATGCTGATGAGGTAATTCATGTTAACTCCACGTAATTTCTGAACATTCTATAGGTTTTTGTTCAGTCCAACTAAAGCTGCAATTCGCGATGTGAAAAAGTTGCTATGACAATTTAATCTCTCATCTCAGTGGTATGAGAAACTAAAAAGTGCATAAGTTGTTAAAGTTAGTCGTCAGAAAATCTCAAACAACTGTATATAGCACGCTCTAAACAAGATAGAAAACAATAGGACCCAATACGAGTGAGTACCTTCAAAAAACAAAACTTGCTTCAAGTATAACAATGTATTTAGATGGAAGGAGCTTCATGTTTTCCATCAACATTTTCTATTCTTTATTCTTTTCTTTGAAAGGGGGAAGGGAGGGGAGCTGCTTATAAAAAAAGGAAGAAGATTAAATTGTAAAGTATATCAATTAAGGTAGAGTAAGGTCGGTCAAAAACTTCAATTTGGCTTGTAAGCAAAGTAACATGTTGTTTTTCATCTGTTAGTTCTACTAGTTAGATGCTTAACTACAATACCATATTATGAACCTCATATGCCGTTCTATGTGCTGATCTTATAGTAAATATATATCTAACTATACCTAATAAACCTGTTCACTAGATATCATTGGAGCTTCGACAAACTAATGAACAAAATGTTAAGGAGACCCAACCATGTCTGAGTGAAACCATAAGTGAAAATCCAGAAGATGAGAATAAAATAGAGGACGAGGATTTATCTCATGAAAGTGTGGAGGATATACATGATGATACTACTAGAGAAGAAAAATGTACATTAGAGCAACAACCCATGGAAGAGCATAGCAATCAAGATGACGCATCAAAAGAAATCATCACAGATTTGAAAGAAACAACAGAAGTAGAACCCCAAGAAGATATCAAAAGTTCCACATTGGTAGAAACTTCAACAGAAGACATTTCAATTTCAGAGAAGGATAAGGCAGATAGTGAAAATTTGCCAATAGAAGATCTTAAAGCTGTCTCTGAAGTACAAATCCCTGAATTGGTGTCCAAATCAGAAGAGTCAGGACTGAAAGAAGAGTGTTTTATTTCAGAAGCTGAAACACACGTTGATGAAGAAAAGAAAATTGTAACGAAAGAAATTTCAAGTGATGAGGTCAGAAGGAATTTCGTCATTATTGTTCATAATGTATTTTTCTTTCATTTACAAATTGCGCTTTATTTAACATACTTCTAATAATATTCAAATGCAGAAAACAGAGCGAACAGCAGAAATCAAGCATGTGACTGTCAAGGAGGTATGTGAAGAGACTAGCTCAGAAAAGGCTGAATTTGAAGAAGGATTAAAACTTTCTGATGGTTCCGATATGAAAATAAACGAGGAAGCAATAACAACTCTGAAAGATGATGATCAAGAAAAGGATCATGAGGTCAACATGCCAGCAGAAAGCCAAGGTGAGAACAGCATTACAAGCTTACAGGATGATGTATATGAAGAAAAAGAAGACTTGCAAGATCACGACTTCACTAAAAGTAGAGAAGGTGTAACTGAAGACACTGAAGAAATCAAATCTAGTGTTGAAACAAAAGAAAACACAGAAGATGTTATTGCCACCAATGTTTGCAGCTCAACACAAATACAACCCGAAGAAGAAACTATAGAAAATGAAGAAGAGAATGGTGAAAAGGCTGTAGAATACGAGGAGAACGAAATAGTGAGCAGAGAGGAAAATATTGAAAAGAACTCAGACGATGTAGAAGAAACAAAGATGGGTGAACATGCTACCACAGTGGCTTATTATGAGGAAGGGCATAGTCTGGGTACAGTGACAAAAGTCCTCGGCGAAGAAGAAGGGGATAAATCTGTTGTTGCTCAAGAGGTAATTCATGTTTCATCCTAAGTAAACTCCAACTATTCAAAACGGTTTACATGCGCATCATTTCAACAACCACATACGTTATACCTTATAAAAGCATAAACAAGATGAAAAACAATATCTAGCCATAATAAAAACATGTACAAATAGAGAACCAAACCAGCTTATGTAATAACAGGACCATGTTATAAAGTAGTTAATAGCAACAGCCGGTGGTAAATTTTAAAGAAAGAAATAAGTTGGCACAAAGATTGTTTCCACAAACTTCGAGTGTATAATTGAGCTTATCGTGTTTCGTTTCTTTCATTTTTCTATATGATTAAACTACTTTCTAAAATAGGAAACCAAGCGGTATGAGGATGTAGCAAATGACGAAACAGAACAAAAGCCAGAAGAACATACCAATGAAATTAAAACTAGTGTTGAAACAAATGAAGAAAAGGATGAAGAACATGCTATTGAGAGTGAGAGTGATCAACATGAAAAGTCGGATAACCTCTTTGTCAACGAAGTATGTGAGAAGAATGACTTAAAGACGATTGAATACGAAGAAGAGAGACAAGTTTCTGACAGCTCCAATGTCAAAACTAGAGAAAGTGTGCACGAGGGTGCTGAAGAAACCAAATCTAGTGATGAAATAAAAGAAAATATGGAGCAACAGGATATCATTACCACTGACGTTTGCAGCTCAATGCAAACAGAATATATAGAAAAAACTACAGAAGGTGAAGAAAAAAGTGATGAAGAAACCATAGAGAATGATGATGGTCAAAAAGAGAAGCCTGAAAGCCCTTTGGTTGAGGTATTACAAGAAGAAACAAGCTCAGAAATGGCTGAACCTGAAAAAGGGATAAAGCATTCTGACAGTCTCAGTACGACACTGAATGAGAATGAAACACTGAGCAAAGAAGAAAAATTGGAAAGGGAAGATGAGATCATAACATCAGAAGTCCAAGGTGGTGGGGACAATGTTACAAGCTCACAGAATGCATCCACTGAGGAAATAATAGAAACAACAATTGAAGAACATGATACCGCTGCAGCATATGTCGAGAAGGGGCAGGGTGTTGGTACAATAACTCAAGAGGTCCTCATAGTAGCAGAGGACAAATCATTCGATGTTGAAGAGGTAATTCATGTTAATTTTAAGTAATCTCTTAACTATTCTAAAAGGTTTTAATTGTACATAATTTCAACTAAAACTTGCAATGACTTATTCATAAGCGATGTGAAAAAATTAGTGTGTGAAATACTGAAATTAAATCTCCCATCTCACATGTATGAGATGTAGTCAGAAAATCTCAATCAACCATATATAGCATGCTCTTTAAGGGCTTTAAACACCATAGGAGACAACACTACCTATTGAACCGAATACAGCACTTATATTTTCTATCAACAATTTTTCTACTTTCTTCTTTTCTTTGGAGGGGGTGGGGGTGGGGGGGGGGGGGGTGGGGTGGGGTGGAGGGCTGCTAAAAAAATGGAAGATCAAACTGTAGTATGTCAATTAAGGTAGAATAAGGTCAGTCAAAAGCTTCAATAGAACAATGTAAAAAAGTAATATGCTGTTGCTTTTTAATTGGCGATTCTTACGAGTTCGATGCTAAAACTATAATACCATATTATGAACCCCATACACCGATTTATTTGCTGCTTCTTATAGTAAATGTATATCTAATTATACTTGATAAACATGTTAACTAGATGTCATTGGAGCTCGGAAAACCTAATGAACAAAATGTTGAGGATACCAACCCATGTCTAAGTGAAACCATAAGTGAAAATCCAGAAGATGGGATCAAGAAAGAGGACAAACATTTATCTCCTGAAGGTGTAGAGGATGCAAATGATGATACTACTAAAGAAGAAAAATGCAAATTAGAGCAAGAACCCATTGAAGAGCATAGTGATCAAGATGAAGTATCAAAAGAAGAAGGAACCAGTTTAAATGAAACAACAGAATTAGAGCCTAAAGAGAACATCACACCCTACAATCCGTTAAAAACTTCAACAGAGGCCACTTCAAACTCAGAAAAGGAAAAAGAAGAAAGTAAAAATTTGCCAATAGAAGAACTTGAAACTGTCTCTGAAGTACACATCCCTGAATTGGAGCCCAAATCAGAAGAATCAATGCTGAAAGAAGAGTGCTTTATTTCAGAAACTGAAACACACTTGGATGAAGAGAAAGATACTGTAACGACAGAAATTTCAAGTGATGAGGTCAGAAAGAAATACAGTGTCCTTAACGTTCATAATATTTCTTTCTTGTGTTTATATTGAGTTTTGTTTAACATACTTTGACACTATTTGGATGCAGCAAAAAGATCAGACATCAGAAATCAAGCAAGAGACTGTCAAGGAGATATGTGAAGAGACTAGCTTAGAAAAGGCTGAATTTGAAGAAGGATTAAAACTTTCTGATGATTCCAATATCGAGATAACCGATAAAGGGATAACATCTTCCAAATATGACGATCAAGAGGTCAACATGTCAGCAGAAAGCCAAGTTGAGGACAACATTACAAACTCTCAGAATGAAGTATCTGAAGAAAAAGAAGACTTGCAAGAAAAGAACTACCACAGTGAAGGTAATGCAGGTGACTTCACTAAAAGTGGAGAAGGCGTAGATGAAGATACTGAAGAAATCAAATCTAGTGTTGAAACAAAAGAAAATACAGAGCATGTCATTACCACCAATGTTTGCAGCTCAACAAAAACAGAACCTGACGAACAAACTATAGAAAAGGAAGAAAAGAACAGTGAAAGGGCTATAGAGGATGACCAGATTGAATCAGTGAGCAGAGAGGGAAATCTCGAAAAGAAACAAGAGGAACCTAAAGAAGAAACTATATACAATGAAGAAAAGAATGAAGAGGTCATCGCGAAAGAAGCAGATGACAAATCAGTTCATGCTCAAGAGGTAATTTACTGTCATCCTAAGTACTCTCTATTATTCCAAAAGTATTTACTTGTACAAAATTCCAACTAAAACTCACAATGCTTTAATCTTTAAGCAATGTGACAAAGTTGTCTCCAACAACATTACTAATACTACAAAAAACATGTTAACAACCAGGTGTCGGAGGAGCTTGCACAAACTAAGTTAGAAAATGTTGAGATCCAGGCATGTCTAACCGAAACCATACATGAAAAGAGAGAAGACAATATCACAAAGAAGGATGAAGATTTATCCTATGACAGTATCGAGCACATAAATGAAAGTATTAGTGAAGAAAAGTGCTTTCCAGATGAAATTACAAAGAAGATTGAAATCTCAAAACTAGAGCACGAGCCCCTTGAAGAACAAAATGACAGTCCAGATGAAGTAACAAAGGAAAATTTGGGCAATTTAAATGAAACATCAGTTGAACCTCAAGAAGATGTCACGCCCTCCAGTTCACTAGAGACTTCAACTGAAGATACTTCAAATTCAGAGGCAAAAGCAGAAAGTGAAAGTTTGCCAATAGGAGATCTCGAATCTGTCTCAGAAGTGCATATCCCTGACGTAATGCCCAGATCAGAAGATTCAAAAGTGAAAGAAGAGTGCCTTACTTCAGGGACAGTAACGTGTGCTGATGAAGAAAACAGGATTGTAGCGAAAGAGATTTCAAGTGATGAGGTCAGACAGAAAAATTAAGTCCTTACAGTTCAAAACATTTTTTTTCCTATTCTTGTGTGCTTTAATGCAAAGCACATCTTCCTCAATATATATGTTTTTGTCTACCTACATGTTAGCTTCATTATATAATCTTTAGCTCACAATTTCCTTTTGTTAAATAGAATCTTGAAACGCATGGATCAACTCAGCAACCAGAGAACTCATACAGAACCACTGAAGAAAACGTTACACAATTGGAACAAATTAGTGAGATCAATTCACTGTATGAAAATAGAGATATGAAGGAGAATGTTACACAAGAAAGTCAACCTATTAGCATAGAAGACTGCAGTGAGATGGTAAAAGATGTCATCTTGACTGAAAAGGTGAGTAGGAAAAATCACTTGACTTTTTATATATCAAGTCATCCAAGATGTCTGCTTACATGAGAGTTATATAGATTGAACAGGTCCCACTGGAGACAGAAGCGGAAATGAGAATGAATGACTTTAAAAAACAGATTGTCCAGGAAGACAGTTATTCCACAGAACTTGAGGAGGGATCAGCACCAGATCAAAAGGAAATGGTATATGATGTCAAATTAGATTAACAAAAAAAAAAATTAACCTCCATGTTTATACTTTATAGGTATTAACATGAAAATTTTTGAAACAGATATCATACTCAGAATCAATACCTGTTGGAAACCCTGAGGTGACAGAAGTGAATGTAGATGCCCAGATAGGACAAGAAGATTCACAGGGTAAAGAACATATCAGTTGTGTGTCAAAAGTTATAAATGAAGTTGACCAAGAACCAAAGGAAGAAACAGTTGCATCTCTAGAAGAATCTACAACAATAGCATCTCCAGTTGACTTGTCAAACATAGAATCTACTGCTTATCCTTCAAAAGTTACAACTGAAGTTGACCAAGAACCACAGGCTCTTGAATCTGATATTGATGTACATATCCCTGTAGTAGTTGCTGATTCAGAAGACTCAAAAGAGAAGGAAGAGTGCATTGTCTTCACAACAGCTGAGAACACGAATGAAAATAATGTGGAAGAACAGGACGCCAAAACGAGTGAAATTTCAAGTGCAGCAGATACAGAACACGAACATGTCCCAAAAGCACCCACTAAGAGCGATGAAGCAAAGAGTAGTGAGTTAATCACAGAAGAAAAGGCTTTAACTATAGAGGTCAGATAACAATTTTTTCCCTTTAACTTTAGATAGAATCTGGTTTAATTTAAACTGAAAGAGCAATCATAAATCAGAGATTTAACTTTTACCATGAGAGCACACTTGTGCATATTCGCTCCATAATTTTAGCAAGGTAAAGAGATGACGGCCGCAATTAGGAGTATTTGTTGCTCTTCCATGGGGATGAAAACCTGTATTTTCCACCTGGAGCATCATCAAAATCACATTCTATTTTTCAATGGTTTTTCTTTCATTAAACATATAAAGTTACAAAAGTATCATCCACTGTCATTTTTTCTTATAAAGAATTCTAACTTAACAAGCATGTGGACATATAACCATGTGTACAATAACATTGTTATGTGTAAAATTAAAAGATCATCTTTGCTTGTAAGGATGTTCTCTCTAGCTATCAACAAGATTACTGTTTCTAATTAGTGACATCCCAATTTCTGTTTTCTTTTTTGCAAAATAGAACCTTGAAATACATGGAGAATTCAAGCCCACGTCTGATCTGGTGATAGAAGAAGATCAAGTAACTACTGAAACAAAGCCTCAACCAGAACAATCAGAGATCACATCTGAAAACATGACGAGTGACCACACTTTGGAATCCAAGTTGGAGCATATGAGCAGTAAAGATTTAGAAGATGCGAAAGAGGATGTTACACTTGCACCTCAAAATGAGATTAAAATCATAGAAGATCAAAATGAAACAACAAACAACATCATCTTGACTGATGAGGTACACTAAAAATAACATTAGGTGATAAGAGTTTCTTGTTCACGTGATAATAAAAAAAGTTCTGCTTACATATAACGGTTATATGGATTGAGCAGGTTGCTGTTGAGACGGAAAGGGAAAACGAAAGAAATGAAACAGGACAGGTTTCGGAGGACAGTATTTGTCCTACAAAAGTCGATAATACATCATCACCAAATCAAAAAGAATTGGCAAATGAGGTCAGTAAGAATTAAATCATTAGCACAAGTGACATTTTCCTGTATTAGCTTAGACTAAATCTGGTCCTAGGTTGGCATATTAATCATGACCCCTAATTACAGGTTCTTCTGGAAGATGAAAAGGCCAATGAAAGTCAAAGCATCGAGGATATCATCAATGAGGAAGCTAAACAGCCTAAACTTAATCAATTGATATCAAACACAGATGATTTAGTATTGAGTTCTACAGAGCAAGATATAGAAGTTAGATCTGAGGAGAGCATGGGCCATGATGATATGCTTAAACTTGAAGAAAAGCCCACTGAAGATTCTGAAATTGCAGCTAAAGTGGATGAAATAGTCCCTGAGTGTGGAGAAGCTTCTGCAACAGATGTTAAAATCAGGGAGAAAGGAGAACTCGTCAACTGTGATTCACAAGAACCATCTGAAGACAACACTTTGCTATCACAGAGTGATAAGAATACTGAAGAACCAGATGTTCTGTCATCAGTCGAGAAAGATGTCATAAATGGTGTAGATGAAAGATCTGAGGAAGCTCTTATAATAGATGTTCAAAAGCATGAGAAGGATCTTGATCATGAACCCGAAGTTAGAATTGCTGATGTAGTGAGCAATGTAGAATCTCCAGAAATTGAACCACCTTGTCTCCACACAAAAGAAGCACCATCAGAATTTATCAAGCAAGAAGATCAAAGAGAACAGAAAAAAGCAGATGATAGCATAGAGGCTGTGATTCCAGTTGAAGATGTATGCACTTTTCTTCCACATCATGCTGCATGTTCAGTTCCATTTTCTGTTTGATTGGTTATGGGTTCTTATTTGCTATTCTCTTCAAACAGGTAAAAACTTCAACAAGGGACCTTGAGGTTCCATCTGCCATGGATGCAACTGCTGACAAACCAAATAATAAGACGGTTGAAGTGCATGAGGCAGGAAAAGAACTTCTAAAAGACAGCGAGAGTCACGAGTCAACATTTGACCTGAGCAAACCCGTAGAAGAGAGTTCTGGACTGAAGCAGGTAACATCAGGATCAACTGAATAATGTATCAAAAAATAATGCAAAGAAAAAGATAGGGTATTAAACATAAAAATGAGCAGATGCAGGATGATACACTCAAAAAGAAACTATTACAACAAGGTCAGATACTCAGATGAATGGCCATTCCAACAACTAATACACTGTAATCTTTTGCAGGAACCGTTGGAAGTCGATGCACCAGAGATTCTTGGTACTACGGCTACAAAGGACTTGAAGATTTCTCAAAAATATGTCACAGATGACCTTATAAAAGAAAGTCAAACTCATCCGGAAATACAAAAATATGAAGCTCCAGCTTACACTGTAGATAAGCAGCAATCACCAAATGAACCACATCCAAAAGAGAACAAGACCTTAACTGAGAAAATAGGTTCATCATATGAGCAAGGGGAGCCAATTGCAGAGTCATCGATTCCTGAGGCATCAAATTTGAAGGTCGATAAGGCTTCAGGCACTGACACGCAATCCAGCAAAACATTTTTCATAGATCAAAAAGAAAAGTCTGAGTCAGTAGAGCCAGCTAAGTTTAAGATGGATGACGTGCTCCATGAACCAGCAAAAGGAAACTCGGAAGCGGCTAAAAACTTAACTGGAGAGAAAGATTCAGGTCTGACAAAAGATCAGCAAGTAGATAAAGAAGAAATAGGAGAAAGTGGAGTAAAAACAGAGGAAGAATATGAAGATGAAGATGAAGATAATGAAGATGATGAAAAAATGGGCTCGATCTCTGATGCACCTGTTATGGTAGAAGCATCAAAAGACATGGAAGTCAAGGCTCATAAGAAATCTCATAATATATTATCAGGTGTTGGTTCAAAGGTCAAACATTCAATCGCCAAGGTGAAGAAGGCAATAA